>CM028382.1:73924346-73978287 GCA_013146195.2 Codonopsis lanceolata | reverse complement strand
AAAAAATTGCCGATAGGGCAATTCACAAACTAAAGAAGAGTGTTCCACAACACGCTCCTAAACAATAAGTCAACATTCATGATCATGCAAGCCACACTCAAATTTTCAAATTATGGATGAGACACATAACAACACATAATAGCATTGATTAAAAATTCATTCCATTGCTCAAGCTCCCTTTGTAATTGGTTTAGTCACTTCTAACCTAGTTGCTACCAATCCTAGTCCATCAATCCAACCTCTTTGATCACCAATTCAGGTACCGGCTAAATTGGATTTCAAAGCCTGGCCGCAAGGATGTCAAGGTCCACGAAAATTTCTAAGCATCCTTCCCTATTGTCTCACATAATCATGCAAATGCACTAAGCAAGTTACCTTTACTACTAATGCACATAAGCATGTTCATACCAAATACAACTATATACAAATAACATTTTATTTTATTTTATTTTTGTAACCATATCCTTACTCATAATTTAATCTTTAAGCAAATGACAAAATTCATATTATTAACAATACCACGCATACGTATATCATGCAAATGTGATATATAATCACCAAGTACCATCATACTTCTACTCATAATCCATATAATCCATTTAATTCATGCAACTCATAACATTACACGTATATCCATAGAGTGTATAAACTCAACGCACTACTAGCAAATACAACTAGTAAACATTATCACATTTTTATACCGCAATTAATTGCTTGTTTAAAAAATCAAAATTCAATCAAAACCATAAACAAATCCCATACACCGACATCATCCTTTATCATATCAATAAACCCGAGAAACCAACAATCAATAGATTTCAATACTCAATGCAATGTATGTATGAATGCATGCTAATCTTAACGATACCACGCATACCATAGTAGCGATAATAATAACCATAATATATAAATAAGGAGTTACCTCCTATCTCGGTAGGTCTCAAAACTCCGCAATGGCCAACCGCCACGCACGCATACACAACCTCAAACTCTAGGTCGCCTATCACCATCTCACTAAGAGTCACTAGACCGCTTACTAGCACTACTAGAATCATTAATCCTCAACTTAAGGCAATCTTTCAAACCTTCTAACTCATCATCATCCTTAACAGCTTCGAGGTCCTCTCAAGTGCATTCCTTAATATCCAACCCTTTCTCATAAGTATAGTCCACGCCCCGATAATCCGCAACCGTAATAAAATAAATTGCCTATAATATTCCATCCTTAATCCTTAACTCTTTCACAATTCATGGATTCTTTCCTAGTCTCATTCGGTACTAAGTACTGCCTCCAATGAGCTAACTCCGTGATCATCACTTAAATATTAAACCATAATCTCATAATATTTGCCACCAATTCTCCGGTGATTCTCAAACATGGATACTACTAATACTACCTTATACTCATCAATATCGGCACACCTTACTAGTGCTAACACACATTCTAGATTCAAACATCTTAATCTTACAATAACTCTCTCGACGTTAATATTCAATCCATTCACACAAAACCAACCCCAAACTAGGCCAAGGAACCTATCCCGTGCATACCTAACCAATAGCTCGATAACATGTGGCGACCCGACCGAATCCCAATACGAGACTCGAGGTCGTGCCGTCAAAAAACACAAGATAACAAATAACTGTAAGGCCATAACGGCGATACGCCAAAAACTTTAACACATGCGAAGCGTAATATAATTAAACTGGCGCCCGAGCTAACAAGCTCAAACTATGACAACCTTAGAGATAATGAATCTCTTGGTCCAAAAATAAAATCATGTGATAACAATTTATAGCAGTTATATACCAAGTCATCGGCGACGCATACCGGAACCCAACATTAAACTAAGTCTACAACTCTAGTCTAACATGCTTAACTGCTAAAAACATGCCTGATAACAAACATAATAAACAAACCAATACATGGTTAAAACAACTAAAGCATGAGCATCATAATTACATAAGCAAGACGACTAACACATGTCGGCTCGAAAGATTAAGTGCTAATTAACATAAGTACTAATAATCAAACACATGTTACCCCACATAAAGTTTATATAACTTTATGTTCCCATCGCCCTTGCCAAAAGAAAAGATACTAAAATTACAAGGTAGCAACCTCGTCAAAAAGCTAACGCAACTCGATACCGCTCGATCTAGGAAAACAATCAAAACAAATAGAGTAAGTCATAAAGACTTAGCAAGTTACTAACATAACTTCGTCATGGCATCATGCTCAACAATAATAATTCATGCTATTGGCATAATATACATTTCATAAATAATCATGTCAAGATATCCATAACAATTTCTCGAGTATCATGTTATCAACAAGTATAACATTTCATTAATTGCTCAACCATCATTCCATATCATATCATATTCACGTAGCACATTATTCACATATAAGCACTCGGAGTCAATTCATATAAAAGGGATATGATGATGCCCTTT
Organism: Codonopsis lanceolata; assembly: GCA_013146195.2. NCBI lineage: Eukaryota > Viridiplantae > Streptophyta > Magnoliopsida > Asterales > Campanulaceae > Codonopsis > Codonopsis lanceolata. The sequence continues at coordinate 73,975,830 of CM028382.1, read as the reverse complement.
TTTTTTCCGCCGTGTCGCCTCGCAAAAACACGTGTAAAATTATTATGTGTCTCGATATCTCGTGGATATCGACGCCTTTCGAGACATTGTTCGATAGTTATCAAAGTCATGTTTCCATACTACAACCGAGATCAACTACTTCTCAACCGGGCCATCGATAGAGGTGTGTGTAATCCCGGCGGCGATCAAAATCACGATCTCACACCGTGAAGATGATGCATCGCCCCGCCCAAAGACTCAACAAACCGACTCACTGACTCAAACTTCAAGCACACATTATTATCATATGCTCAAATAAGTAGGCATGTACTCTACAATCATCTAGTCATGCTTTTACTTCACAACTAGCACATAATCACATTAGAGATAAAATCAAGGCTCTAATCATCCAAGTTTTCATATACACTTTAAAATGCTTGGTAACCTCCATTAATACTACCCCAAAATTTGTAGGACTTAGGCATATTACTCCTTAATGTCATACTAACTCCAATGGTCAACTCCGTTGAGTCATAATCAATCTTTCAAAAATTGGGTATAGAAGCCGTTGCTCCTCAATACTCTCTATGTCCATACTAACATGAATCAATAGGTTACTAAGGTCATTAAACCCATAAGACCCCAAATCAAACATTTAAGCAGGCAACATAGAATCACGGTCACAAGTTAGGCATATATACTCATTCACAAGTCATCAAACATGCTTCCAACACTTAAACAAACAAGATAGAATGATTTATCATATATCTCTACCTTGAATATCATCATAAACATACTTTACAATCTGTTTACTAAGGTTATTAAACCCATAAAACTCCACTCAAACAATTAACTAGTCAACATAGAATAGAAGTCACAAACAAGGCATATATATATTCATTCTTTCTATTTCATCAAATATGAGTCTAACCATTTCATCAAATATGCTCCCAACACTTAAACAAACAAGATAGAATAATTCATCATCTATTCTCACACATGAATATCATCATAAACATACTTTACAACATGTCTCATCCAACCAAAATTTCATCATCTAGCATATAGTGAAACATGGCATCTCTACAAGCCTAACCATTTCATCAAACATGCTCCCAACACTTAAACAACAAGATAGGTGATTTATCATACATTACCACACATAAATAACATCATAAACATGGTTTATAATCTGTTCATAATCTGATCATACAACCAAAAATGCAACATTTAGCATATACGAGAACATAGCATCTCTACAAGCCTAACCATTTCATCAAAAATGCTCCCAACACTTAAACAACAAGGTATAATGATTTATCATACATTAATACACATAAATGACATCATAATAAGGGTTTATAATCGGTTCATAATCTGTTCATACAACCGAAAATGCAACATTTAGCATATACGAGAACATAGCATCTCTACAAGCCTAACCATTTCATCAAACATGCTCCCAACACTTAAACAACAAGGTAGAATGATTTATCATACATTACTACACATAAATAACATCATAATAAGGGCTTATAATCTGTTCATACAACCAAAAATGCAACATTTAGCATATAGCTATAAACACATCTCTACAAGCCTAACCATTTCATCAAACATGCTCCCAACACTTAAACAACAAGGTAGGATGATTTATCATACATTATCACACCTAAATAACATCATAAACATGGTTTATAATCTAATCATAATCTGTTTATGCAACCAAAAATTCATCATATAGCATATACGAGAACATGACATCTCTACAAGCCTAACCATTTTATCAAATATGATCCCAACACTTAAACAACAAGATATGATGATTTATCATACATTATCACACCTAAATAACATCATAAACATGGTTTATAATCTGTTTATAATCTGATCATACAACCAAAAATGCAATATTTAGCATATACGAGAACATAGCATCTCTACAAGCCTAACTATTTCATCAAACATGCTCCCAATGCTTAAACAACAAGATGGAATGATTTATCATACATTATCACACCTAAATAATATCATAAACATGGTTTATAATCTGTTTATAATCTGATCATACAACAAAAAATGCAACATTTAGCATATACGAGAACATAGCAACTCCACAAGCCTAACTATTTCATCAAACATGCTCCCAATGCTTAAACAACAAGATGGAATGATTTATCATACATTATCACACCTAAATAACATCGTAAACATGGTTTATAATCTGATCATAATCTGTTTATGCAACCAAAATTCATCATATAGCATATACTAGAACATGCCATCTCTACAAAGTCCTAAGTGCTCTCATTGACCTCATATAGCAAGATTGTTTTCCCTAGGGTCAATGAGGCTAAAATAAATAGAAAGAGATGTTGTAACTCACCTTAAACAAGCCCTACAAGTTGTACAAAACGTCCATGCAAAGGTGGGTACGTGATCTCCTTGCCCTCCTCTTCTCTTCTATGGTTGGGTTTTGGAAATGGCTTCCTCAAGACTTGGCCACCATTGTTGATCACTCAAGAACCTTGAAGAAACTCTCTATAACTTGCATGAAGTGAACAACCACGAATTTGGAAGAGGATGGCTGAATAGGATGGGTTTAGTGGAGGTAATGGCCACTCTATGGCTGAAGTGGGGTGGGAGAAAGTGTCCAATGCATGTTTGTGCATGTTGGAGGTCTTTCTTTGCCAAGTGTTGTACATGCACTCAAATCTCCCAAAACTTGTCAAGCATGCAAGAGAGATAGGTAGGACGAACTAGGGTGGTTTAGGTGGGTTAGGTTGGGTTTGGGTAGGTTAGGTTGGCCAAATAGAAAGCCTAACACACAATGAGTGGTCAACTGTAGTAGACCAGAATTTGGGTCATTTTACAAAATGTTCCTGTACCTAAATACACGTCCTAAAATTACACAAAAGGTATGTTTAGAAATCTCTATGAGTCAAGTTTCTAGCACATCAAACAGATCCGAATTCCGAGTTTCGTACACAAAGTTATGGCCAAAATACTATAGACCTATCGTGGCCTTCGGAAATACGCGAATTTCCGAAAATCAAACTCGAGTGTGTGTAAACGCTTTACACCCACCACTCAAAAATAATTCTAAGTTAATTCCCCAAGGTCCCCTAGTCATCTAGGGTCAAAATAATACCAACCGAAAAAGTCGTACAAAGAAGAAGAACGACAAGAAGTAAAGTAGCAATCAAACCGTCGATTCGACAAGCATTCAAACAAGATTTAAATCATGTTAAGGATGTTATGAATGATCTCTAATTCTTACATATATGAATCCTTATAGAATTCTAACACATCTAAACATGTTATTTAATCATCATGTAAAGATCTAGGACCAAATCGAGGTCAGAAACACAAAAACCCGAGTAAACTCTCAATCGTGTCGCATTTCGATTATCGTCGAGTTACGACTTGTGACTTTAGCAAGTTAACAACTAAATGACATCTCTTAAAAGTATTTTGGTCTTAATGTGATCTCTCATACATATCTAGACTCTCTCAGAAATCAAATAAGCGATCAACAAGGGAAGAAGTGCGAGCATTGCACGCAATTCAAGCTAACCGAGAATCGGGGTCTTACAGGGATAGCGATGCCACTTTTTAAAACATGCTTTCCCCAGCATAGGGAAAGTGATGCTGTTTTTTTAAATGAGCTTTCCCCAGCATAAGGAAAGCGATGGAACCTTTTCAAAACGCACTTTCCCCAGCATAAGGAAAGCGATGGAACCTTTTCAAAACGTGCTCTCCCCAGCACAGGGAAAGCGATACTGCTTTTCAAAATGAGCTTTCCCCAACATAAGGAAAACGATGTTGCTTTTCAAAAAGCACATTCCCCAGCATAGGGAAAGCGATGGAACTTTTCAAAATGCGCTTTCCCCAGCAAAGGGATAGCGATGAATTAAATCATCATTAATCTAGGAGGTAGGAGGTAACTTGTATCGAATTTATGTTTTAATTCATATTTATGTTCAATCCCTATATTATTTCGCTTTGAACAAATGAATGTAATCGCAAATAATAAAGGCCTAGAGGTGCGGATAACTGCATGACCAATGTGCATATGTCGTACACTGGCTCACCATCACAATAAATTGGACCTATCGATGCACGAGAGTGATAAGTTAGGGCCAGGTTCATACATGACCTAGGTGACAGATAGATCATATGTTCTTGTGCTTAGGATATAGAATGGATGAATGATGCGGGGATGGAGGCTGAACCAATAATTCAACAGACTATATCTATATTTTGTGAACGAACCCAAGAGATTGAATGATAATTATTTTGAATTAACATAGAGGAGATACAAGTGAATCCTAATTCCTAGGCGATCTACAATTCTTTGATTTATCTCATATTTATGTGCTTTGTTAGTTAGATTATTTTATTGCTTTCTAGTTAATTTAATTTATTAAAAACCAAAAAAATCCCATTAGTTATTAATTGCTTTATTTTGATAGATTAGTTAATAGTGGGCGCGGCGCCAGATATGGTGGGCGCGGCGCCAACTATTCATTTTCCTCCAATTTTTGACACTTTCCCCCTGCAGTTCACTATTCATGCATCCTACTTTTCCTTTTGCATTTTCAACCCTGTAACTTGACATTTTGTTAAGTTTAAACAGTTTTTGATATCACATGCCAGAGTTACACATCGAGTGGAATTGGGGTGTCTACAGGCACCATGTGGTCGCATGGTCCCCTAGCATGCAGCCGCATCCTCCTTGCTCAAATCCTAGACAGTTTCGTGACCTCGGGGCAAGGTCCTTCCCCCTTGTAGCCGCAAGCCTTCCAGACCCCAAATTCTCTAAAATTCAACCCCAAATGACCCCAAACACTCAACCAAACCAAACAAGGTTCAAACCCCATTCAAAGTAGGTCTAGAACTCCCCTAGAACACTCACAAACGACCCCCGAAACAACTCGGAGTGAAACTAGAACAAGGTGCATCAACGTGCAACCGAAACGACGAATGAACTAGCAATCGAACGAGCAATGAAAGGAGACTTAAAGCAAGTCTAAAGGCTAATGAAGAAGCTTGAATACTTCTAGAAAGTTGAATAACAACTAGGAGAATAAGAACTCCAAAGAAGAGACGATTACGTGACTCAACCTCGAACTACGCGATAGAGACGAATGTTATCTCCAAAGCTTCCAAATCATCATTAGACTTAAGGAACACCTCCAAATTGAAGTCTAATACATATAAACATGTTAATCAATCATCATATAAAGGTCTAGGACCAAACTGAGGTCACGAACACAATATGCAAGTAAACTCTCAATCGAGTCGCATTCCGACTATCGTCGAGTTACGACTTGTGACTTTAGCAAGTCAACAACTATAGGGCATCTCTTAATAGTATTTTGGTCTTAATGTGATCTCTCAAACACGTCTATCCAATCTCACAAACCATTCATATAATCAACAAAGGAAGAAATACAAGCATGACACGCCAACCGAGCTAACCAAGGAGCGGGGTGTTACACCTAGCGCATTTGTTTAACGTCTTTGGCTCGACCTAACTGCAAACCTATTCTCTTAGGGACTCGGTGTTAGAGAGGCGAATAATTTCTATTGTTCTCTCTACTGACATGGATTTAAAATAAAGTTTGATTAGGTGATCATTCACTTTAAAGATCTCATCAGTCTTTGGGTTTCTTATATGAACTGCTCCATGTGGATAAATTCGTACTATTATAATAGGACCATACCACTTTGATTTTAACTTTCCTAGGAATAATCTTAGTCTAGAATTGAAAAGAAGAACTTTTAAACCTGGACGTAACATCTTTTTGGTGATTCCCATATCACGATATCTTTTGGTCTTTTCTTTATATATTTTAGCATTCTCGTACGAATTGAGCCTATGTTCGTCTAACTCATTTAGTTGATAAAGTCGTTCCTCTCTAGCCAAAGCTAGATCAAAATTAAGAGCTTTAATGGCCCAATAAGCTTTATGTTCAATTTCCACTAGAAGATGGCATGCTTTGCTATACACCAAGGACCCATTCCTATCGGATTCTTATATGCAGTTCTATATGCCTAAAGAGCATCTTTGAGTTTTGGTTCCTAGTCTTTTCTGTTTGGCCAAACAGTCTTTTCAAGGACTGCTTTGATTTGTCTATTACTAATTTCTACTTGGACAGAAGTTTGAGGATGATATGGCGTGGCCAATTTGTGAGTCACACCATGTTTCCTAACGCATGCATTCATCAAGCGATTGGTGAAGTACATTCCTTGATCACTAATTATTGCCTTCGGTATTCCATATCGACTAAATATTTGATCATCCAAAAACTAGACAATCGTTTTACCATCATTGTTTCAGGTAGCAATGGCTTCTATCCATTTTGTCACGTAGTCTACTACAACTAGAATATATTCACAACCATTTGAAACATTTTTTTTTTTGGAAAAGCAGGATGGCACCTGCGCATATTATTAAAACAACCAGAAAAAACAGAGGGGGACAACCAGCCTTACCCTAAAACCAGGGGGGACAAAGGAGCCTGAACCTCAACTGAAGCAAAATACAAGCCAAGAGGAAAAGCAACTAAGTCCAATAACTCTGAATACCCGACTCATCAAAAGCCAACGCACGTTTAACTGTAATTGGGAGGTCTTCATATGCCTCAAACACAATCTGACTCTCATGATGATGAGCAATCGATGCTAACTGATCCGCTACCCTGTTCTGCTCCCGAAATACATGATGTAAAGAAAAATTTTCTAACAACTCACGACAAACTCTGAGAGAGTAAACATATCTCCAAGGCTCTTTATAACCCTTCACCAAAACATTGACTGCCGTCAACAAGTCAGACTCCACCAATACCCTGTCTAAACTATGCAACCGACAAAGTTGAAGGCCCTCTTCAAGCGCTAAAATTTCTGCCCGCCTATTCGAACCATGTCCATAATCACTAGAAAAAGCACAAAGGAAACGCCCCTGATTATCCCTAATAACCCCACCCCCTGTGCAACGCCCATCTTTGGCTGAACCATCGGTATTAAGTTTGTAACCGTCCGTCGGAGGCCACCAACGCACCCACTGTCCCCGTTTAATCTTAATTTGCCCAATCGGAATCTGCATGTATTGTAAAGCCACTCTAGCCAACCTACTGCATGGAGACTTTGGTGTAAAACAACCGATTGAAGCACGAACACCATCCATAACCCGAGCTCTAATCAGCATCCAATCCATCTTGATATCATCGAAAACAGCCGCACACCTAGCCTTCCAAATTTCCCAACAAATGAAAGCAAAGGTGCAAAACATAGAAACCCCAAGTTGAGATCTTAAAGTAACAACGACCAAACACCAAAAAGGTGCTCTAAGCGGTTGGATCTTGAGAACTACTTGGCGGTTGCGGTTGCAAAGGAATCCCATAACTTTGTTGCTGTTTGAGAATTCAGGAACAAATGATTAACTGATTCAATTGATGGATTAGACCCATAGCAAGAGCACCTTGAGACCAAAGTGAAGCAGCGAGGCGCACATTACAATCCACCAACGCATTATGAAACAACTTCCACGAGCGGCTCACTTTTAACGGAAGCCACGGTTGCCGGATCACTGAGCCCAATTTGGGATTGGATTGGCCCTTCGAAAATCTTGCCAAAACACACTTGGTCTTAAAATCTCTCCCGAAGAAGTGAGCTCGAACACCCGGCTGTCGTCTTTAAGCGAGGATCACAACGCAGCCTAAAGCGCTCATGAAACTCTATAGGAACTACGGCGGCAAATCCTCCATACGTTGAATCGCCAAAGATACAGATAAATTCCGATCCATGGGTAGCGGGCCAATTAAGCTGGAGCCACACCAATTATCCCCCAAAGGAGATTGCACCTTGCCCAACTTCCCACCGGCCGACTGTTTCAACAATGCTACTTGCGAGCGAATAGCTTTCCAAGAAGCGTAACCATCCTCCAACTTCGGCAACTCTTCCGGCCGTATTTACTTAAGAATCTCGCCCATAAACCTTGACCATTTAGAGCCTTCCATGCTAATTTAGCATGTAGAGAATCTCTTACGAACGGAGGCGAATACCCAAACCCCCTTCGCTAATCGGCAAACACACTCTATGCCACGCAACCCGGTGAGTGCGATGTTCAAACGAGCTCCAAAGAAAATCTGCCATTTTCCTCTCCAGCCTATAAAGAAATGACTTGGGAATTTGTAAAGCCGCTATTGTATATAGGAATGCTACAAAGGACCGACTTAAGAAGAGTGACTTTGCAGCCAAAGGAGAGAAGTTTGTTCATGACCCATAATCCTACACATCACTTACGATCCAACTCCTCAAAATATGATCTCACGATCGCCCCTTTAAAAGCGGTAACCCGAGATATTTCATAGGCCACACCTTATGTCTATACCACGTCCACCTTTCAATATTCCCAATATGTAAATGCGAAAAAAATTTGAAACAAAGAAACCACTCTTCTTGTTGTTCACTTTACGTCGAACTATCTTCATATTTCCGCGACCGATTGTAGACCGAGAATTGATTTCTTGGCACCATTGCAAAAGCGAAGCATATCATGCATAAAGGAGATGTGTAATCAAGACTCCCCGACCATGCAAGAAAGGCCGAATCCTACCCTGATTCACCGCTCGATCAATATTTAAGGACAATATTTCTTGTGCCATTATAAACAATAATGGAGAAATAGGATCCCCTTGTCTGACTCCACGATTGGCCTTGAAAAAACCTGATGTCTTCCCATTAATCTTGAATGAATACCAGTTATTCCCAATCAGTTTCTGAATCAAGTTACAAAAAATGGGACCAAAACCGAAGGCCTGAAGAGCACGTTGTAAAAAACCCCACTCCAAACGATCATACGCCTTTGACATGTCTATTTTAAACACCACATTGCCCCCGCGCGCTTTGGTATCCACCCTTTGAACTAACTCGTGAGCCAAAAAAATATTTTCCTGTATATTACGCCCTTTCACGAAACCTGACTGTTGTTCCGAAATAATGTTAGGCAGAAGATGAGCTAGACGGTTGGCCAAAATCTTTGATAGGATCTTTGCCATGAAATTACATAAACTAATGGGGCGAAGATCCCCCAATCCATCCCTCTCTACTTTTGGAAGCGAGAATGATAGTAGTTTGCCGAAATTCCCTATGTAATATCCCTTCCTGAAAGAAATCTTCGACAGCTCCCATGACATCCCGCTTGATAATCGACCAACATCCTTGAAAAAACCATCCTGTATATCCATCTGGCCCAGGCGCACTAGAGGGATTAAGCGCTTTAATAACCATCCATACTTCCTCCTCTGATGGGAGTTTATTCAGAAACTCATTGTCCGCTGTCGACACTTTCGAAGTTACACCTTCAAACAACCCCTCATCAATGTTCGGAGAAGTTGACGCAAAAATATCCGCAAAGTATTCCTCCGCCATCCTACCTATCTGATCTGGATCATCACTCAATGACCCATCGGGAAGCCGAAGCTGAATCGCATTCCTTTGTGCTCTCTCTTTAATACTAGCATGAAAAAAGGATGTATTCCTATCTCCATCAGTTACCCATAGCTGCCGAGACTTCATTTCAGTTAATTCCGCTTCCCAACCCACAAGCTGATTGAGTCTATTCTTCGCAACAACCAGGCCCGCCTCTATATCGGTACCTCCCCCATTCTGTAATGCTAGATCAAGACGCAGAATATCATCCCGAGTGGCATCAATATTGCGGTGTATATTTCCAAAAACACGCCAATTCCAATCCCGAAGAGCTGTTTGAAGACTACGCATATTTCCATATAAAAGAGACAAAAGGGTCCATAAAGTCAATACCCCACACATCAAAAATTTCAATCTCTAGATTATAATGCAAGGGCATCTCATTCCTTTTACTAATTCCACTAGTCCTTTGACACTGATCACATGTTTTGCAAAATATTTCAGCATCTCTAAAAATAGTAGGCCAGTATAAACCAGATTGTAGAATTTTCCTAGTAGTTTTACTACTACTAAAATGACCACCACAAGAGTATTCATGGCAAAATGCCAGAATACTTTGTTGTTCTTGATCTGGAATACATCTTCTAATTAAAGAGTCTGAACATATTTTGAATAAATAAGGATCTTCCCAATATTATTTTTTAGCATCTACCAAAAATTTCTTCCTTTGATAATAATCAAAATCAGGATTAATGATATTCACTATATGATAATTCACAAAGTCAACATACCATGGCTCATGATTTTTGATTGCTAATAGCTGTTTGTCAGGGAAGTCTTCATTCATGGGGATTTTATTATCAAGAAGTTGACGTTCAAGTAAAGGTAAAAATTCTAATCTAGACAAATGGTCGGCAACAACGTTTTCTGTTCCCTTTTTATCTTTAATAGTAATATCAAATTCTTTCAATAATAACATTCATCTAATAAGTCTAGGCTTAGCCTCCTTTTTTCTCAAAAGATATTTTAGGGCTGCATGATCAGAAAATATAATAACTTTTGCGCCTAACAGGTAGGATTGAAAATTTTCTAATGCATACATAACTGCTAAAAATTCTTTTTCGGTGGTGGTAGAATTAATTTGTGCGTCATTTAATGTCCTACTCGCATAATGAATTACATGGGGTTTCTTATCTACCCTTTGTCCTAACACAGCCCCAACCGTAAAATCTGATGCATCGTACATGATCTCGAAAGGGAGAGACCAATCAGGGCTGGTTAAAATAGGGGCTATTGTTAATTGTTCTTTTAACAAATTAAATGCATTTAAACATTCTTGATCGAAAATAAATTCCGTATCTTTCGCCAATAAATTGCATAGAGGTTTGCAGATTTTAGAAAAGTCTTTTATAAATCTTCTATAAAAACCTGCATGACCTAGAAAGCTTCTAACACCCTTGACTGTAGTTGGGGGAGGTAATTGTGAGATAACTTCAATTTTTGCTTTATTTACCTCTATTCCTTTGTTGGATACAATATGACCTAAAACTATTCCATGTTTAACCATAAAATGACTTTTCTCCCAACTTAGGGACAGATTAGTTTCACAACATCTTTTAAGAACTGATGTTAGGTTTTATAGGCAATTATCAAAAGAATTCCCAAATACTGAAAAATTGTCCATGAATACTTCAACACACCTTTCAACTAAATGAGAAAATATAGAAATCATGCATGTTTGAAAAGTGGCAGGGGCATTACATAATTCAAAAGGCATCCTTGTAAATGCAAATGTACCAAAAGGACATGTAAAGGTAGTTTTCTCTTGATCTTCCGGTGCAAGTGGAATTTGATTATAACCAGAAAACCATCAAGAAAACAATAATAATCATGGCCAGCTAATCTTTCAAGGATTTGGTCAATAAAAGGCAAAGGAAATTGATCTTTCTTTGTAGCCGCATTTAATTTCCTTAAATCTATGCACATTCTATAGTCGGTTATAGTTCTTGTAGGAACTAACTCATCTTTCTCATTTTTAACAACTGTAATTCTTGATTTCTTAGGAACTACTTGAACTGGGCTTACCCACTTACTATCAGATATCATATAAGTTATACCCGTATCAAGAAGCTTAAACACTTCTTTTCTAATTGCTTCTCCCATATGAGGGTTAAGTCTTCTTTGGTGTTCTTTAGAAGGTTTGGTACCTTCTTCCAAATGGATTTTATGCATACACATAGCGAGACTAATACCTTTTAAATCGGCGAAGGACTAACCTATGGCTTCTCTATGTGTCCATAAAACTTTTAACAAGCTTGCTTCTTGTTCTTCCGTTAAATCCGCATCAATTATAATGGGTAAAGTTTTACCTTCCCCAAGAAATGCATATTTCAAATGGGATGGTAATGGTTTTAAGTCTAATTTAGGAGGAGATTTAATAGATGGGGTAAATTTAGGAATTTCAAGTTTAACTTTTTCATTTTGATCCTCCTTAGGAATTTCAAATTCCTCTTTTTCTAATTGTATATCCTTTTTAATTTCAGTCTTAGGAACTTCAAGTTCCTCTTTACTTTCACTTTCATTTTTAGGAGCTTCAAGTTTCTCCTTTTCCCTTTTATCATCCTCCTCAAGGATTTCTCTTTCTAATTCGTCCATATCGAATATTAAATTGGGAAAGTCTTTTTGAATAGAATCCTCTCCTAACGTCTCTTGTTCTAACTCGTCTTCAATTAAATCTGCTTCAAAGTTTTGAGCTGTAAGATTTTCTATTTCATCTATTGAAAAGCAAGCATTCATATCGATTGGTCTGTTTAATGCATCAAAAACTGAAATCTCTACAGTTTCTTCCATAACTGACATCGACAACTTACCATTCCTTACATTAATCATTGTGTTGGCCGTGACCATGAAGGGTCTTCCTAACAGAATAGGAACTTCATTATTAGTGCATATTTTTCTTTCCATCTCTAGGACCAAAAAGTGAACCGGTATGATCAACTTATCAACTTGAACTAAAATATATTCTACTATTCCTAAGGGATGCTTGACCGAACGGTCGGCTAACTGTAAGGACATAGTAGTGGGTTTTAATTTTCTCAAACCTAATTGTTTGTTGACAGTGAAAGGCATTAAATTAATACTCGCACCTAAATCAAGCATAGCTTTCATCTTTTTCGAATTACCCAAAGAGACTTGGATGTTGAAACTACCTGGATCTTTCAATTTAGGAGGGAGTTCAGGTTGTAATACTGCACTTACGTTTTCAGAAACAATTTTATCTCATTCTTTTCAAATTTGTGTTTCCTAAAGTGGAGATCTTTGAAAAACTTAATATATGATGAAATATTTTTAATAACATTGAGCAAAGGAAGATTAATATTAACTTTGGGCAACATATTTTAAATCTCCGTAAATTGTTTATCAATTTTGTTTTTCATCAACCTACCAGGGAATGGTATTGGTGGAACATATGGTGGAGGAGCAACATACGGTTCCTCAAGAGGGTCTGCCTCTTGTTCTTTTTCTTTTTCTTGAATTTCTTTATCATTAATTTCTTTATCTAAATTTTCTTTTTCTTTATCTTTAATTTCTTTATCTTTTTCTTTTTCTTGGAATCCTTACCAGAAGTTTCTACATTATCAGGAACATCAGTAGAATTAGTAGGATCACTTACCTCTTCTCCAATGACTTTACCACTACGCAGAGTAATGATAGATTTAGCTTGTTCGGTTTGACTAGGGAACTTCCCTTCTTCTCTACCTTGCAAAGCTTGAGCAAGGTCAATTTTCAATTTGTCTATAGTTTCCAATAATTACCTGTTGAAAACAGTCTGCCTATTTTCAAAATTATTCGGTTTCGCTTCTTCAATTTGCAGTTGTCCTTGCTTAGGAAATTATTGAGGCTGCAAAGGCTTATTTCTTCCCCATGAAAAGTTTGGATGATTTTTCTAGCCTGGATTGTACGTGTTGGAATAAGGATCATTCCTTCGTCTCGGAGGATATGCATTCATAGCATTTACCTATTCAGGAAACATAGAACTAGATGGATAAAAATTAGTAGCATGAGTATTTAGTCCACAAATAGCACATACTTCTTGAATTTGAGATCTATTTTGTAATAAGGTTTCAATTTGTGCTTGCAACTGTTCTATTTTAGCTTCATTGATTGAATTATCTTGAACATGGTACAAACCTCTATTTTTTCCACTAGTGCATTTCTATTGAGAATTGACACTTAGCATTTCAAACAAATTTTCTAATTTGGTTGGTGTCATTCCTCTAATGGAACCACAGGCTGCACTATCAACCATAGTTTGAAGTGCAGAAGAAAGTGCATGATAAAATTTAGTCACTACAATATCCTGAGACATATTATGATGAGGACACATGATTAGTAAATTTTTAAATCTATCACATGCTTCATGGAATGTTTCTCCTAGTTTAGTTTGGAAAGCAACAATTTGATTTCTATAATTAGATAGACATGCATGCTGATAAAACTTACCCATAAACAAATCATATAATTGAGTCCATGAATAAACACTCCTAGGTGCCAAATTCATAAACCATCTTTTTGCTGGATCTTTTAATGCACATTGAAAATATCGCATTTTAAATTGATCTTCAGTTAGACCTCCTAACGGAAAATTATATGTCATAAAACTATACTCTTTCACAAAAGTTACTGGGTCTTCCGACGGCAATCCATGGAATGAGGGCAACATATTATAAAAATGGTCTTTAACTTCAAAATTTCTTACCACATCCGGTAATACTAAACATGATGGTGTCACATTGAGCATGGGACGACCATACTCATTTATCGTTCTTTCATTTACTACCACTTCCATATTTCGAGCAGCTGATTCCTCCCTTCTTTGGTTTACCGGAGGAACCGGATTTTCATGATTTTGATTGTTATTGTCCATTGGAGGATCAGCCAGAGGATCCTCTTTATTCACTTGTTCTTGATTAACTGGTGGATTTTCCAAATTATCATGATTTTCCTGATTTTTAACAAGATTATTTATGTTTTGATTTAAATCTGCCAGCTTGTGATTTAAAGATCTACGATCGTGCAGATAATGCAAAAATTAAAACAAATAAATAACTAAACTAAAAATAAATTAAAAATCTTTTTATATTTTTTTAAAACTGAATTTAAAATGTTACCAATAAACTAGCTAGAAACTAGCTTATCCCCGGCAATGGCGCCAAAACTTGATGTGTCTTAATTTTTCCTTGCAAGTGCACAAGACTATTGTAGAATAGATTATGGTAGCAAGGGTCGAACCACAGAGATAAGAAGTATCAAATAGCAAGTAAACTGGTAAAAATTAAACTAAGGGAGTTTTTATTTATTTAACTAATTTATTCTACTAAAAGGAAGTAAACCAATTAATAGATTAAAAAGCGGTTAGTTCATCCTTGACGATGAACAGATCATTGGAATGAAAGAATACATGAACGATCTTCTAACTATAATTACAAACACTAAAAACTATGTATTACACACTAAAATCGGAGTAAAAACTATCCTCGGCTTGTGGCTACATGGCTCATATTTATACTAAGGTGTTCGGGGGAAGGAGATACAATTGGGGTTAAACACCATTTGGCTGATTCGGAAGGGCTGCGGGGGCAAGGGTAGCTAGGAATGCGACCGCAAGGGGTTGTCTCCAATTTGTTTGTACTCTGGAGACCTTGCACCCGCAAGGGCTTTCCTTGTTTAATTCATTCTTCTTTTCTCTTTTTGCACTTTGCACCCTTCCTTCAATTCTTCACTTTAAGCCTTGTAAATCCCATGATTCCACCTAAAACTCTAAAACTCACAATTAAGCTAAAAAACACATATTAGTAGCCAAAAGCCTCGTGGAATTGCTATTTCTAAGCTATAAAAGTACCCAATAGATGCGTATAAAACACATCTATCAAATATATTTTTGATTTGTACTTGAGTGATCTTCAGAATGTCCAGTTGTTCATTGTAAGTTGAGCCTTCAGGGAATAGAGTAGCCGGAGTAGTAGAAGGTTCAGTAGAAGGAGCATCAATTGAGGTGGATGGAATTTCAGTAGGAGCAGCTTGTATAGGAGGTGGGATGAAGGGTGCAGTACTGAACTCATCAACTAGAGAAGATGCTGGAGAAATGTCATTGAAAGTGATCTTTTTTCCAGTTGGTTTGTGTAAAGCATCCTTAATGATTTCATGTTGTTTCTGCCTCATTTGATAGACAAGTTGAGTAGGAGACAGAGGACCATCATCATCATCTTCTTCTTCATCATCATCTGATTTAGAATCATCATCCTCTTCATCAGATTCTTCACCAGATTCCTCATCTTCTTCAAATTCTTGCTCAAATGAGCTGGAACTATAATTGACTAGAGGAAGAGTAGGAGTAGTATTAGCAGCAGGTTCACTCTCAGTAGTGTGTTCAGCTTCTTCATTCGTACCAGCTACTAGAGAGATTTCTTGTAAAGATTGGCTGGCTGTACTGTGAGATGATGCTGATGGAGTGAAAGGGGGTTGGTTCAGATCAACTGGAGGTTTGGGTGATGGAGAGGTTAAGAGAGGTGAGTAAGGAGTAGGTAGGACGATGGACATTGGTTGAGCAAGGACATGTTGAGGAGAGGCAGGCATAGAGGAGGCTGTTGGAGGTTCAATAGATGGTTGGGAAGATGTAGAATCTCCTTCTACCAATGAGGACTTCTTGCCAAAAAGAGACAAGTATTTAGCAGCAGCTAATTCTACTTGTTCTTGTATTCTTTCTATAGCCTTCTTTTGAATCAACTGAAGTTTTCCCTTGTTCATTTGATGTAATCTTCAAGCTTCTCTTCCAATGTTGTCTTCATTTACTGGTCTTCCAACTGCATAGGGATCATCTACAACAACCATTGGCAGACCATAGGCATCTTTGAAGATTTCCCAAACATCCAGTACCAATTCATCTTGCACAAACCTATCTTGTGAAAGGTAGAAGGCATTCCACTCCTTGGGTAGCAGGTCAAAATATTTGCCATAATTGAAGGCAATCTTTTATGCTGTCATACCTGCTGGAGGAGTTTTGTAGGGTACCCACTGTTTCCTTTTCATAATTGAGTCCACATATTTGTTGGGATCTACCTTTGGTTTGTCTTCCCTCTTCTCCTCGTGAAAGGATAAAAGGGCTTGGATGAAATATGATAAATGGTCAATAGGAAAAGCCCAATCTGCAAGAATAGGTTTAGGATTGACAGAAAAGGGGTCATTAACTCATTTCTGGGATGGAAGGTTGGGTTAAAAGTGGGAGGGAAGTATGGTTTGTGTGATTGGTTGGGTTTTGAGGTAGGTGGAGTTGTAGGTGATAAAGGTGGTTGGTTTTGGGGTTCAAAAGTTGTGGGAAAGGGAATGAAGGATCCAGTGTCTGTTTCAACAGTTGTCATCTACTTCTTCCTGACATACTTTTTGCCACCAGGTCTAGCAGATGCACCACTAGTAGTAGGTGCAGCAGCTGCAACATCAGTTACTTCCATTTCAGCCGCCTCCTTCTTAATCTCTGCTAGTTCATCTAGTAGAGACATGTTCTTCTACGAGAGCCAGTAGTAGGTGCATTTATTCCAGTAGATGCAGTAACTGTAGCACCTGTAGTTGGTATAGCAACAACTTCTTCATCAGTCTCCTCCTCATCCATAAGAAGGTTTCTTCTCCTCTTTCTACCAGTTTCTCTGGCAGAAGTCCCTAGAGCATTTATAGCTCTTGCAGCAGCATGTGTCACATACTTGCTGGATTTTGTGGCCCAAGTAAGTTCAGTAGAACCAAACTTTCTTCCTGTCAAATTATGAACCACTTCACCAACAACAACACTCAACATCATAGATTGATATCGTCTTAGAAATTGGGTGATAATAATGTGATGGGTGATTTTGGACTTGGTGGGGTTCTTCCTGTTCTTTTTGATGTTTTCAAATACAAGTTCCACCAGAACAACAACCCAGTTGATGTTATGTCCAAAAATAGTTGCAGCCATCAGTGCCAATTGGTCTTATGAGATCTTGTCTTTTGCCACAGATTTGATGATTAGACACTTGTCTAACACAGAAGCTAGGGCATAGTGAAGGGGCTGGAATAAATTCTTCTTTCTATTAGCAACAACTAGTTTAGGGATATTTCATAACATAATTACCTAGCCTCCAGATATAATCTCCCTGCTGATTCCAAAGAGGAAGGAACCAACTGTTCTGAGATTTGGGAAGGCAACAAGGATGGTTTGGGCATCAAACACTACATTGGTCCCTCAAATGTTTCAAGAGAGAGAGAGAGAGAGAGAGAGAGAGAGAAAGAAAGAGAGAGAGAAAGAGTTAGGTCTATTTCGGGTAAGTTTCATTTGCTGGTAGAAGAGTTGAGTGAGGGTTTGGCTGTAGGTGTTGGTGTTGAAGGTAAGAAGGGGAAGAACATCAGAACTGGTGAGAAAAGTAATTAGTTCCCTTCCTAGTTCCTTTTTGTTGAGAGCAGCAACATCAAGAAGACAACATATCTTAGTATTTTCAGCCATTTTACCTCTACTGTTTGAGCATAAATTGAGTTAGGGTTTGGTGAAGAAGACGAAGTACAGGTAATGGCAGAGAGAAGAGAAATATAAAACTTTAGGAATTATTAACTTTTGAGAGTTGTAAAGTTTTCAAAATGATTGGGGGGGGTGTTTATCAAAAAGCCTTGAAACAAATTAGGTATAAGTACGGGGCTTTATTTGAAAGAAATTTTTTTGTCTTGAGACACAAAAGGAATTTTGGGTTTTTGAACCCTTATTAAAGAGTTTAATGATGAGTAGTGAAAAAGGGTTACTCAATTAATGTTGGGGCGGTTGTTTTCTTAAAGTGTTTTCTCAACTGTCATAGGAATAGTGTCAAAGTGGAGGACAGTTGAGTTTTTCAAGATAGAAAAAAGTGGGAAGCCAAAATATCTCTAATAAATATAAATTATTAATATATTTAATGAACATTTAAGTAATGTAGACAATCAACAGCGATACTTATCATTGATGTCTTACATTACAATCTATCTGCTTAGTGACATGATGATGTGTCACTAACTTACTTACTTGTACTGTTTAGTGATAGAATATTATCAGTAGATGATGTGGCAATTGATGTACAGTGTATAATCCATATGTTTAGCAAGTGAAGTCTTTTAGGTAGGTAGATGATTTTCAACCAGAACAAGGATTCAGTAGGGGGAATAAATAGTTTTAAAGAAAATAGCCTTTTAAAGTAGGTTTAAAAGGCTCTGCTGAAATATCTGTTGATGATGCAAATGATATGTCCTTTAGAATAGTCATCAGTAGGTAAAGGCTATATTTCAGCTCCTGCTAGAAGCTGACGAGCTTTAAGCTTGATTCTGCACGTTAGAGTCTCAAGGATGTATATCACATGCAAGTAAAGAGAGTTATTCATGCATAAGATGTTAGTAGCAGTAGAGCGTGTGAGATATAAGCAATTTTAAGGAAGTTAAGAGTTTAGAGATTGGGAGATCCAGATATAAGAGTTAAATGGTTGCTCCTCAATTTAGTGGCTTCCTGCTTATGGGCTTTGAATATTGCTTGTTTTCTGCTTTTGCTTGTTGCTTCTTCTTTTCTTTCATAGCTTTAAACAAGTTTTCTGTATTAGCATCAATACTTGTAATAGCAGCAACATTTCTGTTGGTCTTAGCAGGTGAAATAGATATTTCCATTTCTTGTTGATCAGGAAGTAGTCATTCAGCTAAATGAGTTTGGTCTTATAGACTATCAGTAGGTAGAGTTGATGATGCTGGATTGTTCTGCAATGAGCTATTAGAGTTTCCTGTCTCAAGAATATCAAAATTTGTTAGAAACATCTTGAGTCTCATTGGACTCAAGTAAAAAGATTTTATCAAAAGAAATATGAACTGTTTCAACAATAATTTGTTATATAATCTATAAGCTTTGCGTAAAAGATAGTAAGGGTTTTTGAGATTTTAAAATGTTTGAGTGCCTTACTATATTTGGCATACCACAAAAAGAATACTCATGTTCTGATTTGGAGGGTTCTGCCTTTTCCATTTAGAAATTTGTTTTATGGAAATTTTGAAAAATGACTTTTTCTCAAGGTCTGTTTAGGAAAATCCTCCTCAGCTTGAGCATATCTTTACATACATATATCTCTTTTCGTGAAATGCTTGGTTTGAACTTTGGGTTTAATCTGTCTTGCCATCAGCAGAATTGATTTGCCTTTGTTTACTTCCTTCATAGTGTCTTTCCAGTAAGTCAAGAGATACATGTCACGTATTATGAACTTACAAGAAACTAGTTAAGTCAAATGATAAGATATAAATCAAAAGATCTTAGTTGATTTGACAAAAGAATACATGTTCATTTAAGAAGATCTTGAGAGATCCTTTAAAGTTCATAAGAATAGAGAATTATGAATAAAAGCATTCAGGTACTAAAAGATGGGAAAGTGTACACACATTCCTTAAATATGAAGTACCCTGGGTTTATAGGATCTTTCTACAGACACCACCACCACTACACAAGTTTTACGTGACTACATGTTGCACAAATGAATCCAGTAAGTATCAAAGAAATGTTATACAAGCACCACCACCACTACACAAGTTTTACGTGACTACATGTTGCACAACAATTCAAGTACATACCCAAGAATGTAATCTCTTTTTTGAAAAATAAGATCTCAAGAATGTCTCATATGAATGTATTAATAGGTCAATTTCAATAGATTTAGACAAGTTGTGAGTCCCAAATGGCACAATAATAAGCTAGAAGGGGTGGGGTTGAATAGCTTATTTTACACTTAAATTTTTTTAAGTAAGTTCTTTTGACAAGCACTTACAATCTATTGGGAAGATTGAAGTAGCGGAAGTCTTGCAAAGAAACAGGTTCAAGTCTGCCGATTAAGGACTACCGGTAGACTTGACTGATTACTCAAGTCTGCTGCTAAGGATATAGATAAAGGAAATAATAAACAGTTCAAGAGTAAACAAACAGTAAAGGAAGAACACAAGTATTTTGGGATGGTTCACACTATAAAGAGTGCTACGTCCACCACCAAGGCAGTCAACCTTGGATTTAAAAGTGCACTATGTTTTCCACTAGTTCTATTACAAGGAATATACCCAATGGATCGTGTACAAAAATATTGACTTGTGTTTGGGGGTTTAGGAATTAAATATCTGGGTAAACAAGATATTTAATTCGTGCAGAAGAATAGTTTTGAATGAAAACAACAAGAAGTTAAAAGATAAGTATTGATGCAGGTCTTCTTGTTGTTGTCGAGGACTTCTTGATCAGTTTAAGATCTCTTTGAATGCACTGAGTATAAAGACTTTTTGAGTTGTTGTAGATTTTCAGAGCATTTCATCAAGTCTGTTTCTTCAGTCTTTAATGGCGGCATTTATAGCTGGAGCATTTTGGAGATCCGTTGGGGAAGACGAAGTGTAACAGCTCTATTAGGTTGAATGCATTAAATGCATGGAGCTGTCTTGAAGATTTCGTCTTCACTGATATCGAGCAGGGAATGGATGCAGAGACTGGTAGTAGGGAAATCCGGATGTCAGGTCTGCAAGAGTTGGTACAGACTATAGGTGACAGTCTGTTCACCTGTTGTGTCACTGTTCAGACTTCGAAAGTCTTCCTGCTTTTCGGAAAGCTGTTTTAGGCATGTCTGAGAAGTCAGGGAATGTGTCAATTTAAATTTAAACTGATAAGGATAAATTTAATTGATCCACTAAGATTTGTTTGACTGGACACGTCATGCTTGACCATGTGCAGACAAGGTCTGCCGTTGGTTGCTGTTGCAGGTCTTCCGGTGAAGCACAACTGAGGTCTTCCGCTGAACCTATGAAGTCCTATA
The DNA here is from genome assembly GCA_013146195.2 of Codonopsis lanceolata. NCBI lineage: Eukaryota > Viridiplantae > Streptophyta > Magnoliopsida > Asterales > Campanulaceae > Codonopsis > Codonopsis lanceolata. The sequence goes on along the minus strand of CM028382.1, from coordinate 73,954,552 downwards.
AAACAAACTATTCTAAGGAAAAGTTCTATACACAGTTGCCACGCTAATTGATACGCAGCCCAATTAGCCACTAATGTATAAAACTAATGTAATGTATGAGCAGATATAAATCTAAATACAAATGAGAATCAACACAAGTCTATCTAAAAAGATATAAGTATCAAGATTTTAGCAGGTATGACACTAAGAGCAACAGTTTTGAGATAAAGGAATATTGAAGTGATGAGAGTATACAAAACTGATTAAGGTGATAAGATAAATCTACAGATTTTCAAAAGAATATCCTTCATATAGCTGCTAGTGATTGATCCAACAATAAGTTAACAAACTTACTTCAATCAGTTAGGAAATAAAAACCAATTTTTAAGACAAACATTTTGAACAAGTTTCTCAATACAAAGATGGAGTTCATATATGAGATATAAATAAAGCAAAGTTTTTCAAGAAAAGTTTTTAGATGAAACATTTAAAATAGTAACTTAGATGAGCAAAGTGATCTTTAACAGATGTTCAAGTCATGTAAAAAAGAATGAAATTTAGTATAAGAATGAGTGAACTTGTTGAGGGAGAGATGAATATTTGAGATATGATTGAAATAACTTTGAGGATAATGATAGAATTTAAGAGCTTGCTCATTGTAAGTAGGCTTCCTGTATATCTTACTTATGTTCAACACATCAACTTTAAGAAATTTAGTAATTATATAAGCCATCTCCCTTGTAAAAACTGTTGTAAAGGAAATCATAAATACATTTTAAAGAGTATGAAAATTTTGAAGACAGAGTATTGATGATCCTTCAACTTTCAGAATGTGAGTTACTAGCAGATACTTTCTTTTCTAATGACAATTGAGAATGTGAATTTCTATATCAAAATGTGAGTTACTAGCAGATACTTTCTTTTCAAAATGCGATTTCCCTTTAGCAAATATATCAACATTGCACAAAAGGTTTTCTAAAGCAAATGATATTTGAAATACATCTTTTACAAAAGACATTTTGAGAAAATAATCTAAAGAAAATTTTTCATAAAACAAATTAAATAATATATTTGAGAACTAGGATTATTTCCTACGCATTCTATCAGTTATTTATCAATATTGTTCATATATTTTGTAATTCTTTCTTTCCATATATCAAAGTAATCTTTATCAAAAATGTATTGAATAAAAGTATTTGATTGAATTTTTTTTAAGTTGCCATGATCGATCTTTCAAGTTGTTAAACTTAGAAAATTAGATTTTTCAAAAAGTTAAGCTCTGATAACAATTGTAAGTCAAGTCGACAACGAAATAAGGCTAGAGGGGGGGTAGCTTTTAAAAAACTTTAGGGGGTGTTTTGAAAACCTTTAAGAGTTACAGCGAAAAAGATAAGTTTTCAACAGCTAATGTAAAATCAGCAGGTAGCAGCTACTGAACTTAAAACAGTTTGATTTGGTTTTCTTTTGATCACTAATATATAAGGACCGAATTGAAAGACAAATTATAAAACAACTAAGGAAATAATTCAAGAATGTAACTAACTTACACTTAAGTAGATTGAGACAGCTTAAATGTGAGTAATAGTTCTATCAGCTGGAAGATAAAAGACAAGATATTTGGAGTGGTTCACAGTGTAAAAACTGCTACGTCCGCTACCAAGTTGTTCAAACTTGGATTTTGAAGTGTACTAAATATATTGAAATTCTAAGCGATCACTAATGGATCTGTGTACAACAAAAACCCGTGTTTGAGGAGTATGATTGAGCAACAATCATACTCGTACAATAATCAAGTATTCTTTTAAGATTAGGAAGAAGAAAAGAAGAATACAATGATTGTTTAAACAAGAACTAGAAAGGAATAAAAAGTGAAGAACATCTAGTAATTGTTTAAAGACTGGAACATACCAAGGAAGGAATTACTTGAAGGAATAAGTTGAGTGTCCAATTATGGGTTGAAGTAGATCAAAAAAGGAATGTTATATAAGTAGATGAATGAAGTCTTCAACCTTTCTATCCTTTGTTCTCTATATCTTACACCATGAGAACTGGAACATTTCAAGAAAAGAATTGCTTAAAGGGATATGAGAAATGTTTTGATCCAGTTCTTCACTTGTTATCAATCCTTTCTCAAAATGCTTTATATAGAGATCCTTGAAAATAGCCATTTGAAAGAGCAGAGATGATCTTTGAAAAGTGATAATAAAATCTATCTTTTAATGCAAATAGATCGTGAAAAGGATTTTTTGATACGGAAGATATCACCTAGCATAAGATCATAAATTCATAGATAGAGGTTAGATATTTTTTTGCATAAAATAAGGAGAGTAGATATTTCTAGTATGTAGTAATAAAGAAGGTGGTTTAGCTAGAAGATATGACACACTGTGAGATATTTAATACAATGATAAACTGTAGGGTAATTTAATGAAATGACAAAAAGTCTTCTTTTAAACAGTTTAATGTTTGATTTGAGATGACCAAGAATTAATCACGTGATAGTGGCCGAAAGTGTTTTTCATATCTATTGCTTTAAAATACTATTTGATAGGATATATATAAGAAATCCTTTAAGTATTTTAATCAATGGAGAGTAAGTGTAAGTAGATATATAGAATAACATTTAAAGTAGTGACTTATACTTAGTAATTACCATCTGCTGATGTCTTAGCTACAACAGGTGATTTTATCTTTTAATGAAAGGTTGTTTTAGCTAAGTGAATTAAGTTTATTAAAAGAGAGTGAAGATGATGCATCTTTTGAATATACTGTGTTTTTTTTTTGAAAACTTTTTAACAAAAGCTTGAAGATGTTTAAAGTCATTATTATAATTTGTAACATAGTAATTATGTCACGACCTGACCCGAATCTCTATACGAAATCCCAACGTTGCGACGTAAGAACAATCTAGAAAGATGGTCAAGCACCTGTTAAGCATAATAGCGTGTGTCAACGGTTGAGCCAACAAGCTCAAAACAAGAATGTAAAGCCTTAATAGCAATACATGAAAAATAAAATCAAGAACTGCGGAAGCAAAAGATAAGTGAAACTGTGGGTGCCCCGGGATGCTCCCACGCCCTTCGCTCCCTTTTCTAGGGGGGTACGACGTGCGGAAGGACACCACGCTTTCCATTCTACCCTCCCTTGTCTAGGAGAAGATGAAATTAAAAATGTGGAAAGGGTGCTGTCAAGAAGTGTGTTGGAATACGCCTTGGTCATTTTAGTGATTTTTGGTCTAATATGAGAGCTTTGAGTTTTCTGTATCAGGTTATCCCTTTTTTAGGGGATAAAAGGATTCAAGAAGGCATCACCCTTTTATTCAAATCTTCCCTTGTCTAGGGGAAAATGGAAAGTGCAAGAAAGGATGTTGCGGGCCCCACTATGGACTTTATGAAAATTGCCTTAAGGCCTATTTCGGATCACTATGAGTGCTTTAGGTTTTCTGTATCAAGTTATCCCTTGTTTAGGGGATACCAGGATGCATGAATACAGCACCCTTTCATTCCCATTCTCCCTTGTGTAGGGGAAAACAGAAAAGTACAAGAAAGGATGTTGTGATGCCTCACTGTGATCCAAAATGCTTTGACAAAGTCGCCATCTTTATTTTAAGGAGAAAACAAAGAAAAAACCAAAAATAAAACCAGAGATTGCAAAAAACGGGTTCGGATGCTAAGTTACGAGTTGGGAAGGTGCTAGGCACCCAACTCGCCCTTTCGGTCTTAAAAACAGTTTTTGGCTAAAGGATGCTTTTTGTTATATTTTTCTAGCAAATAAATAAAGCATTAAAAACAAATATATTCATGTCTACATTATTTACGGACTTGCAGCCGCTTCCTTCTAGTAATTACAAATACACTTAAAAATATTTGGCCATAATAACGGCCCTTTTTAATGCTATTTTCTAAATAAAACCGGGCAGCATAACAGCTTATATTTTTACATTGGTCCGGATGGAAAATAGCTTTTTTATAAAATAAACTCTTAAAGGCTCACCTTTAAGAGCGTTGGTGTGCTCGCTCTGTCCTTCCGGGAGAGGGAGTCTTTTTGCTGCTGCTGCAGTGGTTCGGGTAGGGTGACTGCTTCCGAAGGTTGCTTCTGGGCACCGTCAAACGGGTGGAGCAACTACTTGCTTTTTGTTGTTGTTTGTTTGCTGCTAGCGGAAATCGGGCAGAGCAACTGCTTGCTTCTGGCAGATTTGGCCTTTTTACTCAGGAAGAGCAACTGCTCTTTTTGAGATTTTTGGACCGGGGGAATAGGGTGGAAACCTAGCTGGGGGCTAAGGCTCTCTTTAATCGGTTAGTTTTGTGTTTGGAGGAGATTTGGAAAAGCTTTGAGGCTTTATAGGAGGGGGCACTCACTATCTCACGATCGTTCTTCTATCTGCATAAAATAAACGCATAGTTTGTGAGAAGAATTCTCGTCCCTGAACCCTTATTTATAGGCTTAAGGAGGGACACCGCTGGCATTTGTGAAATTCATCTTGTGCTTCACCAGCTTGTACCGCGTGCTTGAGAATTTGTGCAATGCGTTAAGTTGGGGACACTGTTCAAGCTCCTGGCGCTGACACCAAAGGATCTGGGCGCCGCGCCAGGCTTACTTGGTGTCGGCGCCAACCTTCCATTTCCAGCCTCTTTTTGGACACTTTGGCCCCTGCATTTTACTGTTTTGCACATCCTGCTTTGTCTTTTGCATTTTAAAATCCTGTAACTTGACATTCGTTAAGTTTTAACAGGTCTTGATATCACATGTCAATGTTACGTACCAGGGGTACGAAATTGGGGTGTCTATAGAGCCCCTCAACGATGGAGTCTATGGGTAACCCGCAGCTTATTGAGTAGACGAACATCGTTGATAAGAAATAGACTCTCCAATTTCGTGCAATTAAAATGGGGAGAGATGCAACAGATAGCAGTTACAATGCAACAGTTTATAATGCAAACCAAACCTCACATATCCTAGACATATTTAGTCGGTTATAGCAGGTTATCGTAGTTTTTAAGCAGATATGCAAATTATGTGCTCGAATGGTCGGACCTACCGATGTAGGTTGCCTACGTATCCCTTAATAAAAAGAATCAGACCAAACGTAGTTCGGCCTCATGCAAACAAACAACAGCCACTGGGTGGGATAGATGGTGCGTTTTGCCCAGCATAGGCAAAACTGGCGGGACCTTTTCAAAACGTGCTTTCCCCAGCATAGGGAAAGCGATGCTGTTTTTAAAATGTGCTTTCCCCAGCATAGGGAAAGCGATGCTGTTTTTTAAAAATGAGCTTTCCCAAGCATAGGGAAAAGCAATGGAACCTTTTCAAAACGCGCTTTCCCCAGCAAAAGGATAGCGATGCCACTTTTTAAAATGTGCTTTCCCCAGCATAGGGAAAGCGATGCTGCTTTTCAAAACAGGCTTTCCCCAGCAAAGGGATTGTGGCGACCCGACCCGAATCCCAATACGAGACCCCGAGGTCGTGCCGTCAAAAAACACACAAGATAACAAATAACGGGTAAGGCCATAACGGCGGTACGCCAAAAACTTTAACACATGCGGAAGCGTAATATAATTAAACGGTGGCGCCCGAGCTAACAAGCTCAAACTATGACAACCTTAGAGATAATGAATCTCTTGGTCCAAAAATAAAATCATGTGATAACAATTTATAGCAGTTATATACCAAGTCATCGGCGACGTTACGGCCGGAACCCAACATTAAACTAAGTCTACAACTCTAGTCTAACATGCTTAACGGCTAAAAACATGCCGGATAACAAACATAATAAACTAACCAATACATGGTTAAAACAACTAAAGCATGAGCATCATAATTACATAAGGCACGACTAACACATGTCGGCTCTCGAAAGATTAAGTGCTAATTAACATAAGTACTAATAATCAAACACATAAAGTCTTGCTACCCCACATAATACCATTTAAAGTAGCAATCAACTTCGACAAGCATTCAAACAAGATTTAAATCATGTTAAGGATGTTATGAATGATCTCTAATACTTACATATATGAATCCATCTAGAAGTCTAACACATCTAAACATGTTATTTAATCATCATGTAAATATCTAGGACCAAATCGAGGGATAAACTCTCAATCGTGTCGCATTTCGATTATCGTCGAGTTATTGTGACTTTAGCAAGTTAACAACTAAATGACATCTCTTAAAGTATTTTGGTCTTAATGTGATCTCTCATACACATCTAGACTCTCTTCAAATAAGCGATCAACAAGGGAAGAAGTGCGAGCATTGCACTTCACTTCGGTGTCTTACATCCGAATCTCGAATTCTAAACCGTATAACAAACCAACGTTAGGTCATCACCCAACAACAAATACCCAAACACAACTACGGTGTCTCTCAATCTCGAGTGAACACTCGATGATCAAAACCCTAAACCTAGACTCAATCTCCGAGTCTACTATCACAATAACCGAACTAAGCAATCAAGAATAAAACTACAAAATCCACATTTACTTGCTCAAAAATTTCCGATAATCATAGCAATTTAAAATACTTAAGATTGAAAATAACTTGACTCATACTCGAGTCACAAAAGTACACACAAATTCCATTACTGATTAATTAACTTCGTGCATCCTTAACATATCACAAAAACAAAATCAAGACTTTATAAAGATCAATATTCCGAAACTATATGCCTCGGTCCTACAACATGAGACTTCAGTACAACAAATTCCAAATCATAAGACATAAAAATTGCCGATAGGGCAATTCACAAACTAAAGAAGAGTGTTCCACAACACGCTCCTAAAACAATAAGTCAACATTCATGATCATGCAAGCCACACTCAAATTTTCCAAATTATGGATGAGACACATAACAACACATAATAGCATTGATTAAAAATTCATTCCATTTCAATTGGTTTAGTCAATTTCTAACCTAGTTGCTACCAATCCTAGTCCATCTTTTGATCACCAATTAACCGGCTAAATTGGATTTCAAAAGAAGGATGTCAAGGTCCATGAGAAAATTTCTAAGCATCCTTCCCTATTGTCTCACATAATCATGCAACAGACTAAGCAAGTTACCTTTACTACTAATGCACATAAGCATGTTCATACTCAAATACAACTATATACGTTAAATACATTTTATTTTATTTTATTTTTTGTAACCATATCCTTACTCATAATTTAATCTTTAAGCAAATGACAAAATTCATATTATTAACAATACCACATGCATACACGTATATCATGCAAATGTGATATATAATCACCAAGTACCATCATACTTCTACTCATATAATCCATATAATCCATTTAATTCATACAGTATATCCACTCAACGCACTACTAGCAAATACAACTAGTAAACATTATCACATTTTTATACCGCAATTAATTGCTAAAAATCAAAATTCAATCAAATCATAAACAAATCCCATAGGGACATCATCCTTTATCATATCAATAAACCCGAGAAACCAACAATCAATAGATTTCAATACTCAATGCAATGTATGTATGAATGCATGTGAGCTAAACGATACCACGCATACTCATAGTAGCGATAATAATAACCATAATATATAAATAAGGAGTTACCTCCTATCTCGTCTCAAACGCCGCAATGGCCAATCACAACCTCAAACTCTAGGTCGTCTATCACCATCTCACTAAGAATCACTAGACAGCTTACTAGCACTATTAGAATCATTAATCCTCAACTTAAGGCAATGGTTCTCGAGGTCGTGCATAATATCCAACCCTTTCTCATAAGTATAGGATAATCCCTGTAATAAAATAAATTGCCTATAATATTCCAGGATTCTTCCTAGTGTACTCTCAATGAGCTAACTCGTGATCATCACTTAAATATTAAACCATAATCTCATAATATTTGTTATTCTCAAACATGGATACTACTGTCTACTAGTGCTAACACACATTCTAGATTCAAACATCTTAATCTTACAATAACTCTCGAGATTCACACTAGGCTATCCTAACCAATAGCTGGAGACCATCGAGATAACAAATAAAAGGGTGTGGTGTAACAAGCTCAAACTCAACCTCTCTTGGTCCAAAAGTGATAACCCAAGTCAAAATCTAAGTCGAATCTCACAATTCGTGCAAGCATGATGCATCGGACTCTCAACTAAACCGACTAATGGAACTCATCTCAATTCATCACACGTATGGCATACATAATAATTCATATTGGCATCATTTCATAAATAATCATGTCAAGATATCCATACTTAACAATTTCGAGTATCATGTTATCAACAAGTATAACATTTCACAACCATCATTCCATATCATATCATATTCACGTCACATTATTCACATATAAGCACTCGTGAGTCAATTCACTTCACACGTGCAAGCACATATCGGCGTCAGACATTAGTTCGATAGTTATCAAAGTCATGTTTCCATACTACTCAACTACTAATCGATCAAGTGTTCTTCATACAACTTTAAAATGCTCAAATGGATGGTCTTAACCTCACATTAATACTACATCCTTCATTTTAAAATGCTTGGAGGCGTAGGACTTAGGCATATTACTCCTTAATGTCATACTAACCCAATGGTCAACTCCGTTGAGTCATAATCAATCTTTCAAAAATTAGGGTATAGAAGCCGTTGGCCTCAATACTCTCCTATGTCCATACTAACATGAATCAATAGGTTACTAAGGTCATTAAACCCATAAGACCCCAAATCAAACATTTAAGCAGGCAACATAGAATCACGGTCACAAGTTAGGCATATATACTCATTCACAAGTCATCAAACATGCTTCCAACACTTAAACAAACAAGATAGAATGATTTATCATATATCTCTACCCTTGAATATCATCATAAACATACTTTACAATCTGTTTACTAAGGTTATTAAACCCATAAAACTCCACTCAAACAATTAACTAGTCAACATAGAATAGAAGTCACAAACAAGGCATATATATTCATTCTTTCTATTTCCTCAAATATGAGCCTATCCATTTCATCAAATATGCTCCCAACACTTAAACAAACAAGATAGAATAATTCATCATCTATCTCTACACATAAATATCATCATAAACATACTTTACAACATGTTCATCCAACCAAAATTTCATCATCTAGCATATAGTGAAACATGGCATCTCTACAAGCCTAACCATTTCATCAAACATGCTCCCAACACTTAAACAACAAGATAGGGTGATTTATCATACATTACCACACATAAATAACATCATAAACATGGTTTATAATTATCATACAACCAAAAATGCAACATAGCATATACAGAACACATCTACAATAACATCATAAACATGCTCCCAACACTTAAACAACAAGTTTATAATCTACACATAAATGATCATAATCTGTTCATAATCTGCAACCAAAAACATTCATCATAGAATGATTTATCATACATTACTACACATAAATGCATATAATAGGGTTTATAATCACATAAATGATAATCTGTTCATACATGAAAATGCATTTAGCATATACGAGAACATAGCATCTCTACAAGCCTAACCATTTCATCAAACATGCTCCCAACACTTAAACAACAAGGTAGGATGATTTATCATACATTATCACACCTAAATAACATCATAAACATAAACTGATCACAAACCAAAATTTATCATATAGATATGAGAACATGATTCTACAAGCCTCATACAAACATGCTCCCAACACTTAAACACAAGATATGATTTATCATACTATTATCACACCTAACATAACATAAACATGGTTTATAATCTGTTTATAATCTGATCATACAACCAAAAATGCAATATTTAGCATATACGAGAACATAACATCTCTACAAGCCTAACTATTTCATCAAACATGCTCCCAATGCTTAAACAACAAGATGGAATGATTTATCATACATTATCACACCTAAATAATATCATAAACATGGTTTATAATCTGTTTATAATCTGATCATACAACAAAAAATGCAACATTTAGCATATACGAGAACATAGCAACTCCACAAGCCTAACTATTTCATCAAACATGCTCCCAATGCTTAAACAACAAGATGGAATGATTTATCATACATTATCACACCTAAATAACATCGTAAACATGGTTTATAATCTGATCATAATCTGTTTATGCAACCAAAATTCATCATATAGCATATACTAGAACATGACATCTCTACAAAGTCCTAAGTGCTCTCATTGACCTCATATAGCAAGATTGTTTTCCCTAGGGTCAATGAGGCTAAAATAAATAGAAAGAGATGTTGTAACTCACCTTAAACAAGCCCTACAAGTTGTACAAAACGTCCATGCAAAGGTGGGTACGTGATCTCCTTGCCCTCCTCTTCTCTTCTATGGTTGGGTTTTGGAAATGGCTTCCTCAAGACTTGGCCACCATTGTTGATCACTCAAGAACCTTGAAGAAACTCTCTATAACTTGCATGAAGTGATCAGCCACGAATTTGGAAGAGGATGGCTGAATAGGATGGGTTTAGTGGAGGTAATGGCCACTCTATGGCTGAAGTGGGGTGGGAGAAAGTGTCCAATGCATGTTTGTGCATGTTGGAGGTCTTTCTTTGCCAAGTGTTGTACATGCACTCAAATCTCCCAAAACTTGTCAAGCATGCAAGAGAGGATAGGTAGGACAAACTAGGGTGGTTTAGGGTGGGTTAGGTTGGGTTTGGGTAGGGTTAGGTTGGCCAAATAGAAAGCCTAACACACAATGAGTGGTCAACTGTAGTAGACCAGAATTTGGGTCATTTTACAAAATGTTCCTGTACCTAAATACACGTCCTAAAATTACACAAAAGGTATGTTTAGAAATCTCTATGAGTCAAGTTTCTAACACATCAAACGGATCCAAATTCCGAGTTTCGTACACAAAGTTATGGCCAAAATACTACAGACCTATCGTGGCCTTCGGAAATACGCGAATTTCCGAAAATCAAACTCGAGTGTGTGTAAACGTTTACACGACCACTCAAAAATAATTCTAAGTTAATTCCCCAAGGTCCCCTAGTCATCTAGGGTCAAAATAATACCAACCGAAAAAGTCGTACAAAGAAGAAGAACGACAAGAAGTAAAGTAGCAATCAAACCGTCGATTCGACAAGTATTCAAACAAGATTTAAATCATGTTAAGGATGTTATGAATGATCTCTAATACTTACATATATGAATCCATCTAGAAGTTTAACACATCTAAACATGTTATTTAATCATCATGTAAAGATCTAGGACCAAATCGAGGTCAGGAACACAAAACCCGAGTAAACTCTCAATCGTGTCGCATTTCGATTATCGTCGAGTTACGACTTGTGACTTTAGCAAGTTAACAACTAAATGACATCTCTTAAAAGTATTTTGGTCTTAATGTGATCTCTTATACACATCTAGACTCTCTCAGAAATCAAATAAGCGATCAACAAGGGAAAAAGTGCGAGCATTGCACGCAATTCAAGCTAACCGAGAATCAGGGTCTTACAGGGATAGCGATGCCACTTTTTAAAACATGCTTTCCCCAGCATAGGGAAAGCGATGCTGTTTTTTTAAATGAGCTTTCCCCAGCATAAGGAAAGCGATGGAACCTTTTCAAAACGCACTTTCCCCATCATAAGGAAAGCGATGGAACCTTTTCAAAACGTGCTCTCCCCAGCACAGGGAAAGCGATACTGCTTTTCAAAATGAGCTTTCCCCAACATAAGGAAAACGTTGTTGCTTTTCAAAAAGCACATTCCCCAGCATAGGGAAAGCGATGGAACTTTTCAAAATGCGCTTTCCCCAGCAAAGGGATAGCGATGCCACTTTTTAAAACGTGCTTTCCCTAGCATAGGGAAAGCGATGCTGTTTTTTAAAATGAGCTTTCCCCAGCATAGGGAAAGTGATGGAACCTTTTCAAAACGCACTTTCCCCAGCATAGGGAAAGCGATGCCACTTTTTAAAACGTGTTTTCCCCAACATAGGGAAAGCGATGCTGCTTTTCAAAACGGGCTTTCCCTAGCATAGGAAAAACGATGTAATCTTTATTATTATTTTTTAAAAACAAAGCTTTCCCCAAAGATAGGAAAGCGATAAACCTTTAAAACGCTGCTTTCCCCAAAGACGTGGAAAGCGATAGAACCCTTTAAAACGCGTTTTCCCCAATATAAGGAAAACGATTCAATGTTTTTTTAAAAAAACAGCTTTTCCTCAAAGATAGGAAAGCGATGGAACCTTTAAAAGACAGGAAAGCGATATCGTTTCAAAATGAGCTTTCCCTAGCATAAGGAAAGCGGTGCTGCTTTTCAAAACGTACTTTCCGCATAGGGAAGGCGATGGAACTTTTTCAAAATGCGCTTTCCCCAACAAAGAGATAGCGATGCCACTTTTTAAAACGTGCCTTCCCCAGCATAGGGAAAGCGATGCTGTTTTTTAAAATGAGCTTTCCCCAACATAGGGAAAGCTGTTGGGACCTTTCCAAAACATGCTCTCCCCAGCATAGGGATAGCGATGCCATTTTTTAAAATATGCTTTCTCCAGCATAGGGAAAGCGATGCTGTTTTTTAAAATGAGCTTTCCCCAACATAAGGAAAGCGATGTAACCTTTTTCAAAACGCACTTTCCCCAACATAGGGAAAGCGATGTAACCTTTTCAAAACACGATTTCCCCAGCAAAGGGATAGCGATGCCACTTTTTAAAACATTCTTTCCCCAGCATAGGGAAAGCGATGCTGCTTTTCAAAACGGGCTTTCCCCAGCATAGGGAAAACGATGTAATTTTTTTTAAAAAAAATAGGCTTTCCCCAGCATAGGGAAAGCGATAAAACCTTTTAAAATGCGCTTTCCCCAGCATAGGGAAAGCGATGGAACCCTTTAAAACGCGTTTTCCCGAGCATAGGGAAAACGATGCAATCTTTTTTTTAAACAGGCTTTCCCCAGTATAGGGAAAGCGATGGAACCCTTTAAAACGCGCTTTCCCAAGCAATGTGGAAAGCAATATCTTTCAAAATGAGCTTTCCCCAAAGATAAGGAAAGTGATGTCGTTAAAACACACTTTCCCCAAAGATAGGAAAGCGATGGAACTTTTCAAAATGAAAGCTTCGCCAAAGATAGGGAAAGCGATGTAACTTTTTTAAAACGGATTTGCCCAACATAGGGAAAGCGATGCTGCTTTTTTAAACGGGCTTTCCCCAGCGTAGGGAAAGCTATGCTATTTTTGAAAATGAGTTTTCCCCAGCATAGGGAAAGCGATGCTACTTTTTAAAATGGGATTTCCCCAGCATAGGGAAAGCGATGCTGTTTTTGAAAATGAGCTTTCCCAAGCATAGGGAAAGCTGGTGGGACCTTTTCAAAATGTGCTCTCCCAAGCATAGGGATAGCGATGCCACTTTTTAAAACGTGCTTTCCCCAGCATAGGGAAAGCGATGCTGCTTTTGAAAATGGGCTTTCCCCAGCATAGGGAAAACGATGTTGCTTTTTTAAAACGGGCTTTCCCCAGCATAGGGAAAGTGATGCTGTTTTTTGAAAATGGGCTTTCCCCAGCATAGGGAAAAACGGGATTTCCCTAGCATAGGGAAAGCGATGCTGCTTTTTAAGACGGGCTTTCCCCAGCATAGGGAAAGCGATGCTATTTTTTAAAATGAGCTTTCCCCAGCATAGGGAAAGCGATGCTGTTTTTTTTTTTAAATGTGCTTATCCCAGCATAGGCGAAGCGATGATTATGTTTAAAATGTGCTTATCCCAGCATAGGAGAAGCGATGATTATGAAGCGTTGTGGCAGAATGCTGTCGATGATCGGCTTGTGTAGCTTTTGATGATGCTGCTAAGGATCTTTGGGAGGAGGTCGTTGGCGAGATGCTGGTAGAACATTTATACTTCTCCTATGGCCGATGCGACAGAAGACCTGATAAGATGTAGTAATATGTGCAGGAAAATGCTTCGAGACCAACTAGAGTGGTGCGGAATGATGTTGCTGGATTTTTTTTAATGCAGTTAGAGCTATTTTACATGCATACACTCGTTGATTGTACCTGTACACGATTGACCCTTTTTGAAGCAAAATTATCTTTTATGAACACACTATACTCCTTAGCCGGTGAGCTGAGGTTGTAGCTTTGGCTACAATCGTAAGAGGTATGATGCATATATTTGGTTTCTGGTATCCGATGGGATTTTTTAGTGAAGAATTTTAATGGGGGTTCCACGCTTCTTTTCTTTTGACTTGGTAACAAATTATCATGGTTTTTGGCAAAGTAAGTAAGGAGGGTTTCAAAAACCGGGTCCATATGGGGAGATAACATGGCAGTCGAGCAAGAAGATCTGATAGAACTTAGGGACACTGGCATGATGAAGCAGATAGTCTAATCTTGTAAGTAGAGTTTTGAACCTTTGGTATTCTAGACAGAAATTGGTGGACAATCAGTCTAGCATTAACAAAAAGGTAAGGGCAAAGTGTACCCAAAATCAATTTCCCTGGGTTGCAGAAATCATGAGAGACCCTAGTGGGAGTGTATCAATTCTGCAATATGTTATGCGTGATAACCTTGGAAATTTTTTTTCAAAAATCTCCTAACTGGAGTATCTTCTGTTTATGACCAACAAATCACGGCTCAGGGAACATGGGATAGGAGACCGCATGAATACGACTCATGAGTTTGGTGGGAAAAGCTCCAAGGTGACTTAATCAACAAATTTTTCAAGATGGGATAGAAAGCCCCTTGCATACTCAAGTGATACATTTTTATGAATGGAGAATAATCCTATAAGTGAATTGAGGGAAAACTCCTAGGTGGACTTTTCTCTTCCTCTTCTTTTTCTTTTTTTTCTTTTTGCTATTTTTTTTAAAGAGAGAAATCAAAGGCACATGATACGAGGATGACTCTAATGAACAAGAAACAGAGTCAGGATTCAGAGTTCACTTTATCACCGAGTATCACCAGGTTGGTGGGTTACGGACCCTATTTGGTAATTATCTTTTGATGTTTTTGTGTGTTTTAGCAGGGAGTTCTGTCTTCGACTCAGATCACGTTATAACCGATTGAAGCAGGGCTGTTGATCATGACTGGTTCAGGATGTACTATTTAAACTCTCGGGGATGGATTGGTTTTGAGGTTATAAGGTTGGAAGGCCTCTTTATGGGAAAGCGATCAATAATTTGACTGTTGGTTGGCTCTTCAGGCTGCGGGTTCTAAATAAAGACTTGGCCTTTTGGTTTTGAGTATGGTAGGATTTTTGGCTTTAACATTAGGTATGGCTTGGGCTTTTGGTATAGCTTTGGCTTTGGCTATGGCTTGGGCTTTGGGCACGGTGGTCCTCTGCTTTTTTCGATCCACGTCTAAAAAGTAGAGGTATGTGTTGATCTTTCCCAAGAAGCTCCAAACTAGTTTGAGTAAGGGGGAGATGGACAAATGATGGACTTGCTCCAGAGATTTTTTTTTTCTCTTCTTCTTTTTTTCTTTTTTTCTTTCTTTTTTCTTTTTTTTTCTTTCTTTTTTTCTTTTTTCGGAGCATCATCAGAGCAGTTGAGAAATGTCATCTCTCCTTTTTAGGACAATGGGATAACCATTCTTGGTGGATAGAAAAGCTAACACAACCCCAGTTTTGGGAAGCTAGATCATGGGGATAGTTTGGCTGGGGATGTTAGAAAATCTTATTTTTGGTAGGGTTTTTAGCATATAGTGGGCTTTCAAAAGGGGTTCCAAGCTTTCGGAGAGATTTTGGTGTTTATGGTAGGAAGCCCCAGCATGCTACTAACAGCTCAGCCGCAATGGGTCGAAGGTGATTCCGGTCAAGATGACTTGCCTGCTTTGAATTTCATGTGTTCTTAATAATTTGCGGGTCCATACTTTCCATGATGACTCATTATCAACTCGTATTAAGTGTTTTTAAGGGAGTCAACTTATCATCCTTAGAAGAAAACTTTTCCAAGGATACTCGGAAATAGGTGACCTGAAAAATAAAAGATATAGAAGTCTACAAAAACTGACGCTGAGTTTGAAAGAAGTTGTTTCCTGAAGATTTTATTTGGCAAAAGGAGATTCAAAGGCAAAAAGGGTTTTTGGAGGCGTATACACAAGAGTATTCTAGGGTTTGATGAGTCTTAAAGGCTTTTCCTTGTCCTTCCCTGAATGGCTAACAACTTCTTGTACTAAGTTCTGCCCTATCCGAATTCTTTTCTCAATGCTGTTCCTCTGGATGATGCTTGGTCACTTTTTATCATAACTAAATCATGGGTTCGGCTTCTCAATGATTTTATCATCGATAAGGTCTTGAATATCATTCCTGAGTGAGAAGCATTTGTCGGTGATATGACCACTGGATTGGTGGTATTCACAATACTCGTTGCGGCTCCATTTGGCAGGTAATGGGTTTAGAGGTTCGTAGTTTTCAAGGGGCTTAAGAACTTCTTGTGCTGTTAACCTTTGTAGTATCTATGACATTGGGGCATACAATTCATTGAAATGCCTTCTGTTTCCTTCGTAAGGTTTTATGCAGATTCTATCAGTGTTATTGCTTCCTTTAACAGAATTGGCAGATTTGTTTGTCCCATATGCCCATGGCACACTACTGTATTTTTTAGTCGGGATTCTTTCTACAACGTTGACTTCTTCCATAGATTCTTCCTCTGATTCAGAATGGCAGAATGAACTTGGAGGCGTGTAAATTTCTAGGGACCCTGTACGTATTTCTTTATTAATGCGGTTTCCTATTTCAACAATGACATTGAAATCACCGTAGGGAAGATATCTCATGGGTTCAAGATAAATTGGCTGTAGGTTTTTTTTATAAACAACCGAGCTAATTCAGATGGATCAGGTCTGTTCAAAGTCTGGGCAACTTTTCTCTTCCATTTGGCTGCAAATTTCCACAAATGTTTCATTTTCTTTTTGGGTGCATGCGTCAAGTTCCCTTTTATTTTCAGAGGTTGTATTGTCTTTGTACCTTTCTAGAAACCTCTCAGCTAGGTCCCAAGTACCCATGGTGCTATCATCTGCTAGCATTAACTATTACTTAACAGCCCCTATCAAGGTAAGATGAAAATTGGAAGCCATAGCCTCAAAGCTAGCCCCTCTTGACTGCATGTCAGTAGCATAAGATTTTAGGTGAGAGATAGGGCATCCAGTCCCATCGAATTTTTCTATATCGGGCATTTTGAATTTTGAAGGTAGTATGGTTGAAGGTTGCAGCATTAATGCCCGCGTAGAAAATTCCCCTTTGTTCAAGATTTTTTGCATCATACTTTTTAGGTTCTCCATATCTGCTTCTAATTTTGTGGGAGGAGGTGATGGGTTTTGGCATATGTTGGAAGGATTGGGAGCGGCTGGGTTTATTTCTAGCTGTGACATTTGGTAAGGATTTTGAGGAAGCATTTGGTAAGGGTTCTGGTAAGGATTTTGGAGAGGTGGGTTATTGGCGGCTTCTGCCTGATAACCAGGATTATTGAAGGGTAAATAAGTTGCTACTTGTCCTGGCTGGATATGGATTTTGGGGTTTATATGTGGGATATTTTGGAGTGGATTGGCAATGGGAAATGAAAGGTTATTTGGATTCTGGGGTATATTGGTATTTGGGAGAGGACATGGTGGGTTTGGCAAGAAAGCGTTGAAACTTTGGTAATAATAGGTATTTGGTGAGAAATTTGTAACACCCCGGATTCTTTCATGTGCATTGTGTGCTTGCCTTCATGCTTTCTTGTTGATTGTGAGCATGTCTACTTAGTCTATATATGATTTAGAATCATTTATAAGTCATTCATGAAGCTCTTAACATGTTTAGAATCGTGTTAGCATGCTTGTTTAATCGCCGGTTGAATTGCTTGTTAGTTCTCTTTCTTTCCCTCCTTCGTTCGGATTGTTTGGGTGTTGTTTGAGGGTGCTTGTGTTGGGTTTTAGACTCATTTTTTTTGGGGTTTGAAACCCCATTGATTTGGCTAAGTGTTTGGGGGTCTTTTAGGTTGAATTTTGAGCCATTTTGGGTCTGTCGGGCTTGCGGTCGCAAGGTAGAATGACCTTGCCCCCGCAAGGTAACCAGAAACTTGGAGGTTGTGCATCCTGAGAGGATATGGTCGCAAGGCTAAGGGGACCATGCGACCGCAAGGTCCCCCGAGGCTGGACTGCTCTGTTTCGATGTTTCTTGAATTTTACACCTAAACCCCTATCCAAAACCTTTTCTAAACCCCACCTAAACCTCCCTAACCCTCCTTACTTATACCCTAACATCTTTAACATGTTTTGAGAGTGGATTAAGAGAGCTTTAGTGATCATTTAAACCATAGAAATCTGATTTTAAGTGACCACAACTCAATGACACTTGTCCCACTAGGTTTCTAACCCAATATACACCACAATCTGGAGAGTTGACCCTCATTTCTCACCCTTACTCTCCAAAAACGGGATTCCTTTCCCTCAAGACTCTCACATGGCTTCTTGAAGCTCTCATCTTGGTCCTCCTTCATTCCTTCTCCATTTGCTCAAGCCACCACCATAGAAGAGTAGAGCTTGAAGAGTAGATCACTTCCAACCGAATAGTTTTCTCATTTGCTTTCTTGGGTGTAGAACACATGTAAGTTACTTCTCTTCTTCTTTGTTTTAGTTCTCATTGACCCTAAGGAAACAAAGCTTATGATGAATGAGGTCAATGAGGACACATATTTGCTTCTTATGCCTTCATCTTGTGTTTTGAATGTATGAGCTTGTTAGAAGCATGTATAGGAGGATTTTATGCTTAGTAAAAGTTGTAATACTCTTTCATCTTGTCTATTTAAGATTATGAACATGTTAGAAACATGTATTATATGTGTTGCTTGAAGAAAGTGCTATATGAGAATGCCCTAATTTAAGCCTACATGATATGTTGATATGTTGTTATGTGTTCTATCCTCAAAATTGGACCCTATGATGAATATGAATCACATTGCAATGCCTTGGTGAATTTATAACCTAGTTGAACTTAGCAATGGCCTAGGTTGGGTTATGAAGCACATAGCTTCAATTTCTCCAAAATTGGGAATTTATAGTAAAGACTCAACGGAGTCGACTCTAGGGAAGATTTGAACATGTTAAACTCTAATTTCAATCCCTACAAAGTTTGGACACCGTTTAATTGGGTTTACTCAAATATGAGCTTAGCTTAATTGTTTGCAACAAGTTGTTATGTATGATTGGTTTTGAGCAATTAATTGCATTGACATGATTTATGGTAGAGATTTATAACCTACTTGGTCGGATGAGTTCGCTCATGTCGAATTCGATCCTTAATTGGTTTATGTCGAGTAAATATCTACTTGTGCATCACATTGAGTCCAGCTGGCATTATTTGGTTTGTTATTACGTCAGGGTGGGACGATGCATCGCCTTCACGAATTGTGAGATTCGTGCTCGCTATGGATCGCCGCACCTGGGACCTCACACACACCTCCACAGTGGGCCACAGTGGGGAAGTAGCCCCTTTGCCGTATCAATACGTGCGCCATTGGCTGCTAATTAAATCGAGTAGGTTCTCGGTATAAGTCGATGAATTCACAAAACATCGATGGCACGATCCAGTAACAAAGTTTATTGCAGGAGCTACGAAGCGGTCGTGACTATATCATATCCTACTCGTATGATTTATTTTACGCACTTACGTGAATAATGTGCTAAGTGCAATATGATGATCATGTACCATAATTATGATAAATGCCATGCTATGACATGAACATGCATTTTTAGTAACTTACTAAGTCTTTATGACTTACCCTATTTGTTTGTTTTGTTTTCCTTAGATCCGAGCCGAGGAGACGGTTCGCGCTAGATTCGCCATACCCGCGTTGGTTACTTGTGAGCTAGAAGGTTGTTCTTTTGGGATGTGTAGTTAGACTTTTGTTTTTGGCAAGGACGTTGGGAAGCAAGTCACCTAGACTTGACTTTGGGGTTTTTGTTGTTGTAGTTGTTGATTCTTATGTTAAATTTATATCTGATCAGTACATTACATTAGTTTTATACTTCAGTGGCTAATCGGGCTGCGTATTGATTAGCGTGGCAACTGTGTATAGAACTTTGCCTTGTATAGTTTTTATAGGACTTTTCAGGTTCAGCGGAAGACCCCTTCTCGGCTTCACCGGAAGACCTGCTCAAAGCTTAAGATCGGTAGACCTCGTGTCCAGCTGATCTGCTTCTACGTGTCCTCTCCAGCAAAGAGCTAGCTGGATTAATTCAAACTTATTCCTACATATTATTTGAATTAATCCAAATCATTCCCTGACATGTCAAGCCGCCGAAAGCAACTTTCCGAAAAGCAGGAAGACTTTTCGTCCTGAACAGTGAAAGCAGAAAAGCAGACTGTCCCCTACTTTCTGCTACTTCTCTCAGATCTGACAACCAAATCGCCCACCTTTTTGAAGATCTCAGAAATGATTATCTGCTCTAGATTACTGGGAAGACGAAAATCCTTGACTGACAGCCCCATGCATTTAATGCATTTATGAATAGAGCTGTTGAAGTCTTCGTCCTCTCCAACGGATTCTTTTGAAATGCACCTGCTATTAATACTGCCATTGAAGACTGGAATAAGAGACAACTGTACAGAATCACTCGAACACTTAAAGAATTGCTCTGAAACTTCATAAACTCCAAGTCTTTCAGCTCAGTGCATTCAATAGATCCTTAACAGATCTAGAAGTCCTCGTCGACAACAAGAAGCTGCTCATCAACATTTATTGCTTTATTCTTCTTGTTGTTAACTTCCATTAACTATACTTTTGCACGAATTAAATATCTTGTATTTACAGATATTTAATTCCTTAGACCCAAACACAAGTCAATATTTTGTACACGATCCATTAGGGATATTCTCTGTAATTGATCTAAGTAGAAAACATAGTGCACAATTTAAATCCAAGGTTGACTGCCTTGGTGGTGGACGTAGCACTCATTATAGTGTGAACCATCCCAAAATACTTGTGTTATTCCTTATTGTTTGTCAATTATTTGAACTGCTTAGTTTCATTGTTTACATTATCCATTTCAGCAGAACTTAAGTAATCTGTAAAAGGTCTACCGGTAGTCCTTATCGGCAGACCTGGAACAATTTTCTTGAAGGTCTTCCGCTACTTGATTCTTTTCATAGATTGCAAGTAACTTTCAAGGAACTTACTTAAAAGTTTTTAAAGTGTTAATAAGCTATTCAACCCCCCCTTCTAGCTTATTATTGTGCTCATTGGGACCCACAGTAGTAAACTTAATTAATCAAGACTTATAATCTTTTGTGTGCCGACTTATATGTCGAGCTTGTTTATAGGTTAATGGTTCACTACAGTTTCTTCCGCTTAACACTCTTTTATGATACTATTGTTGATGTTGTCTTCGGCATGTTGTGGCCGTTGAGGTTATTATATGCATGTGTTAAAATTGTAGGAGTAGTTGTTGGGTTCGGCTGTAACGTCGCCGATGACTTGTTTATTTTATGTTATTTTTCGGCCAAATGTAGCCGAGTTGTCATTTGTATGCGATGTTGCGCCACATGAATTTTATTATCCTACTTGCGCATGCTTACTTGTTTATATTTGGGCGGTCCGACTTGGGGTTTCGCATTGGAATCCGGGTCGGGGTGCCACAAAATTGGTGATTGGGGCACTGTCGGTTGGTGGAAGGTTAGTATTTGGCTAAGGATTTGGGTTTAGAGGAGCATGAGGAGTAGATGCTTCTTGAGGGGTTGCAGGGAAAGTGGTTCCCTCAACATTGGGCCTTGGACTTTGCATGAGGTTTGCCATCTGACTCATTATGTGATCAGCCTGTGCACCCAATTTTTGATCTAACCATTCCTGCATGGCCGGAGTAGGAGCGAATCCGGGAGCCCCTGTATCAGTACCCATTGTAGACTGTTCATTTTCGGCGGCCATTCTGCTTAAATATGTACTTTCTTAACTGATTCTGATATTTTCCGATCTGGCCTCTGTACCTGTTTCCCGTATCAACCGACCAGTACTATCTCAGCTATTCCAAACTCGGACCAGGTTTGTGAGGAAAAGGGGTTTAAAGGTATCAGAATGGGTTGGCTGAAGGCTTTCTGGGCTTGGATTATAGTTTGCTTTTATTAGTATTTTTTATTATTATTCATTTTTCCTACAAATGATCGGACAAGCACCCGCTTTGTTTTGACAATCTCAGGACTATTCCTGGAATAGTGGATTCTTTCTCTAGGGTATAGGACCTTCGTATTCCACCTGCCTTTCGACTCCCCAAGATTGGACTAATCTCAGACGAAGGGCCTATACTCTTTCCGGGATCCACCATTCAAAATGGTCTAAGTCGAACATAAAAAAATAATCAGTCAGCCCCTGTGTATATTTTATTCATATCTCTTTTTTTTTCTTTGTCGCACTTTTTTCTTTGTCTCTTTTTTTTTCTTTTATTTTTTTTTTACACAGGGGCTGACTAATGATTCAGAGATGTAAAAACCGATCGGTCCATGAAGTGTCCTGAGAATCTATATGCAATTTTAACGTTGGCTTATGCAGGGGGTAAGCTGGCCATGGTGTAGGGTAGCAATTCAGAATATTTCTACGTGCGTGCGCGTGTGTGCGATATCTAGAAAACAGTAAAAATCTTTCTTTCTTTCCAGATATAAAGCAGAAAATAAAACAGATATGGTCTGTCTTGCTGTTATTTGTGGATTTTCTCGGTTTTTTTAGTTTGAGCGTGAGCAAGCAACCAATCATATCAAGAAATAGAAAGAAAAAATGAGGAATCTATCTATCCCTATTAATTACAAATTTGTCATAATCCCCAAAATAAAATGACAGAATGAAATAAAATGTACATATATATTTTTTTGCATGATGAACATAAAATGAACAGAGTAATAATATAAAATAGGAATAAAAATATAAAGCAGAAATAAGGCGATAATAAAAATAAAGCCCCAGCCCTTTTTGTTATGTTGCCCGGAAATTTATTGTATATTTTTTTGAATTTTTTTTGAAAAATATATATTTTTAAATATACATGTAATGATGACTGAAACGGGACTGCTGCAAGATGGAGGATCATATCCACAAATATATACACAGATATATAGGAACAAAATAGTCAAATGTCTTAAAGAAATATAACAAGCATAGTTTAGCCAGAAACTAAAAGAAATAAAAAAGTTTTGTTATTGAGTCTAGCCCTCTATTTTGATTTAAAATAAAAATGATATCCCCATCAGAGTCGCCACTGTGGGTGCCCCGGGATGCTCCCGTGCTCCCTTTTCTAGGGGGGCGCGACGTGCGGAAGGACATCACGCTTTCCATTCCATCTTCCCTTATCTAAGGGAAGACGAAATTAAAAATGCGGAAAGGGTGCTGTCAAGAAGCGCGTTGAATACACCTCGGTCACTTTAGTGATTTTTGGTCCAATATGAGAGCTTTGGGTTTTCTGTATCAGGTTATCCATTTTTTAGGGGATAACAGGATGCAGGAAGACATCACCCTTTTATTCACATCTTCCCTTGTGTAGGGGAAAATGGAAAGTGCAAGAAAGGATATTGCGGGCCCCACTATGGACTTTATGAAAATTACCTTGAGGCCTATTTCGGATCACTATGAGTACTTTGGTTTTCTGTATCAACTTATCCCTTATTTAGGGGATACCAGGATGCAGAATACATCACCCTTTCATTCTCATTCTCCCTTGTATAGGGGAAAACAGAAAAGTGCAAGAAAGGATGTTGCGATGCCTCACTGTAATCCAAAATGTTTTGACAGAGTCACCATCTTTATTTTAAGGAGAAAACAAAGAAAAAACCAAAAATAAAATCAGAGATTGCAAAAAACGGGTTCGGAGGCTAAGATACGAGTTGGGAAGGTGCTAGGCACCCAACTCACTCTTTCAATCTCAAAAACAGTTTTTGGCTAAAGTATGCTTTTTGTTATATTTTTCTAGCAAATAAATAAAGCATTAAAAACAAATATATCAATGTCTACATTATTTACGGACTTGCAGCCGCTTCCTTCTAGTAATTACAAATACACTTAAAAATATTTGGCCATAATAACGGTTCTTTTTAATGTTATTTTCTAAATAAAACCGAGCAGCATAACAACGTATATTTTTATATTGGGCCAGATGGAAAATAGTTTTTTTATAAAATAAACTCTTAAAGGCTCACCTTTAAGAGCGTTGGTGTGCTCGCTCTGTCCTTCCGGGAGAGGGAATCTTTTTGCTGCTGCTGCTGTGGTTCGGGCAAGGTGACTGCTTCCGAAGGTTGCTTCTGGGCACCATCAAACAGGCGGAACAACTGCTTGCATTTTGCTTGTGACGGCCCGACCCGAACCCCAATGCGAGATCCCGAATCGTGCCGTCCAAATAATCAATAACACAAGCATGCACAAGTAGGATTATAAAATTCATGTGGCGCAACATCGCATACGAATAACAACTTGGCTATACTTGGCCGGAAAAACAACTTAAAATAAACAAGTCTTCGGCGACGTTACAGCCGGAACCCAACAACTACTCCTACAATATTAACACATGCTTATAATAACCTCAACGGCCTCAACATGCCGGAGACAACAACAACAATAATAATTAAAAGAGCTTTAGCGGAAGAAACTGAAGTGAACCATTAACATATGAACACGCTCGACATATAAGTCGGCATACAAAAGATTACAAGTGTCAGATCATTAAGTTTACTACAACAACAAAAGCCCCAAGTCAAGTCTATTTGACTTGCTTCCCAACGTCCTTTCCAAAATAAAAGACTAACTAACAAAAGTCCCAAAGGAGCAACCTTGAGCTCACAAACGACCAAGCGTGAAATAGCGAGTCTAACGTGGACCGTCTCTTCGGCTCGGATCTAAGGAAACAAAACAAACAAATAGGGTAAGTCGAAAGACTTAGTAAGTTACTAAAATGCATGATCATGTTATAACATGGCATTTATCACAATTATAGCTCACGTTCATCATATAGCACTTAGCACATTATTCACGTAAGTGCAAGAAAATAAATCATACAAGTAGGATATGATATAGGCACGGCCGCTTCGTAGCTCCTGCAAAATAGTTGTTAACCCAATATCGTGACTACGATGCTCGTGACTTCGCATCGATATACCGAACTCCGCCGGCTAATAGCAGCCAGTGACGCACGTATTGTTACGGCAAAGGGGCTACTTCCCCATTGCGGCCTACAATGGAGGGGTGTGTGAGGTCCTAGGTACGGCGATCCATAGCGAGCACGAATCTCTCAATTCGTGAAGGCTATACATCGTCCTACCCTGACATAAAAATCAAACCAAATAGTGCCAGCTGGACTTAATGCAATGCACAAGTAGATGTTTACTCGTTAAGACAAAATAATGATCGAATTCGACAAGAGCGAACTCGACCGACCAAGTAGGGTATAAATCTCTACAATAAATCATGTCAAGGCAATTAATTGCTCATAACCAAATAATCACAACGGTTTCAAATGCACATAATTAAACTCAACTTAAACTTGAGTAAATTTGACCAAACGGTGTCCAAACTTCGTAGGGATCGAAATTAGGGTTTAACATGTTCAAATCTTCCCTAGAGTCGACTTCGTTGAGTCTTTACTAAAAATTCCAAATTTCGGGTAGTTGAAGCTATGTGCTTCATAACTCAACCTAGGCCATTACTAAGCTCCTCTAGGTCATAAATTCATCAAGGCTTTATAATGTGATTCATGTTCATCATAGAGTCCAATATTGAGGATATAACACACAACAATTTCACAACATATCATATAGGCTCAATTTAGGGCATCCTCATAACAACACTTCCATCCACAAATACAATACATGTTTCTAACATGTTCAAAACCATAAATAAACAAGATTCAAGAGTATTATAAACTTTCATAGGCAAGAAATCATCCTATACATGCTCCTAGCAAGTTCATAATTTCAAAATACAATAAGAGAGCATAGGAAGCATATATGTGTCCTCATTGACCTCAATCATCATAAGCTTTGTTTCCTTAGGGTCAATGAGAACTAAAAAGAAGAAGAAGAAGAGTAACTTACTTGTGTTCTACACCAAAGAAAGCAAATGAGAAGTTTGATCGGTTGGAAATGCTTTACTCTTTGAGCTCTATGCTTTTGATGAAGGTGGCTTGAGCAAATGGAGAATGGATGAGGGAAGACCAAGAGCAAAGCTTCAAGAAGCCATGGGAGAAGCTTGAGAGAAAGGAAATTCGTTTTTAGAGAGTGAAGGTGAGAAATGAAGGTCAAAATCTGAAGACATGGCTTATATTGGTCTAGAATTTGAGTGGGACAAGTGTCAAGACCTTGTGGTCTCTTTACAAATCTGATTTTGTGGCTTAATGATCATTAGAGCTCTCTTAATCCATCATTATAACTAGTTAGGGATGTTAGGACTTAAGTGAGGAGGGTTAGGGAGGTTTTAGAAAAGGTTTAGATAGGGGTTTGGGTATAGAAATCGTTCAACTTCAAAACAGGGGAAAAATCCCGAATGTGTGTATCTTATGTTGAGGCGGGCGCCTCAACTTCTGAGGCCATCTCCAGACTTTGTTCAATTTGTAATTGCTCCCAGCACTTGAGGCGGGCGCCTCACAAGATGCCAGGCAGGCGCCTGGGCTTCTGGACCTTCAAAACTTGGTCTAAACATGTCCTAAATGGTCCCAAACTTATGTGCAACCATTCTAAGGTCTAACCCAACTCAAAATAAGTCGGAAACACACCCGAACAACATCCGGAACAAGGTAGAACAAGGTTCGAATCATGCGACGAATGGTTAACGAATCAAACTCCAATCAAACACCAATCAAACTAGGATAACTTGGACATGAAAAAGGCTTGTTTCAACATGGTTATGACCTGAATACAAAGCCAAGAACTCAACGAACACTTCGCACGACGAAATAGAAGCAAAACGAGCAACAAGGGGAAAAAACGCTAAGGCGAAAACAACGCAATCGAACCGGTGATTCAACAAACAAGCGTACATGATTCTAAACATGTTACGGGCTTCATGAATGACTTATGAATGTTTCTAAATCATATTTGGACTAAATAAACATGCTCACAATCAATTAGAAAGTATGAAGGCAAGCATACAATGCACATGCAAGAATACGGGGTGTTACATTACTGTTGTTTGTTTGCTGCTGGCGGAAATCGGGCAGAGCAACTGCTTGCTTCTGGCGGATTTGACCTTTTTACTCGGATAGAGCAACTGCTCTTTTTGAGATTTTTGGACTGGGGGAATATGGTAAAAACCTAGCTGGGGGGCTAAGGCTCCCTTTAATCGGTTGGTGTTGTGTTTGGAAGAGATTTGACAGAGCTTCGAGGCTTTATAGGAGGGGGCACTCACTATCTCACGATCGTTCTTTTATCTGCATAAAATAAACGCACATAGTTTGTGAGAAGAATTCTCGTCCCTTAAAGCGAAGCCGGGCACCCTTATTTATAGGGTTAAGGAGGGACACCGTTGGCATTTGTGAATTTCATCTTGTGCTTCACCACTCACCAGCTTGTACCGCGTGCTTGAGAATTTGTGCAATGCGTTAAGTTGGGGACACTGTTCGAGCTCCTGGCGCTGACACCAAAGGATCTGGGTGCCGCACCAGGCTTGCTTGGTGTCGGCGCCAGCTTTCCATTTCCAGCCTCTTTTTGGACACTTTGGGCCCTACATTTTACTGTTTTGCGCATCCTGCTTTGTCTTTTGCATTTTTAAATTCTGTAACTTGACATTCGTTAAGTTTTAACAGGTTTTGATATCGCATGCCAATGTTACGTACCAGGGGTACGAAATTGGGGTGTCTACAGAAACCCAAACCCACGATTCCATATAATGGAATCGAAGGCTAAGAGACAACTATCTCTTGACAAAACTACGATGCGCGTGATGCAACTTTGCGCAGGTGCAACAAACCATCGGCAAACCTAAGGCCGGCGAAGCAACAAGATCTCAACCTGATAAACAACCACTTGACGACTATAACTTGCTAGAGGGAAACATCAACTAAAAGAATATATTTCTGGGAGTTTTATTACTATGGTGAAAATTTAGAAGTCAATATGCCAATTACAAATGCAAAAATTATTAAATTAAAAAAAAAGAAATGTGAAATCGGATATATAATAAATTATTCAATATTTGATATTATTTTGATATTGTATTTCTTGTCATTTCATAAATCATATTGAACTATAGTAAATCTTATACAAATTGTTTATATTAAATGCACTAAAGATATTTGTAAAGTCATTTGAATATGAAGAGTTGTTATCAACTTCATTAATTGATTTTCATTTCAATTTCTAAAAAAATATGAAAAATATACAAATTATAAATATTTCTAAATTTGGAAAGTCACTTTTGGCGGGATATTTTCATTATTTGCTCATCTCCTTATATATATATATATATATATATATATATATATATATATATATATATATATATATATATATATATATATATATATATATATATATATATATATATATATATATATATATATATATATATATATATGGCCAATCTTCGATCTTCCTCTTCATGAGACCCGATGCATTTGGTGCGTAATGAGCAACCCCACTCAACTTTAAGTGTTGTCATGAGCAACCTCACTCCGGCTTTTCTTGTTATTCTTGCCATTGTCGTGCAGTTTGTTTGGTCAAACCTACTTTTGCGACTTCTCCCTGATTTAACTAATGCATATCCGGGGCACGTATCCAAACTTCGAAAAATTGTCAATTCAACCATGCGTATCTACGGGCATATCCGAGTGTATCGGCAGCGCTAGGCGGGGTGAGTATCAGTGCATCATAATACACAACCCTAGTCACTACTTTACTTTTTCAAGTTTCCATTAAAGATATGAATTATCGCATTGCTGGAGAAACTACTTTTCTTTTTCTTTTCTTCTTTGTATTTCTCTAAATATGAAATCAATAAAACAGAGCAAGAACCAATCAAATTCATAATACGCAGGATGTTTATAAAGAAATAAACTAAAGGTAGTGTAAAAAACAAAAACCGTTGCTTTCCTATGATGTTGACTTTGCGAGAATCTTGAAGTTGAAAATGCACCGAAAATATCGAGTAATTAAACCCACTTCTAGTGATCCATTGGTGAGATGATAGGGTTCGTAATGCGAGGAGAGGACTAGATGAATTCAAGCATCTGATGCACAATTGTGATGGACAATTTAGAATTAGTAAACAAAGGTAAATTTTGATGTACAAGTTTTATTTTTCGATGCACAAACTGGATTAATTATGAACAAAATTTCTATACCCAATTTTGGATTTGTGATGTACAATTAATCCCAATGCACATTTTTTTTCCGATACAAAAATTGGATTATTTATGAAGAAATTTTAGATGAACAATTTTGATTTTGCAATACATAATTAATGCCGATGTACAATTTTTTCGATGCAAATATTGGATTACCCACGATGAAATTTCTGATGCATAATTTTGATTTTACGATGCACAATTAATCCTAATACACATTTTTTTTCAGATGCACAAACTCGATTTCCTATGCAATGCCCTAATCAATTTCATTAAGAGGTATTTATGTCATTTTCCCCTAAAAATATACTTTACCAGCTAAATAAAAATATGTGGAACCTTAACAGTTAAAAATATGCCAAAAGGGACCGGCCTGAATTTATCCCTACAATCAACTTAGGTTATCCCAAATTCCATTGGATTAGGTCACTTACTACCAAAAAAAATATACTAGAACTACGACCTCATTTAAGCGGATACATCGAATCGGGTCACATGCACAGTTACTAACATTCAATGAATTTTTATTATTCACATATTGAAAACACTTTCGATGCAAAATCTCAAAGGCGGATAATTTATATTCATGCATTATTAAGAAGTAGTTAAAGAACACTTGTTCTTATTGTCAGAAGTGAAGTCTATCGTAAGATGGTTTCTGATTTTATACGTAAGGCAGTTCCACTCTCTCATAACTCAATTCACCAACACACGATGAATCAAATAAAAATAATTCATCTTACAAAAATATATATGGAATGCTTTATCTTTTACCTTAATCAATACTCAAATGATTATGAAATTTTAAACGGACAAGTTGACCTTTTTAATGAACACCCAAATGATTAGAACCCAGTTGTTTAGCAAGAGGTAATCGTTGACTTTCAAGATGACATTTATTCGTTTGTTTGTTTTTTTTTTTCTGTGTTAGACCAACTCGAACCCATACCCAAAAATTCATTTTGGGCAGTTTGTTGAGCCAACTTGTG
>CM028382.1:73882471-73924246 GCA_013146195.2 Codonopsis lanceolata | reverse complement strand
GGAGTCTCGCATTTACAGTCAAGGTTTGAGAAGAAACTTTTGTTTGCTTATGCATTTGTATCGAACTCGAACCAAAGAAGATTGATGAAGTTATCGAAGATCATAATTGATTGAAGCTATGCAAGAAGAGGAACCCCTTGAAAGATGTAAGGTGGAGCTTAGTTCAAAGACCGATCGATCATCCACCATCGGCACCAAGTGGGTTTTCAGAAATAAAAGAGATGAAGATGGAAATGTCACCGAAACAAAGCTAGATTGGTTGCTCAGTATACCGACAGAAGAAGGAATTGACTTTGATGAAACTTTTGCTCCTTGCTAGACTAGAAGCAATCAGAATCTTTCTAGCTTATGCCTCGCTCATGGACTTCAAAGTGTATCAGATGGATGTTAAGAGTTCCGAATGGTGATCTTCAAGAAATCAGATACGTGGAACAGCCTCCGTGATTTGTCATCTCGCATAACCGATCACGCCTACCGACTCAAGAAAGCTCTCTACTGCCTGAAGCAAGCTCCTAGAGCTTGGTATGAAACTCTATCCAAGTTCTTAATCGAACAAGGATTCGTGAGAGGAAGAATAGACACTACTTTATTCATCCTCAAGCACAAAGGCCATTCTCTTCGTACAAATCTATGTGGACTACATCATCTTTGGATCAACTAACCAAAGCCCTGCAAAAGATTCGAGAAGCCGATGCAAAGCAAGTTCGAGATGAGCATGATGGGTGAACTTACCTATTTTCTAGGACTACAGATACAACAGATTGCACGGAATCTTCATCGACCAAACCAAATATGCAAAGGAACTAATCAAGAAGTTTGGTCTTGATTCACCAAAGGATTTGAAACTCCAATGTCTACCGACCGCCATCTTGACAAAGATGAGAAGGGAAAGCAAGAGAACATGACCAAGTACCGAGGAATCATAGGTTCACTTCTTTACCTTTACCGCTAGTAGACCCGACATTATGTTTGTTGTTTGTGTTTGTGCTAGATTTCAGTGCAGATCCAAAGGAGTCACATTTGCTTGTCGCCAAACGTATCATCGATATGTTTCAAAAACAACAAATCTAGGCATCTCGTATTCAAAATCCAACAACTTCAATCTAGTTGGATACTCGATGCAGATTATGCACCTGAAGTAAGCGTAAGAAGCACTGGGACTTGTCAATTTTGGAAACAGACTTGTCTCATGGTCTTGCAAGAAACAAGGATCGTTGGCAAACTCAACCACGTAAGGTAATACATTGCCGCAGTACCGTTGCTCTCAATCGCTATGGATGAAGCAACAACTAGTGGACTACAACATCAAGACCGAAACCGCCCAATCATGTGTGACAACACATCGCCTATCTCGCCTCCAAAAATCCAAAGTGATGCATTCAAAGACAAAGCACATTGATATTCGTATCACTTTCTCAAAGATCATGTGGAAAAGGTAACATCGCCTCGAATATGTTCCAACCGAGCATCAATTGGCGTACATTCTCACAAAACCACCGGATGCCACCGTGTTTGCTTATTTAAGGAGAAATCTTGGTATGATTGATCCTACCGCTTAAGGTTAATATTGTTAATGTTTCTTTCATACCGTAGACTTGTTTTAGACTAATCGAAGACGAAGTTATCCTTTACCGAAGACTTAAAGGTTAGTACTCTTACTTAGTCTATTTTTGCTAAAGAGGTTTCTAAAGCAAT
Source organism: Codonopsis lanceolata (assembly GCA_013146195.2). NCBI lineage: Eukaryota > Viridiplantae > Streptophyta > Magnoliopsida > Asterales > Campanulaceae > Codonopsis > Codonopsis lanceolata. The sequence continues at coordinate 73,922,551 of CM028382.1, read as the reverse complement.
AAAGTGGGTCAAGGATAAAATTTGGTACTTAAGAAAATATCTTAAGTTCCCGCTTTTCAAACCGATATTTTTCGCCTTTAAATAGTCCTTGAACCGTCATTTGCAAACTTTACGAAACCCTTTGAACAAATCTTTCTTTCTCTCTCTCTCTCGAGTAACTACTTCAAATTCAAGTTCTTCTTGTTTCTTCTTCATCATCAACAATGGTACGCTTCTCTACTCTACTCGTAATTTTCTATGTATCGTTCTCGATTTCATTATCAACCTAAAATCGCTTTTGGAATTCAAACGGTCATTTTTCGAGTTTATACGAAATATGATTCGCCATTGTTCTTACAAACTTGAATACTAATAATGCTTTTATGTATATTCATTGTTTATTCGATTGAATTCAAAATGAAAACTCGTTATGCATTTCGAGTGTGGTTTCTCTAAACATTCTAGGGTTTCAAGTTTTTGCTTCGAAAATTTCAATTATTTTAGAAAACTTTGAAATTCCTACTTGTTTAGATGTCTAGATGAAAAGCCCTAATTTTTATTTTGTTTTTCTTTCAGCAAGAACTTCAAAATCAAAGCGACAATGGAAGGGTTTCAACCCCGAAACCGACATTCCTCCCGCCGAATATCAACCTTCCAGATACCCCACCTATCCCGCCTCATGACATTATTGTCGCTTGGACCCGGCTATATATTCCGGCATGTGCATTGACCTTCACCAATCAACTCCTATAGCCGCCGGCCAAAGCTATGAGGATATGGACGCCTCGATTCTCGCCTCTTCCGCCTCAACGACAAAACTACAAGATCTTCCCCGCGTAAGAATTTTATCAAAGAATGGAGCTCATGAACAAGACGCTTCTTCGTGGGTGGATTCGAGGTCGCCCCATCTCTGCCACCGCTAAATCAATTTCCACCATCATCGGCGTGCATTACGGTGGAGCTCTTTCAAAGAACCGTGGCCGAGGCTTTACATGCCCTGGGAAGCCATGAGGGAGTAGACACCCTCCGGAGCCACAAGGAAAATGCTCAAATTTGTTCCTCTTGACGCCTAATCGCACCACCATCTTATAGACAAGGGGCCCTATTCAAGAGTGGAGCTCATGACATGTTTACGGCCAACAAATCAAATTGACCGACTAGTGTTGTATTCTCCAACTACGCCTCAACCTGGGGCTCATCATTTTCGACGAGCTAAAGCAAGTGGGTGGAGAAAGCTAAGAACAACCCCACTTGCAAACGCCCCTTCGCCGCCGATCAATGCCCTTTTGAGGATGATGCAAACATCAACTCTTCTTTGAAAGAAGATGAGTTGTTTACAAGGGCCAAGGACAAGCAACTCACAGCCTCGTTTTTCAAGAATACACCGAATACGAGAACAAGCGCCGGCCGCAGTAAAGGTCTACCGCCGTCTCTTGACAAAGTGGCCAAGCTCGCACCTATCTTGGTCACCCGCCAACATGGAAGCACATGAAGCGGCGAAAGACCTACAAAAGGCCTCTCGCAAAATTTGACGATCAAGTGGCCGCGACCTCCATCAAAAGGCCAAAGACCTAGCCGATGAGGCAGAGTACCGCTAAGGTCCAAAATGGCAGCCTAAGGGCAAAGCCAAGAAAACAAGGCCTAAGTGGCAACCTAACCGAAGAGGAGCAGCCAAATGGATCGAAGGAGATGAAGGAAGGCCAATAAGAAGGCACCAGCCAATCCATTCCTCTCCTCCATTCCTCTCCCTCCACCTACCCAATCCAGCCCAACCACCCTCTCACCATCTCCTCGCACTCCACTCCCAAACCAAAACGAAGGAAACTTCAGAAACCTTTGAAGACCAACCACCAAGAGTCCTCCAAACTCTACCGATGAAGCAACTGAAGTCTCCTATTCACCGAGGAAGAAAAGGAGAGCTACCGTCCCTCAACCCTACCGCCACCAACCAACTACCTATACCGACGCCCAACACTCAACCGGCCAACCCTTCATCTATACCATCTACCGACGCCCAACCAACTACCGACGCCCAAACCTTACCTATCAACCCTTCATCTATACCTATCAACCCTTCATCTATTCCTCCCGAGTCATCTACTCGTGAGGAATTCACCACCTCCTGAGGAGTCTATCCTCGAGGAGCTCAAAATCGGAGGAGCGCCTGTAACCCCAACTCCTCCTCCTCCCTCACCTTTCAACTACTCACCCGACCCATCTACCCCTTCCCCACCTCACCAATCCCATCCAACTTCATCAACCACAACACGCCCATTAGACCCCCGTTGTCGCCGCCGCAAGTTCCTCTTCGAACTTTCGTCAAGAGCGCATCTATTCACCCCTACTCAACCCTTCTCAACCTTCAACCCTCAACCTTCCCTTCAAAAACCAAAATCCTCTTACCCTACCCCCGGCCTTCTTCTCTCGGTTCTCTACCGAACCCATTCCCCAATCCTCCCACATCGCTGAAAATTCGACACCGATATGGAACCGGATTCCCCCACCAACCCTCCTCCACCTTCCCCTATAACCATATCCTCTTCCACCCAAACCATACCAACCCAAGACTCATCCTCTCTCGCCTCCATCACTCCCCTCTCCAAAAGCTCCTTCAGCCCGCAGACTCGCTCTCCCGACACCATTCACATTGGCCAAGCATCTACTTCCCATCACCACCAATGATGAAGTTTTGTCCCTGCCTGATGCCATCTACCACGGCTAGGCGAGCTCACAAGCATATCTACCGCTATCAACGAAGTAGCCATCGGCCGCAGCCCAAGGCCAACGACCGGATCGCCACTAATCTTCGACAATTTCAAGAGGATGTCTCGACTCGCTTTTGGACAGATGCGACGACTTCACCGATGTCAAGATCAACATCGAAGCTCAACTGATGAAAGTTGCCGTATCATAGGCTCCATTTTCTACGAGTTATTCCACGCCATCACTCTCCATCTCGCCACGGCCGCCCTCCCATTATGGAACTCAACAACCTCGCCGCAACTCGCCACGATATAATGAATGCCAACCGTGATCGTGATCCGCCATCACGAGGAGAAGCAAATGAGGTCTATCAACGTAATGCCGATGGAAGAGAACAACCGCCTTCGTGAAGAATCGACTACCGTTCTCGCTCCACCGCGCCTCCGATCGATGCATGATGGCGAATACCAACGAAGAATGGAAGAGCTAGAGCGAGAAAGAAGAGAAAAGGAGGCTCAGGCAGACAAAGGCAAAGGGAAAAGACCTTGGTAGCTTATGTATCTTTTCTTCCCTTTCCTTTGTATTTATCTTATTTTGAAAACTCGTTGAATGTAAACATTCTTGTTTATAAATACAGATGATTACTTGCTTTTTCAAAAATTATCTTTGTTTAAATTCTTGCTACTTTATTGATTATCTAATTAGAATTTAAACATTCGGTTTAAATTTATTTAAACCGCTGCTAACTGTGTGATGTTCTTTGACTCTCTTATTCTTGTATACACTTAGATTAGTCCCTTGCACTTGAGGTGTTATTACGTTTAATAGAGGCATGTCTTCCGATTACTTAATATATAAAACTTTCTAAGACATGTTATTATCTATCAAATAGTTTGTTTTAAAGCCCTCATTTGTAGTAATGATGACGGATATAAATAGGAGGAGATTGTTGATTCTTATGTTAAATTTATATCCGATCGGACATTACATTAGTTTTATACTTGATGGCTAATCGGGTGCGTATCGATTAGTGTGGCAATGTGTATAGAACTTTGCCTTGTATAGTTTTTGTAGGACTTTTCAGGTTCAGCGGAAGACCCCTTCTCGGCTTCACGGCTCAGGAAGACACGCTCAAAGCTTAAGATCGGTAGACCTCGTGTCGGTGATGCTTCAACGTGTCCTCTCCAGCAAAAAGCTAGCTGGATTAATTCAAACTTATTTCTATATATTATTTGAATTAATCCAAGTCATTCCACGACATGTCAAGCCGCCAGAAAGCAACTTTCAGCGAGGAAGACTTTCGTCTCGAGCGAAAGCGAAAAGCGGATGTCCCTACTTTCGCTTCATCTCTCGATCGACACCAAATCGCCCACCTTTTAAAGATCTCGAGAAATGATTATCGCTCTAGATATACGTGAAGACGAAAATCCTTGATGACCCCATGCATTTAATGCCATTTATGAATAGATTTGTTGAAGTCTTCGTCCTCTCCAACGGATTCTTTTGAAATGCACTGCTTATAAATAATGCCATTGAAGCGGAACAAGAGACAACTGTACAGAATCAATCGAACACTTAAAGAATTGCTCTGAAACTTCATAACTCCAAGTCTTTCAGCTCAGTGCATTCAATAGATCCTTAACAGATCTAGAAGTCCTCGTCGACAACAAGAAGCTGCTCATCAACATTTATTGCTTTATTCTTCTTGTTGTTAACTTCCATTAACTATACTTCTGCACGAATTAAATATCTTGTATTTACAGATATTTAATTCCCTAGACCCAAACACAAGTCAATATTTTGTACACGATCCATTAGGGATATTCTTTGTAATTGATCTAAGTGGAAAACATAGTGCACAATTTAAATCAAAGGTTATTGCCTTGGTGGTGGGACGTAGCACTCATTATAGTGTGAACCATCCCAAAATACTTGTGTTATTTCCTCGTCTGTCTATTACTTGAGCTTCGGTTTCATTGTTTACATTATCCATTTCAGCAGAACTTAAGTAATCTGTAAAAGGTCTACCGGTAGTCCTTATCGGCAGACCTGGAACAATTTTCTTAAAGGTCTTCCGCTACTTGATTCTTTTCATAGATTGCAAGTACCTTTCAAGGAACTTACTTAAAAGTTTTTAAAGTGTTAATAAGCTATTCAACCCCCCCCCCTCTAGCTTATTATTGTGCTCATTGGGACCCACACCTACACCATGGCCAGCCTACCCCCTGCATGAGCCAACGCTAAAATGCATATAGATTCTCAGGACACTTCAAAGACCGACTGGTTTTTGCATCTCTGAATTGTGAGTCAACCCCTGTCAAAAAAAAACAAGAGAGTCAAAAAAAAAATGCGCAAGTTAGAAAAAAAATAATAATATAATAGAATGCGCACAAATAAAATAAATAAATAACAAACAGGGGATGATTTATTATTCTCAGATGCTCGACCTAGACTATTTCGAATGGTGGATCCTGGAAAGAGTATAGGCCCTTCGCCTGGGATCAGTCCGATCCTGGGGAGTCGAAAGGCAGGAGGAATACGTTGGTCCTATACTCTGGAGAAAGAATCCACTGTTCCAGGGAAAGTCCTGAGACTGTCAAAATGAAGCGGGTGCTTATCCGATCAATTGTAGGGAACAAAAATAAATAATAATAAAATATACTAATAAAAGACACGTTGTACTCCCAAGCCCAGAAAGCCTCCAGCCAGCCTTCTAATACTTCCAAACCCTTTCCTCAAAAACCTGGCCCGAATTTGAAAAGAGATATCTTGGCCGGTTGATACGGAAAGTAGTCGAGATCGAGAGGGTATCGGTTCGGATCGAGACAAGGCGAGAATCGGTTCGGAGGGTGCAGATCCGAGCGGTATGGCGGAGAAAGTGAGCAGTCGGCTATGGAGTACAATTCGGGGGCTCCGAGTGCGTTCCAACTCCAGCAATGCAGGAATGGTTAGACCAAAAATTGGGTGCAGCAATGAACCAAATGGCTTGTCTGGTACAAAGCTTAAAATCCAGTGGTGAGGTGAACTCTTCCCCTACAGTCCCCCAGGAAGCATCAACATCTCACGTGCCTCCAGACCCAGCTCCTCAGCCAAACACTAACCCACCAAATATTCCCACTACCCCAAATCCCAATCCTCCACCAAGTCCCTACTATCCAAATACCAGTCCCTACCCGTCCTATCCACCATATCCTCTCCCAAGCACCCAGAGCCCAAATGACCTTCCTTTTCCCATGATTAACCCACTCCAAAATAGCCCACATATGGACCCAAAAAGCTATCACCCACTAGGCCAAGTTACCACATACTTACCTTTCAATGATCATGGTCGCCCGGTCGAAAATGTCAATAACCCACCAACCCAGAATCCATACACTGCTCAAAACCCAGCAACCCAGAATCCATATACTACCCAAAACCCACCAACCCAGACTCCCTATACTGTCCAAAATCCACCAACCCAGGACCTTTATCCAACCCAATACCCATATCCAGCCCAGAATCCTTATAATGCCCAATATCCATATCCAATCCAGAATCCATATACTGCCCAGAATCCTCACCAGACCCCTCAGCCAGAAAATAACCCAGCTTTCCCTAATCCAGCCAGTATATACCAAAAGCCAACTCCCCCAGCCACCAAAATGGAGGCCGACATGGAAAATATGAAGGCCATGATGCTTAAACTTCTCAATAAAGGAGAATTTTCTACGCGGGCACTAACATTGCAACCTTCAGCAATACTGCCCTCGAAGTTCAAAATGCCCGACATAGAAAAGTTTGATGGGACTGGATGCCCTATATCCCATTTGAAATATTATTCCACTGGCATGCAGTCAAGGGGAGCTAGCTTTGAGGCTATGGCTTCCAATTTCCACCTCACCCTAATAGGGGCTGCCAAACAATGGTTAATGTTGTCTGATAGCAGCACCATGAATACTTGGGACCAGATAGCTGAAGCGTTCCTTGAAAGATACAAAGATAACACTAGTCCTGAAAATAGAAGGGACCTTGAGTCGTGCACCCAACAGGAAAAGGAGACCTGTGCTAAGTTTGCAGTCAGGTGGAAAAGGAAGTTGGCACAGACTTTTGACAAACCTGATCCGGCTAAGTCATGCAAAATGTTCATTAAAAGCCTTCAGCCCATTTACCTGGAACATATGCGGTACCTCCCCTACACCAATTTCAAAGAAATAGTGTAGATAGGAGCCTGTATTGATGATGATATACGAACTGGCCAACTAAAGACCAATACGCCTCCTAGTTCTTTCCGTTACTCCAAAGGAAAGACAACACCCCGTCAATATGGTAGGGAATGCATCGGCCCCATTTTCTACCCAAAATTATAGCTCTTCCATGGTATTATGGGTCGACAGTTCTGTCATCTGATGGGAGCAAATGATGGCCCGGCCAGAAACTTCAGAAATCAGAACAGGGTAAGCCGGCATTATGATGAACTACAAGCTCCCCAGTCTGTGATACTGCAGGGGCTAATGGCACAGGGAGTGCTGAAGCCGTTAGAGAATTATAAGCCGCCAAACCCCCTGCCCAGGACTTGGAACCATGCCCAGTACTGTGAATACCATCGCTTCAGTGGTCACCTCACCGATAAATGTTATACCCTCAAAAATGCTATCCAGGACCTTATAGATGATAAGGTTATTGAAAAGCCTCCACCCAGACCAAATGTAATCAATAACCCCCTACCTCAAATCAATATGATTGAGGTTGATGAAAACCTTTGTGTGCCCAAGTTTGAAATAAATAAACATCCACTTCCATATGTCTTTGTTCCTATTCCTCCATCCTTATCCATAAAAGAGCCTAGCTGTAATATGCTCTCTTGGGACACTATCCTTGGTAGCCAAAATACCTGTAACATTGAAAAAGCCACTTGGGTTGGTGGAAATGTTAGCCACCTTACCCGATCTGGCCGAGCCTACCAGCCAAACCCGGAAAGAGGTGACCACTCTGGAAAAGATCAAGTAACAGATACTGAGGCTAAAACGGTGGAAGATACTTTATTGACTCAGATGAAGAAAACTCAGGCCAACATTTCCATTTGGGGCTTACTGTGTGCTTCTAAGACCCACCGTCATACGTTGGCTAAATCTTTAAGTCAGGCAGTCATTCCAATCGAAACCTCCCCAAATGAGCTTACTCAGATGATCGGGAACATTCACTTTGGGAACGTAATAATGTTCACTGATCTAGATCTGCCAAAGGAAGGAACCAACCACATTGATGCTCTTCATATCACTGTGGGAATTTTGGAGAAACGGGTTCCCCGAGTTTTGATAGATAATGGGTCTTCATTGAATGTATGTCCTGCCAGCACGTTAGCCAAACTGGGAACAAAGATATCAGAACTCACTCCTTCCTCGCAGACAGTTAAGGCATACGACAACACCAGTCGATGTGTCTTAGGGGTGGTCACTTTAATGTTAACCATTGGGCCCTTAAACATGCCAATTGAGTTCCAAGTCCTGGATATACCAGCCACCTTTAGCCTATTGTTGGGACGCCCTTGGATCCATGGGGTAAAAGGGATAGCCTCTTCATTACACCAGCGTGTCAAGTTCATCCACGATGACCACATAGTAATTATTCTGGCCGATAAGATCGTGGAGAATAAGGAAAACGAGGATATCCCAATCCTCGAAATAGAGCATGAGGACACTGGTATTTTTCTCAGTGGCTTCGAGGTTATCCCCCAAGCTGTAGTCAACACCATTGAATATGGCCGAGAAACTGACATCATTGGGAAGAAAGTCACCTCCCTAGGAAACATGGTTCCCTTAAACATGTTTCGGAAAATGAATTATATGCCTGGTCTAGGTCTCGGCAGAAATCAGCAAGGACTAGTTAATTTAGTCCAGGATGAACTTAAGGAATGTATCCCTCCTTTTGGTCTAGGATACACGCCTACTCAGTAAGTAGCCGCAGTCATGAAACAGAAACGTGAGAAAAGAAAGGCAGAAATAGAAAAGCATCCTTATGAATATCCCCCTCTCTAACCCTATAGAAGAACCTTAAATGGTTACTTTGTAAGGAAAGGGGAAACTGAAGCCTATCTCATGTTTCCTGAGCCCTGGTTAGACCAGAATGGGAAAAGGTGCCCTGGTTGGGAAATCTTTGAGGATGTCAGTATTCTCTCAGATGAAATGGAACAGGTTACCCTGGAGCCCCGTAGCACTGCATATAAGACTGTCACTATTGAAAATACTTGGTCTATAGATCAGGATGATTATGCTTTGGCCCTGCTAGATGATGACGGTCTAGGAGACAGTTTTCTGGGTATGATAGAAGGAGGCACTTATTATAAAGGGCTCCCTGCCGAGTTTGAGCCTATTACTGACAAGCCTCTGCAGAATTTGTATACCACGACCGGCCCACTCTTGACGTCCGCAGACCTGGTGGACCGCTTTGGATATACTATCCCTATTCCTTCCCCTAGCTTTACGGATTGGTCATCTACCGATCCGCTACCTAAAGTTGAGGATCTCAAACCCCAGGTCCTCAACAATGTAATAAACCTTGTACAGTCTGCTTTTAATGATAATTTAAATGTCTTTGCTTATTCCTTAGTTGCACCTACATTAAAAGACGCATTAAATAATAATAATTATGATAATGAGTCATTTAATGAAATAGACCCAAAAGATAAAAATTATCTACTTGAGCTTGCAAAGTCAGTTGAGTACCAGGAAAAGAGCCATTCATCAGCAGCAACTGAAGACCTGTCTACTATCAATCTGGGGCTGGACAATGAAATCAAAGAAATCAGAATCGGCAGCTACCTCCAAGGTTCAGAAAGAATAGCACTCATTGATCTCCTCAAAGAGTTCGTGGACATATTTGCCTGGTCCTACGAAGATATGCCCGGCCTAGACCCAGCTATAGTCGAACACCGGATTCCCATATATCCGGATGCTCGCCCAGTCAAGCAGAAGCTCCGCCGAATCAAGCCAGAATGGTCAGTACAAGTCAAAGAAGAAATCATGAAGCAGTTGCGCGTCAATTTCATTCGAGTAGTTGAATACCCGATCTGGCTGTCCAACATAGTGACCGTTCCCAAGCCCAACGGGAAAGTCCGAATCTGTGTAGACTTCCGTGACCTCAACAAAGCGTCGCCCAAAGATGACTTCCCCCTACCCAATATTGATATTGTGGTAGACGCCGTCGCCACTCACAAAGTCCGATCCTTCGTCGACGGCATGCTGGGCTATAATCAAATCAAAATGGCAGCAGAGGACCAGGAAAAGACCTCATTCACTACTCCCTGGGGTACTTATTGTTCTACTGTCATGCCATTTGGACTAAAAAATGCTGGAGCCACTTATCAGAGGGCCACCACCACCCTATTCCACGACATGATCCACAAAGAAATGGAGGTCTATGTTGATGACATGATCGTGCATTCCAGCGACGCCAACGGTGCCCATATCAAAGATCTTCGAAAGTTCTTCAAAAGACTAAGGAAGCACCAGATGAAGCTCAACCCCACCAAATGCACATTTGGGGTTACCAAAGGCAATGTCCTGGGATTTTTAATGGCCGAGCAGGGCATCGAGATCGAGCCAGCAAAGATCAAAGCCATCCTAGAAATGCCACGGCCGAAAACTCCAACTGAAGTCAAAGGCTTTCTAGACCCAAGAAACTTCGAACCTCGGTAACTGAACTAGGCCTCTTCCAATTCATCACCGCTTCAATCTTAGAAGGATCAACGGCAATCCCGGCGCTAGAAACGATATGCCCCAAAAATGATACTTCCTCAAGCCAAAAGTCACATTTACTAAACTTCGCATAAAGCTGTTTCTCCCGAAGAATAGACAAGACAGTCCTCAAGTGTTTCTCATGCTCCTCTCGAGATTTCGAATACACTAAGATATCATCAATAAAGACTACCACGAAACAGTCAAGATAGCTATGAAAGACACGGTTCATCAAGTCCATAAACACCGCTGGTGCGTTCGTCAACCCAAACGGCATCACTACAAATTCAAAGTGCCCATATCTAGTGCGAAAAGCCGTCTTCGGAATGTCTTCCTCTCTAACCTTCAATTGGTAGTAACCCCATCTCAAATCAAGCTTAGAATACACAATAGACCCTTGCAATTGGTCAAAGAGGTCATCAATGTGGGGTAGTGGATATTTATTCTTAATGGTCACCTTATTCAATTCCCGATAGTCTATGCATAACCGCAAACTCCCATCTTTCTTCCTCACAAACAAGACCGGTGCGCCCCAAGGCGACACACTCGGTTTAATAAAGCAAATCTCTAGGAGTTCTTGCAACTGAGTTTTCAACTCCCTAAGCTCCGCGGGCGCCATCCTATACGGTGCCTTAGAAATCGGTGAAGTCCCCGGAATAAGCTCAATACAAAATTCTAGCTCTCTATCGGGTGGCATAGCATGGTCGGTAGAAAACACATCGGGAAACTCACATACTACCGGAACCTCTTCTAAATTCGGCGAAGTCTTCTTCTTATCAACAACGCATGCAAGATAACCCGTACACCCTTGAGACAATAATTTTCTAGCCCTTAGAGCGGAAATAAAATGCAAGTCACTCGATGCATGATCACCCACAAATGTAAATTCAGGCACACCCGGCATATAAAAAGTAACCCGCTTTCTATGGCAGTCAACTATAGCATGATAAGCACATAACCAGTCCATGCCAAGAATCACATCAAAATCACGTATAGGTAGAACTACCAAGTCCGCATGCAAAGTGTGGTCACCCACCAAAACATCACAAGATTTAAACACTTCAGATGCGAGCATAAATTCCCCGAGCGGGGTAGACACCTCAAGCAAATATGGCAAAGGTTGAGGCAATACACATAGATTCTCAATAAAGTGGGAAGCAACATAAGAATGCGAAGACCCTGGATCTATGAGAACTCGAGCCTTATGATCGAATATAGAAAGAGTACCTCCTATCACGGCCGTAGACCCCTGAACCTCGCGCTGATCAAGCGCAAACACACGGCCTTGCACCTTGGGTTTCCCATCTACACTCCTCTTGGCCCCAGACTGAGCCACGTTCCCCGGTTGAGTTGCCCCAGCTTTCGGGCACTCCTTCCTGAAATGAGTACCATCTCCACAAATTGTACACTTTCCTTGCTTTGCCCAACACCAATCAACTGTATGTCCTAGCTTCTGACAATAACTGCAAGTCATACTCCCACTACGCTGTCCTTGTTGCCCCTGAGATGAAGAAGTATTGTTACCTTGCTTCCCAGACTGTGGCCTACCTTGGCCTCCACCTCTTCTATCACGGTTCCCCTGGTATCCCCTTCTATTACCAGAATTATTTCCCTGATTATTGTTCTGAGTAGACTGCCGTGCATTACTAGAATTATTCTTGACCCGGTGTTCCTCAATATCTTGCTCCACCTCATACGCTCGATCAACTGCACTCCGATAATCGGTGAGCTTAAGTGCAAGAATCTGTTTTCTAAACTCAGTTCTTAACCCCTTTACAAACTTATGTGTTCTCCATGCCTCCGTAGGAATCAGATACGTACAATAGCGGCTCAATTCTGTGAATTTCGCGGAATACTCCGCCACTGGTCATGTTACCTTGCTCAAGATCATAGAATTCCTTCTCCCTTTGGTTGCCAACCACATCCGGCACATATTCATTCTTAAACTCTCTTTGGAAATTGGCCCAAGTAATGGGAACTTGATGAATCTCCCAGCTTTCCTTCAACACAGTCCACCAATGTTCGGCGGCTCCCTTAAACTTAAACGTTGCTAGCATAACTCTTTCTTCGTCGGTACACCCCAACATGGACAATATCTTGATCATTTCCTCCATCCATAACTCGGCCTCCCTCGGTTTCGGTTCCCCAAGAAACGCACTAGGCTTTAACTTAAGAAATCTCTCTAAGAGAGTGGTGTCGGATCCTGGTCTCGGTGGTGGAGGTGGTGGTGGTCTTTGCTCCCCCTCGACCTCCCGGCCTGCCGCCGAAAAGCCATTAATCTGCGATGTAATTCAGCCATATCCGGAACTACCGGATTCTCTGGCGGCGGTACCTCTACCTCGGGCTCAATCGGACCTCTTCTGGGTCTACCTCTCCTGGGATTATCCATCAGACTCCTACAAGAATTCACTCGACGTTAGAATCAACACACAATTAACCAACCCAACTAGGCCATGGAACCTATCCTAGCCGACAGCTAACCTATAGCTCTGATACCAACTGTGACGACCCGACCCGAACCCCAATGCGAGATCCCGAATCGTGCCGTCCAAATAATCAATAACACAAGCATGCACAAGTAGGATTATAAAATTCATGTGGCGCAACATCGCATACGAACAAGAACTCGGCTACACTTGGCCGGAAAAACAATTTAAAATAAACAAGTCATCGGCGACATTACAGCCGGAACCCAACAACTACTCCTACAATTATAACACATGCTTATAAAACCTCAACGGCCACAACATGCCGGAGACAACAACAACAATAATAATTAAACGAGCTTTAGCGGAAGAAACTGTAGCGAACCATTAACATATGAACAGGCTCGACATATAAGTCGGCATACAAAAGATTACAAGTTTTTAAACCATTAAGTTAACTACAACAACAAAATTCCCAAGACAAGTCTAAGTGACTTGCTTCCCATCGTCCTTTCCAAAATAAAAGACTAATTATCAAAAGTCCAAAAGAGCAACCTTGAGCTCACAACGACCAAACGTGATATAGCGAGTCTAACGTGGACCGTCTCCTCGGCTCGGATCTAAGGAAACAAAACAAACAAATAGGGTAAGTCGAAAGACTTAGTAAGTTACTAAAATGCATGATCATGTTATAACATGGCATTTATCACAATTATAGATCACGTTCATCATATAGCACTTAGCACATTATTCACGTAAGTGCAAGAAAATAAATCATACAAGTAGGATATGATATAGGCACGGCCGCTTCGTAGCTCCTGCAAAATAGTTTGTTAACTCAATATCGTGACTACGATGCTCGTGACTTCGCATCGATATACCGAACTCCGCCGGCTAATAGCAGCCAGTGACGCACATATTGTTACGGCAAAGGGGCTACTTCCCATCATGCGGCCTACAATGGAGGGTGTGTGAGGTCCAGTGCGGCGATCCATAGCGAGCACGGCGATCCATAGCGAGCACGAATCTCTCAATTCGTGAAGGCTATACATCGTCCTACCCTGACATAAAAATCAAACCAAATAGCGCCAGCTGGACTTCATGCAATGCACAAGTAGATGTTTTCTCGTTAAGACCAAATAATGATCGAATTCGACAAGAGCGAACTCGACCGACCAAGTAGGGTATAAATCTCTACAATAAATCATGTCAAGGCAATTAATTGCTCATAACCAAATAATCACAACGGGTTCAAATGCACATAATTAAACTCAACTTAAAATTGAGTAAACTTGACCAAACGGTGTCCAAACTTCGTAGGGATTGAAATTAGGGTTTAACATGTTCAAATCTTCCCTAGAGTCGACTCCGTTGAGTCTTTACTAAAAGTCCCAAATTTCGGGTGGTTGAAGCTATGTGCTTCATAACTCAACCTAGGTCATTACTAAGTTCTTCAAGGTCATAAATTCACAAAGGCATAGCAATGAGATTCATGTTCATCATAGAGTCCAATATTGAGGATAGAACACATAACAACTTCACAACATATCATGAAGGCATAAATTAGGGCAATCTCATATAACAACACTTCCATCACAAATATAATACATGTCTCTAACATGTTCAAAACCATAAATAGACAAGATGAAAGAGTATTATAAACATTTATAGGCAAGAAATCATCCTATACGTGCTCCTAGCAAGTTCATATTTTCAAAATACAAGAAGAGAGCATAGGAAGCATATATGTGTCCTCATTGACCTCAATCACCATAGGCTTTGTTTCCTTAGGGTCAATGAGAACTAAATAGAAGAAGAAGAAGAGTAACTTACTAGTGTTCAACACCAAAGAAAGCAAAGAAAGAAACTAATCGGTTGAAAATGATCTTCTCTTCGAGCTCTACACTTTTGATGAAGGTGGCTTGAGCAAATGGGGAATGGATGAGGGAAGACCAAGAGGAAACCTTCAAGAAGCCATGGGAGAAGCTTGAGAGGAAGGAAATTCGTTTTTAGGGATTGAAGGTGAGAAATGAGGGTCAAAATCTGAACACAAGGCTTATATTGGTCTAGAATTTGAGTGGGACATGTGTCAAGCCAATGTGGTCTCTTTACAAATCTGATTTGGTGGCTTAATGATCATTAGAGCTCTCTTAATCCATCATTATAACTAGTTAGGGATGTTAGGACTTAAGTGAGGAGGGTTAGGGAGGTTTAAGAAAGGTTTAGATAGGGGGTTTGGGTATAGAAATCGTTCAACTTCAAAACAGGGGAAAAAATCCCGTAAGTGAGTCTGATGTTGAGGCGGGCGCCTCAACATCTTCCAGGCGGGCGCCTCAACTGCAGAGGCCATCTCCAGATTCTGATCATTTTGTAATTGCTCCCAGAACTTGAGGCGGGCGCCTCACAAGGTTCCAGGCGGGCGCCTGGGCTTCTGAACCTTCAAAACTTGGTCTAAACATGTCCTAAATGGTCCCAAACTTATGGGCAACCATTCTAAGGTCTAACCCAACTCAAAACAAGTTGGAAACGCACCCGAACAACAACCGGAACAAGGTAGAACAAGGCTCGAATCATGCGACGAATGGTTAACGAATCAAACTCCAATCAAACACCAATCAAACTAGGATAACTTGGACATGAAAAAGGTTTGTTTCAACATGTTTATGACCTGAATACAAAGCCAAGAACTCAACGAACACATCGCACGACGAAATAGAAGCAATAACGAGCAACGAGGGGAAAATCGCTAAGGCCAAAACAACGCAATCGAACCGGCAATTCGACAAACAAGCGCACATGATTCTAAACATGTTAAGAGCTTCATGAATGACTTATGAATGTTTCCAAATCATTTATAAACTAAGTAAACATGCTCACAATCAACAAGAAAACAAGAAGGCAAGCATACAATGCACATGCAAGAATACGGGGTGTTACAGGCTTGGGTTAGTTGATCCAAAGATGATGTCGTTCACATAGATTTGTACCAGAAGAGAATGGCCTTTGTGCTTGAGGATGAATAATGTAGTGTCTATCCTTCCTCTCACGAATCCTTGTTCTATTAAGAACTTGGATAGAGTTTCATACCAAGCTCTAGGAGCTTGCTTCAGGCCGTAGAGAGCTTTCTTGAGTCGGTACACATGATCCAGTTTGTCTGAAATGACAAATCCTGGAGGCTGTTCAACATATACCGTTTCTTGAAGATCACCATTCAGAAAGGCACTCTTTACATCCATCTGATACACTTTGAAGTCCATGAACGAGGCATAGGCTAGAAAGAGTCTGATTGCCTCTAGTCTAGCAACAGGAGCAAAAGTTTCATCAAAGTCAATTCCTTCTTCCTGTCGATAGCCTTGTGCAACCAGTCTAGCTTTGTTTCTGGTGACATTTCCATCTTCATCTCTTTTGTTTCTGAAAACCCATTTGGTGCCAATGACTGGATGATCAGTCGGCCTTTGAACTAAGCTCCACACCTTGCATCTTTCAAATTGGTTCAGCTCTTCTTGCATAGCTTCAATCTAGTTATGATCCATAATAGCTTCATCAATTTTCTTTGGCTCGAGTTCAGATACAAATGCATAAGCAAACATAGTTTCTTCTCGAACTTTATTTCTCGTACGAACTCCTGTGTTGAGATCACCAATGATTTGAGAAATGGGATGATCTCTTGTTTCAATAACGGTTGGAGGAAGATCACTTCTGGTGGGTTCTTCCCTTAAGAATTCCGGAGTAGGTTGAGAAGGAGATTCACCAAAATCTGGTTCAGAAGACATAGGATCTTCAAAACTTTCATTTTCTGGTGAACAAGAAGGATGAGTGATCTGTAGAGGTGCTTGGGGTAATACAGAAGAGATGGGTTCAGGGTCAACAGAAGAGTTGTAATCGGTACCGGCAGAGTTCTCGTCTACCGGTGAAGGGTTAGCGGTACTTGAGGGGTCTGCAGTTGCCGTTTTCTGATGAGGAGTGGAAGTAGATGCTGTATTAGTACCTGTCTCATCATTATCAGAATCATTAGCAACGTTCGGAGCCTTTCTAGGCTCTAACAAGTCATATTCATCAAAAGAAACATGCACAAATTCTAAAATTTTTAAATGAGTTTTATTGAAAATGCGAAATGCTTTTGAATGTTTGGAATACCCCAGAAAAATTCCTTCGTCTGATTTTGCATCAAATTTTCCTCTATATTCTTTTCCATTATGAAGAATAAAACATTTACAGCCGAAGATTTTAAGAAATCCTATGTTGGGGGATCTTCCTCTCCATATTTCATATGGAGTTTTGTTATGAAACTTGTTTACCAGGGATCTGTTCTGGGTAAAACATGCAGTGTTGACGGCCGCCTAAATACTTGAAAGTTTAGCTTCCGCCAGCATTGTTCTTGCTGCTTCAATCAGTGTTCTGTTCTTCCGTTCAGCTACACCATTTTGTTGAGGAGTACCGGCGGCAGAGAAGTTGTGGCCGATCCCGTGGTCATCGCAGTACTTTTCTACACCATTGTTCTTGAATTCAGTGCCATTGTCTGATCTTATGTCGCTAATGTCTTCAAGCTTTTGAGTTTGAAGTCTTCTGAAAAGAGCAGTGACTAGATCATACGTTTCATCTTTAGATGTCATTGTTTCAATCCAAGTGAATCTAGAGTAGTCGTCAACTACTACAAGTGTATACTTGTCTCCAGAAATACTGGCTGTTGTGATAGGTCCAAAGAGATCCATATGCAGAAGTTGAAGAGGTCTGTTTGTTGACAAAACAGACTTTCTTTTGAAGGAAGACTTGGAAAGTTTTCCTAGTTGACAAGCTTTACAACTTCTGTCATGGTCGGCAGACACCGTAGGTAGACCTTTGACAAGCCCATCTTTTGAGAGCTTGGAGAGGTGCTTGAAGTTGAGGTGACTGAGACGCTTGTGCCATAGCCAACTGTTGTCACGAACGTTGTTAGCTACTAGGCAAAGGCTTGAGAATCTCCCTAGAAGATTTAAGTCCAAGACATAGACGTTTCCTTGTCTATTTCCGGTCAGTATTGTAGAGCAGGATTCACTGTCTTTGATGAGGCACTGGTTGGAGTTGAATTGGCATAGCAGTCCTTTGTCGCAGAATTGGGATATGCTCAACAGATTGTGCTTTAGGCCACTCACTAGAGAAACTTTGTTGATGGAGAGACTTCCTCTAGTGATTGAGCCATATCCAATTGTTTTTCCTCTTGCATTATCTCCGAAAATAACAGTGGGTCCTTTTGCTTCGGCTATATCTGTAAGAAGACTTGTTCCCTCATGTGTCTTGAGCGCCCACCGTTGTCAGTACCGATGTCTTTGTTTTCTGATTCTATAGCCATGAAGCATTCCTGAAAAATAATTAAAGCAACAAGGTCCCCTTTATTTTCTTTTGGGTCCTAAGGATTAGCAACCTTTTGGAACCCATACCTGCTTGACCTTGAGAGAACTAGGTCTCTCAAATCTTGGAGTGAACCTTAGCAGGCATTCTGGGGCCAGATGGCCTAGGCAATTGCAAGAATGACATAAATGGAAATTCCATAGAGAACTGTTAGTGACTTTAACTAAAGAGTGATTATGATCATTCCTTTTCTTGACATCCATTCTTGGTTCAACTTGCTTGTTGACGGTAGACTTAATTGGTTTCTTTTGAATCTTCCTAGGTAGGTTACCATCAGACTTAGCTTTAGCTTTTCTGTTGATTACCTTTACAGGAGGATTTGGTCGAATACACTTAACTTTACCTTCAACAGGTAAAGGAGCCTTGCCTGTTTCATAGACAAACTTGATAGTTACCGGTAGAGGTTTAGTAGGTCTACCGCCAGCAGACTTTGCCTTAGCATAGTTGTTGCCGGCAGACTTCACTCTCTCTACCGTTACCTTTTCAGGTTTCTCATTTGAGTCAGTTATTTTGGTTTTTCCCTTATGAACTTTGGGGTAATCGTAAGGAACACTTGAATAGCCAAGGCCTTGTTTCCCTATATTTCCGAATGTCTGTTTAGAGAAAGATATATCATCAGCAGTCTCGGAGGATTCACCTTTCTCTATGACTGAAGAGATTGTCGAAAGAGGCACATCTGAATATCCTATTCCAGATTTATCATTACTAGATTTTTGGCTTGAAAGGATTTCTTCGAATGCATCCTTGGAGCTGTTCCAGGAGTCAATTGTCTTTTGCAAGGCAATTTTCTCTAGGTCAAGTCCTTTGATGTGCTCTGATAGACAATCAATTTTGTCACAAAGGAATTTGTTTTCTTCCTTCAGTTTGATACTCTCTTGTTGACAGCTATTGAGAGTTTGAATCTCATTGCGCCATCGAGATTTCTCGCCGATAAGTTTCTCACAGTTCTTTGCCATTTTAACATAGGCTACTCTAAAGGAATTAAATTCTTCAAGCATATCTTGATTATCCTTGAGAAGTTCTTCCTTACTGAAGCTATCACTGTTGATTTCACTTTTATCCAAGGAACTAGATGAAACTTCGACTTCATTTTCAGAGTCATAGGTAGGACCTGAATCATGAGCTATTAAGCATATGTTAGCTTGCTCACAATCATCTTCCTCCTCTTCTGAATTAGTCTCAAACCATGTAGCAACCTGGTTGTCTTCTATGTCTTTAGCCAACATACCCTTTTGTTTTTGAAATTTTCTAGAAGAGGGTTTTCGGTATGCTTCAAATTTTGGCTTAGGACATTTTGAGGCAAAATGACCAGGTTTTCTACAGTTGTAACACACAAGCTCTTCCTTAGATGAGCTTTCACCATATTTCCTAAAAGGTTGTTGGTGTGTGTTCTTCCTTCCATATTTTGCAACTTTTTGAAAACGTTTTACAAACATAGCAAATTGTTCTTCTGATAAAAAATCATTTTCACAGGAAGAAGTGGAAGGTTTGTTTTCAACAGTGATTTCTTCTTGGACCATGGCTGGCAAGGACACAGTTCTGAACTTTTGTCTTGCTCTAGAGCTTGATTAACTTCAAGTTCGTAAACCTTCAAACTTGCGTAGAGACTACGAAGAGTCATCTCGTTTAAGTTCTTGGATTCTTTCATAGCCGTGGTCTTAACATGCAATAAGCTACCTAGAGAGCCTAGAAACCTCATGTTCATTTCCTTTTTGTCCTACGTTTTACCAAGAGAAAAGCAGCTATTTATTACCTCACTGAAGCGATTGTATGCTTGTCTCAAGGTTTCCTTTGGATCCTTTTTGAAAGAATCAAACTGCTGGATGTATGTATATTTTCTGTTATCTCTTGTGTCTTGGTCTCCTTCCAAGTATTCCACAAGAGCTTCCCACATCTCTTTTGCAGTTGTACATCGAATCACTTGTTGGTATGTGCTTGTGTCTAGAGAGCTGGTGATTATGTTGATTGCTTTGCTGTCAAGTTCTACCAGCTTTCTATCATCCTCTGTCCATTCAGATTCTTCTTTAGGTACTTCTGCAGGATTCCCAGCGATGGAGGCTAGAAGATTTGGCTTCATTGGTACATGTTGACATGCAGTAACGCATTTCCATAATCTGTTGTCAATAGAGTTCATATATCTCATTACTTTATCCTTCCATACATCAAAATGTCCTTCGTCCAATATTGGGACGTGGTTAGCATTAGACGTAGGCAGCATGTAGTGTGTTTGTGCCATTTGATCGTATCTCTCAAGAGTTCAATCTCGGAAAAACTTGTTTTCAAAGAGTAAGGCTCTGATACCAATTGTGGGTCCCAATGGGCACAATAATAAGCTAGAAGGGGGGGGGGGTTGAATTGCTTATTAAACACTTAAAACTTTTTAAGTAAATTCTTTGAAGGGTACTTGCAATCTATTGAAAGATAGAAGTAGCGGAAGACCTTCAAGGTAGTTGTTCCAGGTCTGCCGATAAGGACTACCGGTAGACCTTTTACAAGTTACTTAAGTTCTGCTGTAAACGGATAAAGATAATCAATGGATTAAATAGATCAAATAGCAGACAAAAAGTAAGAAATAACACAAGTATTTTGGGATGGTTCACACTATAAAGAGTGCTACGTCCACCATCAAGGCAGTCAACCTTGGATTTAAATTGTGCACTATGTTTTCCACTAGATCAATAACAAAGAATATCCCTAATGGATCGTGTACAAAATATTGACTTGTGTTTGGGGTCTAGGGAATTAAATATCTGTAAATACAAGATATTTAATTCGTGCAGAAGTATAGTTAATGAATGTAAACAACAAGAAGTTAAAACAATAAGTGTTGATGAGCAGCTTCTTGTTGTTGACGAGGACTTCTAGATCTGTTGAGGATCTCTTGATTGCACTGAGCTGTAAGACTTCGAGTTATGGAGTTTCAAAGCAATCCTTTAAGTGTTCGATCGATTCATGCTTGTCTTCTTCTCCGCCTTTAATGGCGATTTATAGCAGGTGCACTTCAAAAGATCCGTTGGAGAAGACGAATACTTCAACAGCTCTTTTATGAATGCATTAAATGCATGGGGCAGTCAGTCAAGGATTTTCGTCTTCACAGATATCTAGAGCAGGGAATGATTTCTGAGATCTTCAAAAAATGGGCGATTTAGGTGTCAGATCTGAGAGTTGTTGCAGACAGTAGGAGACACAGTCTGCTTTTCCTGCTTTCACTGTTCAGGACGAAAAGTCTTCCTGCTTTTTGGAAAGTTGCTTTCGGCGGCTTGATATGTCAGGGAATGTCTTGGATTAATTCAAACAATGATGAGGATAAGCTTGAATTAACCCAATGAGTCATTGCTGGATAGGACACGTCATGAGAGACCAGGTGGACACAAGGTCTGCCGTTTGTAGGCTTTGAGCAGGTCTTCCGGTGAAGCTTGAAGAGGTCTTCCGCTGAACCTGTAAAGTCCTATAAAAACTATACTAGGTAAAGTTCTATACACAGTTGCCACGCTAACCGATACGCAGCCCGATTAGCCACTGAAGTATATAACTAATGTAATGAACTGAACAGATATAAATCTATCATAAGAATCAACAGGAAGCATGCATTATGACGAAATGCAGGCTCCCATGTCTCGAATACTGCAAGGTTTGATGGCCCAAGGAGTTTTAAAACCATTAGAAAAACTACAAACCACAAAATTCTCTGCCCGGCACATGGTGTCACTCCCAGTTCTGTGAATATCATCGCTACAGTGGTCATCCTACTGAAAAATGTTACAAGCTCAAGAATGCCATCCAAGACCTTATCAATGATAAAGTCATTGAGAAACCCCACAACAGGCCTAATGTGGTAAATAATCCACTCCCTGAAATCAACATGATCGAGGCTGATGGAGAAGGTTGTGTACTTACTGGATTTGAAAGGAATGAAAAGCCTTTGCCTTACATCGTTGTTCATTTCCCTTTGAAAGAAGAAGAGCTCATTTGCAACATACTTTCTTGGAACACTATCTTAGGCAGCAATCAATCTACTCTTCAATAAAAAAGTAGCATTGAAAAGACCAATTGGATCAGTGGGGACATCAGCCATCTTACTAGATCTGGTCGTGCCTATCAGTCAAACCAGGAAAATGGTGACCACTCTGAGAAAGATAAAGAAGTTGATACTGGGGCTAAAAGTATGGAAGATACTTTGCTAGCTCAAATGAAGAAAACCCAAGCCAACATATCCATTTGGGGCTTGTTGTATGCCTCTAAATGCCATCATGACACACTGGCCAAGTCTTTAAGTCAGGAGGTTATCTCCATTGAAACATCTCCTAGTGAACGTACAAAAATGAAAGGGAATATAAATTTTGGGAATGTGATCATGTTCACTGATCTGGAATTGCCAAATGAAGGAATGAACCACATTGATGCTCTTCACATCACTGTACGTCAATCAACCACATTGACGCTCTTCACATCACTGATAGACAACGACTCATCTCTAAATGTTTGTCCTACAAGCACGTTAGCTAAGCTAGGATCAAAGATCTCATAATTAACTCCATCATCATAGACAATAAGAGCTTACGACAACATAAGACGATTTTGTCCTAGGAGTGGTAACTTTGATAATGTTAATTGACCCGCTCACCTTACCAGTTGAATTCCAGGTCTTAGATATTCCTGCCACTTTTAGCTTGTTTTTGGGAAATCCATGGATCCATGGGTAAAAGGAATAGCTTCTTCTCTACACCAATGTGTCAAATTCATCCACGATGATCACATAGTGATCATACTTGCTGATAAGATTATTGAAAACAAGGAAAGTGGAGATATCTCGATCCTCGAGATAGAGCATGATGACACATGTATCTTCCTAAGTGGCTTTGAAGTCATTCCCTAGGACAAGGTCACCACAATTGAATATGAATAAGAGAGTGACATTACTGGAAAGAAACCCACAGTCTTCGAAAAGATGGTTCCATTAAACATGCTCCAGAAAATGAACTACATGCCTGGATTAGGTCTAAAAAAAAATCAGCAAGGGCTTATCAATTTAGTCCAAGATGAAATTAAGGAATGCACTCCCTGTAGACACCCCAATTTCGTACCCATGTTGATAACATTCTATAAAATATCAAAACATGTCAAAAAGGACTAACGAATGTTAAGTTACAGGGTTCAAAGTGCAAAAGGACGGAAGAAATAACAAATAATAAACAACAGGGGGTAATGTGCCAAAACTAAGAAGGAAAAGTAAATGGGAGCAGCCAAAAACATATTTGGGTGCTACGCCCAAATATGCTAAAGGCAGCGCCCCAATTTGCTTTATTCACTACTACATTTGTTCTTTGGTACAAGCCCTCAAGCGTAAGATACAACACTTTAAAGCACGAAGATAAATATCGGAGATTTCTTCACTGTTAAGGCTCGTCTTCATCCGCCTATAAATAGCAGACTCCGACCAGAGAAAAAAATTGACACACAGAGAAAATTGGGAGAAATTGAGAGGGAAGTTTACAACAGTTACGCTGTTATTTTCTCCGATCAATCCCCGAATATCGTTAGGCTGCCGAAACTGCCCAAAACACTTATACTCTCCGGACAAAGTGAAACCTAGCTACCCAATCAGGTTTCCACCCTATTTCACCGATTCCAAAACCCAAAACAAGCAGTTGCTCTTCCCGATCCAAACGCAAAAGCAAACAGTTGCTCTGTCCGATTCCAGACTCAACATCAGCATAAATTAAGCAAAAGCAAACAGTTCTACCGCTCAGATCACGAGGCGAAAAGTAACTAAAAGAAGCAGTCACGCTGCCCGAATTCTGACAACAAAAATCAACAACAACAATAACAAAAAAGACTCCCTGTAACACCCCGCTCCTTGGTTAGCTTGATTTACGTGCAATACTCGCAGGTCTTCCTTTGTTGGTTGCATGTTGGGTTTGCGAGAAAGTCTAGATGTGTACGAGAGACCAAAATAAGACCAAAACACTATTAAGAGATGCCTTATAGTTGTTGACTTGCTAAAGTCACTAGTCGTAACTCGACGATAGTCGGAATGCGACGCGATTGAGAATTTGCTCGCGTATTGTGTTTGTGACCTCAGTTTGCTCCTACACCTTTACAATATGATTTATTAACATGTTTAGATGTATTAGACTTCAATTTGGAGGTGTTCATTAAGTCTATCGATGATTTGGAAGCTTTGGAGATAGCATTCGTCTCTATCGCGTAGTTCGGGGATTGAGTCACGTAATCGTCTCTCCTTTGGAGTTCTTATTCCCCTAGTTGTTATTAAACTTTCTAGAAGTATTCAATCTTCTTCATTATCCCTTAGACTTGCCTTAATGTCTCATTTCATTGCTCGTTCAATTGCTAGTTCATTCGTCGTTTCGGTTGCACGTTGTTGCACCAATTCCCGGTTTCGCTCCGAGTTGTTTTGGGGGTTGTTTGTGAGTGTTCTATGGGAGTTATAGGCCTACTTTGAATGGGGTTTGAACCTTGTTTGGTTTGGTTGAGTGTTTGGGGTCATTTGGGGTTGAATTCTAAGCCATTTTTGGTCTGGGAGGCTTGCGGCAGCAAGGGGGAAGGACCTTGCCCCCGCAAGGTCATCAGAAATTGTCCAAGGTTTGTGCTGAGGAGCATGCAGATGCATGGCTTGGGGGACCATGCGACCGCAAGATGCCCCGACCCTACTTTGCCCTGTTTTGTGATTTGATGAGAAATACCTATCCTACCCTCATCAAACCCCCTCTAAACCCTTCCTAACCTCCCATATTTAGTCCTAATCATGTCCTAACATTAGTTGGAAGTTAATTAAGGTGGGATTAGTGGTTGATTTAATCTAATGTTCACTAATTGTACCAAGGAATTCACTATTGTGCCCTCTTGGTTTGTGGAGGTATATAAACCCAAACGCTTTGCAATTTTCAGAAATCCTCTTCTTTTCTTCTCCTCCTTCATACGTATTAGAGAGAGAAATAGTTATTGGGGGTTTTTGAGCCCTAGCTTCCTTCTTCCTTCGATCCACGAAGATCCAACTGTCGAATTTCCTTAAAACTTCGGAATCTTGAAGCCCTCAACGAGTAGAACAACCTCACCGATCGGATTTTCGTTCTTTGGAGTTTTCATCCGAGCTAGGTAAGTTACTTTCTTTTGGTTTTGGCTCATTGGCCTTAAGGAAAACAATCTGTGTGCTATTTGTGGGCAATGAACACTTGGTATGCCATGTATGCCTATTTTGTGAGTTTTTGGAGGTATGAACGTGCTAATGCCATGAGTAGGATGATTTGAATGATATTGTGTGTTGGGAGAAATGGGTTGTTCCTTTGTTAAGATTTTTATGAACTTCAGGGCTTGGGAATTAAGCCCGAATTATTTTGGAATTTGTTATAAATTGAAGTGGGTGAAATTTTGGGATTGATGGAATGTGCAAAGGATGAATCTTAATAGTAAGACTCAACGGAGTCATTATAAGTTCAATAATGTGTTAATGAACTCGGGTTGAAATCCTACGACATTTGGGTTTCGTTTGACTATGATTATGATGAGTTCTTGGATTTTTAGGCTTGGGAATCAATGCCGAATGAATTTTGGGATTTTGTTGTATATATGAATGAAGTGTTTAATTGTGGGTTTATGAAACACATAAAGAATGAAATGTAGAATTAAGACTCAACGGAGTCGTTGTAAGATCAATAATATGATAATGAGCCTTGGGTTGAAACCCTACGATGTTTGGGTTTTGGTTAGTTATGTTTGTGCGCACCTGAGCATATCAAATTGTGTCCAATTATGACACCCATGTTATGGATACTTATTGGGGATTATTTAGAGTGTGCTCGTTAGAGCACGGAGCATTAGAGACCAACCCATGATCCCGAGTACTATTTAATAATGATTATTGAATGAATTCACTCTAGGGAATTTAGTCGCGTGTACATGAAAATATTTGCGGGATTTGGACTACGGGGTAGTCTTGTCATTCATGAGAATGGTCTTGAGGGTGTCGATTACAAACGACGAGTGGGACTGTGGTTGAGTCCGGTGTGCTTTTAAGTGAACTGGATGCGAAGCCTTGATTTGTGGTTGCTCTTAGACTAATATAATAGTCTATGGTTTAATCTTGAGTAGGGGCTATAGTAGACCTCACATCGTGATTTATTGAGCTTATATGCTATTCTTGATTGGGTGATGATTTGAGGATTTATGAGTACCTCAATATGTGGTTCTTGAACTAAACTTACAAGTTAGTTGAACATGTTAAGTGTGTACATTTATGTGCATTTTTTATTGGGTTTTGTAGAGCATTATGGCCTACTTGATTTGATGAGTCCGCTCGTGATAGACTTGGTCCTTATTTGTTTATTCAAGTAAATATCTACTTGAGTATCTTGATTTAAGTTCAGTTGGCGTCTTGATCGTTATGTCGGTAATGGGACGATTCATAGCCTTTGGAAACATTCGCTATGAGTCGCCGCATTGGTTCCCTTTCTCCTCACTATTTGGTCAATAGTGGGATGTGGTCTCATGTTAGCGCCACCTAGCCTGATATCAAGCTCTCATTTCTCATCCTAGGTTGGATGAAAGTAACGAAGTACTCATTAAAGAAAACTGATGAGTTGTGATCATTTGAGGATTGAACCCATATTATGATCAATTGAGGGTTGGACCCATGGTTTGAATATTGAGGGCTGGGCGCGGATTCTGGTTTTACGTGTTTACTTATGAGCATTTATGTGAAAGATAATATGCTACGTGGTTTATGTGAGATTATGTGCTTTGATAACTAAGTACATGTTTATTGTTGGTATACTAGTATGATACCATGATTCTTATATATGCTTGTGCATTATGTCATGCCATGACATGATATGCCATACAGTTGCCTTTAGTAACTTACTGGGTCATTATGACTCACTCCGTGTGTTTGTTTTCCTTAGTGTGTGCAGTGATCCCGTTAGTACGCGTGGCGACTTCGGATAGTGATTTCTAGCAGGTGGTCTTTCGGGCATTAAGCTTGGAGTTATTATTATTATTGTTATTATGTATTTGTGAGACACGAATGTAAAGTTATGTAGACTTTACTTGGGTAGATTATGTTAGTATTTTATTATCGTATTATTTTGGGAGCCGACTTGTTTGGTCGAGCTGTTGTATTCATTTAGAAGTTATTATGTCGTCTTCTCGAGCAAGGTTTAACTCGCTTATTCTAGTATTGCGTTATTGTTATTTCTATCTCCGACAACTTTAGTCGTGAGACCTTGGTTGGTGGTTTAGCATTTAAAATAATACTCTTATAGTTGTAATGTCCCTCCTGCATGTTATAGCCGTTGAGTGGTTGATTATCAGGTTGGGATCTTGTTGGCTCGCCGGCCTTTGGTTGCCGATGGTTTGTTGCCCGTGCGCAATGTTGCGTCACACGCGTCGTAGATTTGTCGAGAGATAGTTATCTCTCAGCCTTGTATTCCTTGGTTTAGAATTAAAGGCTTTGGTTCCACTTATGATTCGCTTCCGCAGGTTCTAGTTTTTGTTATTTCGTATCGCCGTTTTGGCCTTACTTTCCTATTTCGAGCTTGTTGGCTCATCTTTCGACTTGCACCATTATGCTTAGCAGGTGCTTGTCCGTCTCTTAGCTTGTCTTGGTGGCACGACCTTGGGATTCCACATTGGAGTCCGGGTCGAGTCGCCCCACTCCCTCTCCCGGAAGGACAGGGGAAGCACATGTAGACCACCTAGTGGGCTTAATTCCAAGCATATCGGATTCTGACACTCACGTTTCAAGAGATAAGTGTTGTCCCCATATTTATTTATTATAATCTATAACTTAAATATAGATATCTAAGTAAGTTTCATTTCTGTCTTTACTTTAATATAGAAGTAGTTATATTTTCTTGTTCATAAATTAGTTTATTTTACATATTTACTTTAATGTAGAAATAGATATATTTTCTTGCAGTTTAGATAGTTTACTTTCCTGTTTCTACTTTAATGTAATAATATTTACATTTTCTTTTGTTTAAATTAGTTTCTATTATGTTCTTACTTTAAATATAATGATAGTTATATTTCCTTTCTATTTAATTTTTTTTCTGTCTTTTCTTTAAATGTAATGATAGTTATATTTTTTTCTGTTTAATTAGTTTATTTTCTCTCTTTTCTTTAAATGTAATAATAGTTATATTTTTCTTTTATTTTAATTAGTTCCTTTTATGTCTTTACTTTAATGTAAAGTAGTTGTATTTTCTATCAGTTTAATTAGTTTCTTTTCTGCACATACCTTAAATATAGAAATAGTTATGTTTCTTATTATTTAATAAGATTCTTTTTTGCTTGTGCATGTAAATATAAATAGAGTTTGTACTAGCATGGCTATTTTATTCTTAAAATAGCTTATAAAAGGGTTGTTATTATTCTCTAAGTTGTATTATTTCAGTTGTAATTTTGTTTTGTTTTCTGCAATAAATGTAAAATAATTTCTCTTTATTTCTTTATGTCGTATATAAATATATTTTTCTGAACCAAAGTGTATAAAATAAAACGAGCATATTGACGAACTCATTGTGAGACCGAAATGGCGAGTTGGGTACTTAACTCCTTCCTAACTCGTAACTTAGCCCCCGAACCCATATATTCTGGTATGTTTGGTTTTGACCTTAAAATAGAGGTGACGACTTTGTAACACATTTTTGAGTCCACAAATTAAGGCCGGGCTTATTTCATTCTATTTATTATTTTAAAGTTGTTATTTAAATCCGGCACAATGTAGCCAATATAAGCCGTTGTGGTGCCCAAATTAGAATAGGAAATATTATGTAAAAGAGCCGTTATAATGGCAAAATATTCTTAAATATGTCTGTAATTATTGTAAGGAAATGGATGTGAGTCCGTAAATAATGTAGACATGGATGTATTTGTTTTAATTTCATGTTTTTTAATACTTTATTTATTTGCTAAATAGATATAACAATAAGCATACTTTAGCCAAAAACCGCTTTTGAGACCGAAAGGGCGAGTTGGGTGCCTAGCATCTTCCCAACTCGTAACTTAGCCTCCGAACCCGTTTTCTTTTTCTCTGGTTTATTTTTCTTTTTTTTGGTTTTGCTTTATTTGCCTTAAAATAAAAATGGCGACTCTAAAACTTTCGGATCCAGTGGGGCCTCGCAACATTCTTTCTTTGCACTTTCCCGTTCTCCCATGAAAAAGGGAGAAATGGGAATGGAAGGGTGATGTATTCACATATCCTGGTATCCCCTAAAAAAGGGATAACTTGATGCGGGAAACTCAAAGCTCCCATAGTGATCTGAACGGGCCATAAGGCTATTTTTAATAAAATCCATAGCAATATCCTTTTTGAAGCTCCCATGTAGTATCCCAAAGGGATAACTTGATGCGGAAACCATAAGTTCCCATATTGGATACAAAATCCACTAAAGGCAACCGAGGTACATTTGCTAACATAAAATTTCGTATAATAGTCGCAATATCCTTTAAATAAAATGGAGGGCTAGACTCTTTGTATGCTTGTTATATTAATTTACGCATTTGAATATAGTGTTCCTATACATCCGTGTCTATATTTGTGGATATGATCCTCCATCTTGCAGCAGTTTCGTTCCGATAACTGTTATAGGTGTGTTTAAAAATTTAAAAAAAAATTAAAAAATATATATACATATAAAAAAAAATTCGAAAAGTAAAAAAATAATAATATATATTATATATGTTACAATAAAATTTCGGGCAGCACAACAAAAGAGTCGGTGCTTTACTTTACTTCCGGCTCTGTATTATTTATTTCAGTTCATTTCCTTTTTCTTATTATTATTCTATACACTTGCACATATCTGCATTCATTCTGTCATTTTATTTTGGGGACATAGGACCAAAATTTGTAATTAATAGGGATAGATAGTTTCCCCACTTTTCTTTCTATTTCTTAAAATGGTGTGCTTGCTTGCTTGCGCTCAAAAATAAAAAGCCGAGAAAATCCACACATAACAGCAAGACAGGTCATATCTGTTTTATTTTTCTGTTCATATATCTATAAATAAATAAAGATTTTACTGCTTTTTAGATACCGCACACACGTGCACGCATATAGATATATTCCGAACTATTACCCTACACCATGGCCAGCCTACCCCCTGCATGAGCCAACGTTAGAATGCATATAGTTTTTCAGGACACTTCACCCGACCGGTTTTTGCATCTTTGAATTGTGGGCCAGCCCCTGTCAAAATAATTAAAAAACATATATATATTCAAAAAAAAAAGGCGCAATTTCAATATATATATATATATATATATATATATATATATTTCAATATATATATATATATATATATATATTTCAATATATATATATATATATATATATATAAATAATAAACAGGGGCTGATTTATAATTTTCAGATGCTCGACCTAGACCATTTTGAATGGTGGATCCTGGAAAGAGTATAGGCCCTTCGCCTGGGACCAGTCCAGTCCTGGGGAGTCGAAAGGCAGGTGGAATACGTTGGTCCTATACTCTGGAGAAAGAATCCACTGTTCCAGGAAAAGTCCTGAGATTGTCAAAATAAAGCGGGTGCTTATCCGGTCAATTGTATGGAACAAATAAGTAATAATAAAATATACTAATAAAAAGGCACGCTGTACTCCAAGCCCAGACAGCCTCCAGCCAGCCTTCTGATACCTCCAAAAACCCCATTTTCCTCAGAAACCTGGCCCGAATTTGGAAAGGTAGAGATAATACTGGCCGGTTGATACGGGAAAGTAGTGCGTAAATCGATCGAGGGTATCGGCCAGATCGCAGGCGCACCGGGGACACGATCCGAGCGGTATGGCAGCAGAAAGTGAACAATCAGCTATTGGTACAGATTCAGGGGCTCCAGGGTATGTTCCGCCTCCGGCAATGCAGGAATGGTTTGACCAAAAGTTGGGTGCAGCGATAAGTCAAATGGCTAGTCTGGTACAAAGCTTAAAATCCAGTGGTGAGGTGAACTCTTCCCCTACCATCCCCCAAGAAGCATCCACATCTCAGGTGCCTCCAAACCCAACTCCTCAGCCAAACACTAACCCACCAAATACTACCTCTACCCCAAATCCCAATCCTCCACCAAGTCCCTACTACCCAAATATCTATCCTTACCCGTCCTATCCACCATATCCTCCCCCAAATACCCAGAATCCAAATGACCTTCCTTTTCCTATAATTAACCCACTCCTAAATAGCCCACATATGGACCCCAAAAGCTTTAACCCACCAGGCCAAGTTACCATGTACTTACCTCCTAATGATCCTGGTCGCCCGGCTGAAACCAACCAAAACCCACCAACCCTAAATCCTTATGCCGTCCAAAATCCATCAACCTAGAATCCATATACTAACCAAAACCCACCAACCCAAAATCCCTCCACTGTCCAAAATCCACCAACCCAAGACCTTTATCCAACCCAATACCCATATCCAACCCAGAGCCCTTATAATGCCCAAGTTCCATCAACCCAGAATCCATACACTGTCCAAAACCCACCA
The DNA here is from genome assembly GCA_013146195.2 of Codonopsis lanceolata. Taxonomy (NCBI): domain Eukaryota; kingdom Viridiplantae; phylum Streptophyta; class Magnoliopsida; order Asterales; family Campanulaceae; genus Codonopsis; species Codonopsis lanceolata. The sequence goes on along the minus strand of CM028382.1, from coordinate 73,890,826 downwards.
GCTCAAAATCCCTACCAAAAGCTTCAACCAAGAAATAACCCAGCCTTCCCAGATCCAGCCAGTATATACCAAAAGCCAATCCCCCAGCCACCAAAATGGAGGCCGACATGGAAAATATGAAGGCCATGATGCTTAAACTTCTTAATAAAGGGGAATTTTCTACGCGGGCCCTAACATTACAGCCTTCAGCAATACTTCCTTCAAAGTTCAAAATGCCCGACATAGAAAAGTTCGACGGGACTGGATGCCCTATATCCCATTTGAAGTCTTATTCCACCGGCATGCAGTCAAGGGGAGCTAGCTTTGAGGCTATGGCTTCCAATTTTCACCTCACCCTGATAGGAGCTGCCAAACAATGGTTAATGTTGTCCGACAAGCATACCATGAATACCGGGACCGATAGCCGAAGCGTTCCTTAAAAGGATACAAAGACAATACCCCCGAAAATAGAAGGGACCTTGAATCGTGCACCCAACGGAAAAGGAAACCGAAGTTTGCGTCAGTGGAAGAGAAAGCCGGCACGCACCTTGATGCACTGATCCGCCGAGTCTTGTCGAATGTTCATCAAAAACCTCCAGCCCATTTACCTGAAACACATGCGGTACCTCCCCTATACCAATTTCAAAGAAATAGTGGAGATAAGAGCCCGTATTGATGATGATATACGGACTGGCCAACTGAAAACCAATACGTCTCCTAGTTCTTTCCGTTACTCCAAAGGAAAGACAACCGCACCAGCACTAGCCATAAATATGGTAGGGAATGCCTCAACCCCATTTTCTACCCAAAATTATAGCTCTGTTCCATGGTATTATGGGTCGGACAGGTCTGTCAATACAGTGGGAGAAAATGATGGCCCGGCCAGAAATTTCAGGAATCAGAACAGGGTAACCCGACATTATGATGAACTGCAAGCTCCCCAGTCTGTGATACTGAAGGGGCTAATGGCACAAGGAGTGTTGAAGCCGTTGGAAAATTATAAGCCACCTAACCCCCTGCCCATGACTTGGAACCATGCCCAGTACTGTGAATATCATCGCTCCAGTGGTCACCTCACCGACAAATGTTACACCCTCAAAAATGCTATCCAGGACCTTATAGATGATAAGGTTATTGAAAAACCTCCACCCAGACCAAATGTAGTCAATAACCCTCTACCTCAAATCAATATGATTGAGGTTAATGAAAACCCTTTAGTGCCCAAGTTTGAAATAAATAAACATCCACTTCCATATATCCTCATTCCTATTCCTCCACCCTTATCCATAAAAGAGCCTAGTTGTAATATGCTCTCTTGGGACACCATCCTTGGTAGCCAAAACACCTGTAACATTGAAAAAGCCACTTGGGTTGGTGGAGATGTTAGCCACCTTACCCGATCTGGCCGAGCCTATCAGCCAAACCCTGAAAGAGGTGACCACTCTGGAAAAGACCAAATAGCAGATACTGGGGCTAAAACGGTGGAAGATACCTTATTAGCTCAGATTAAGAAAACTTAGGCCAACATTTCCATCTGGGGCTTACTATGTGCTTGTAAGACCCACCATGATACACTGGCTAAGTCATTAAGTCAGGCAGTCGTTCCTATTGAAACCTCTCCAAATGAGCTTACCCAGATGATCGGGAACATTCATTTCGGAAACGTAATAATGTTTACCGATCTAGACCTGCCAAGGGAAGGAACTAACCACATTGATGCTCTTCATATCACTGTGGGAATTTTGGAGAAACGGGTTCCCCAAGTTTTGGTAGATAATGGGTCTTCACTGAATGTATGTCCCGCCAAAGACATTAGCCAAGCCGGGATAAAGATATCGAACTCACTCCTTCCTCGCAGACAAGCTTAAGGCATACGACAACACCACGATGTGTCTTGGGGTGGTCACTTTAATGTTAACGTTGGGCCCTTAAACATGCCGCTTGAGTTCCAAGTCCCGGATATACCACCACCTTTAGCTTTGTTGTTGGGACGCCCTTGGATTCATGGGGTAAAGGGGTAGCCTCTTCATTACACCAAGTGTCAAATTCATCCACGATGACCACATAGTAATTATTTTCGCCGATAAGATCGTGGAGAATAAGGAAAGCGAGGATATCCCAATCCTCGAGATAGAACATGAGGACACCGGTATTTTTCTCTGGCTTTGAGGTTATCCCCAAGCCGTGGTCAACGCCATTGAATATGGCCGAGAAACCGACATCATTGGAAAGAAGGTCACTTCCCTAGGAAACATGGTCCCTTTAAACATGTTCGAAAAATGAATTATATGCCCGGTCTAGGTCTCAGAAATCGCAAGGGCTAGTTAATTTAGTCCAAGATGAACTTAAGGAATGTATCCCTCCTTTCGGTCTAGGATACACGCCTACTCCAAATGAAGTAGCGCAGTCATGAAACGTAAACGTGAGAAAAGAAAGGCGTAAAGAGAAAAGCGCCCTTATGAATATCCCCTCTCCAACCCTATAGAAAAACCTTAAATGGTTACTTTGTACGTAAGGGGAAACCGAAGCCTATCTCATGTTTCGAACCTCGGATAGACCGTAATGGGAAAAGGTGCCCCGGTTGGGAAGTCTTTGAGGATGTCAAGATTCTCTCGATAGTATGGAACAGTTACCCCGAGCCCCGTAGCACCGCTTATAAGATCACCACTATTGAAAATACTTGGTCTATAGACCAAGATGATTATGCTTTGGCCCCGCTAGATGATGACGGTCTAGGAGACACTTTTCGGGTATGATAGACAGAGGCACCTAATTATGAAAAGCTCCCTCGCCGAAGTTCGAGTCTATTTCTAATAAGCCTCTGCATTGGTACACCACGACCGGTCCGCCTCCCCGACACCCGCAGACTTGGTAGACCGCTCGGATATACTATCCCCGATCCTTTCCCTAGCTTTACGGATTGGTCATCTACCAATCCGCTACCTATAGTTGAGGATCTCAAACCCCGTGTCCTCAACAATGTAATAACCCCTCGACAAGATGCTTTTAATAATAATATAAATGTCTTTGCTTATTCCTTAGTTGCACCTACTTTAAAAGACGCATTAAATAATAATAATTATGATAATGAGTCATTTAATAAAATGGACCCAAAAGATAAAAATTATCTACTTGAGCTTGCAAAGTCGGTTGAGTACTGTGAATGAGCCATTCATCGCCAGCCATCAAGACTGTCCACTATCAACCTGGGCCGGACAATGAAGTCAAAGAAATCGAATCGGCAGCTACCTCCAAGGTCCGTAAAGAAAGGCACTCATTGATCTCCTCAAAGAGTTCGTGAGACATTTTTGCCTCGGTCCTACGAAGATATGCCCGCCTAGATCCTATAGTCGAGCACCGGATTCCCACATACCCTGATGCTCGCCTACCAAACAAAACTCCGCCGCATCAAGCCGTAATGGTCACTACAAGTCAAAGAAGAAATCATGAAAGCCAACTTCATTCGGTAGTTGAATACCCGACTGGCCGTCCAATATAGTGACTGCTCCAAGCCCAACGGAAAGTCGAATCTGTAGACTTCCGCGACCTCAACAAAGCGTCGCCCAAAGATGACTTCCCCCTGCCCAACATTGATATTGTGGTAGATGCCGTCGCAGCTCACAAAGTCCGATCCTTCGTCGACGGCATGCTGGGCTACAACCAAATCAAAATGGCAGCAGAAGACCAGGAGAAGACCTCATTCACTACTCCTGGGGGACTTATTGTTACACTGTCATGCCATTCGGATTAAAGAATGCCGGAGCCACTTACCGTAGGGTCGCCACCACCCTCTTCCACGACATGATCCATAAAGAGATGGAGGTCTATGTTGATGATATGATCGTGCATTCCAAATGACGCCAACGGTGCTCACATTAAAGATCTTCTAAGTTCTTCGAAAGACTAAGGAAGCACCGATGAAGCTTAACCCCACCAAATGCACATTCGGGGTTACCAGAGGCAAAGTCCTGGGATTCTTAGTAACTGAGCAAGGCATCGAGATCGAGCCAGCAAAGATCAAAGCCATCCTAGAAATGCCACAGCCAAAAACTCCCACCGAAGTCAAAGGCTTCCTAGGCCGGTTGCAGTACATCAGCCGTTTCATCAGACAGCTGACCACCACCTGTGAGCCCCTCTTTAAACTCCTAAAAAAGAATACCGACCAAGTCTGGGACGCAGTGCCGCCTAGCCTTCGAGAAAATAAAAGCCTACCTTACCAATCCCCCTGTGCTAGCTCCCCCCCTTACACATAACCTCCTCCTAAAATACTTAACGTCACCAACACATCAAGCAGGGGCTATGCTCGCCCAAGAGAAAGAAGATTCCTACATTGAAAATGCCATATATTTCATAAGTAGGAAGCTACAAGGAAGCGAGCTAAATTATTCTTGAAAAAGCCGCACCGGCCTAGTCGGGCCACTGAGGCTCAAAACCTATCTCCAAGGAAGGTCCATCAAGCTCATATCCAGGATGGACCCTATCAAATACATCTTCGGTAAACCATCACTATCCAACAGACTAGCCAAGTGGTCCTTTCTTCTTAATGAGTTTGACATAACTTATGTCACACTCAAGTCTATCAAAGGGAGCGCCATCGCACCACTTAGCCGATCTACCTCAAGGCCGAAGATGCGACCGAGCCCGGTTTCCTGATGAAGGTATCCCGAAATCACCGACCATGACACTGTTGGCGATGTTCTTTGACGGAGCCGCAAACAAAAGAGGCTTTGGCATAGGAATCCTGTTAATCGATCCGGCTGACTCTCATACTCCGCTGGCTATAAGGTTGGAGTTCGAATGTTCAAATAATACGACGGAATATGAAGCCTGTATTGCTGGCCTAGAAGAAGCTCTCAAAGGGGAGCTAAAGATCTCGAAGTCTACTGAGACTCGCCCTAATCATAAATCAAGTCGAAGGAAGATGGAAGACCCAGATCCCTACCGCAGCCTCTATCATGCCAAGTTAATAATGCCGCCCGATTTGGTTCTATCTCGCTCCATTACCCGCCACGAGATAGGAATCAATTCGCCGATGCCCCGCCACTCGGCATCACTAGTCCGATTCCCGCCGAAACTAAAGTTCACCATTTATAGTCGGGAAGAAGGTCACTCCCAAGATACTGCTTCAAAATTAACGCAGCCTCTGCGCATCACGAGCCCCGGTATGCCGACATCTTAAATCGCCTCCAAAAATCTTTATCCTCCCGGCTTAGACAAAAGGGGAAGAGTCTCCCGCGAAGATGGGCCTCCCAATTGCACTCGCCGGTGGCACCTATAAGAGGCATTATCAAGGCCTCAACTTACTATGTGTCAATCAAAGCCAAAGCCGAGCAAATTATGGATCAACTACATGGTGGTACTGTGGCCCCACATGAATGGCCATATGCTATCAAAGAAAGTCATCCGACAGGGTACTATTGAGTACGCCGAAACCGATCAGATCCTGTGGTGCGACATTGCGACAAATGTCAACGCTTGCCTAATCTACAAAGATGTGCCCCCACACGCCCTATACAACTCCACCCCCGGCCCTTCTCAACATGGGGTATCGACGCCATAGGCCAAATTCACCCGAAGGGATCCAATGGCCATGAATACGCCCCGGTAGCCGCCGACATTTCACAAAGTGGGTGGAAGCCTCTTCCTACAAGATCCTAAATGCCCGAAAGGTATCCGAGTTCATCCGGGCCAATATCATATACCGCTATGGGGTACCTTTCGAGATCATCTCCGACAACGGCTCTCATTTTGAAGGGGACGTGAATCGTCTGCTTGACGAGTTCAAGATCCAAAGACACAAATCCTCCCCTACCTACCGCCACAAGCCAATGGTGCCGTTGAAGCCCAACAAAACTCTCGAGAACATCATCGAAAAATGGCCGATACAGAAGAGATCGCCGTAAAATTGCCACTAGCCCTCTGGGCTACCGACGCCACCGCACACCCACTGGGCTACCCCTTACTCCCTGGCATATGGCATGGAAGCGGTACTACCAATAGAAGTGGAAATTCCATCATTGAGAGTGATGATGGAAGCTGATATAGCAGAAGTTGACTGGGTCAAAGGGCGGTACGAAGAACTGGCCCTGATTGATGAACGACGCCGTTAGCCTTGGAGCATACCCGGCATATCAAAGGCGACGCCCGAAGCCAATAAAAAGTCAAAGGCCGTGATATCCAAGTTGGAGACCTCGTGCTTCGAGAAAAACCCCCTAGTTATGTTGATACTAGGGGAAAATGGAAGTCTCCCTGGATGGGACCATACATTGTTAAGGAGATCCGATCAGGAGGTGTCGTGCTTCTCACGAACCAGATGGGGAAGATCTTGTCCAGCCCTTCAACCTCGACAAACTCAAAAGGTACTACGCCCGAGCCATTCTATCCAAAGAATGCTTCCTCTCCACCGCTAGGTTGAAAACCCGAAAGGGCGGCCTAGGCAAAAGTTAGGGCATAAAAAAATGAAAATAAAAGGAGAAATAAGGGCTCGCTAGGTTGAAAACCCGAAAGGGCGGCCTAGGCAAAAATTAGAGCACAAAAAAAAATAAAAAAATGAATAAAAATGCAAAAAAATATATAATAATAAGGAGATAAAAAGGAGAGGGAAGGCATTATTCGAAGCCCTCAACAGATACTACCTCCTTCAAAGACATCGAGGCTCGACCGACGTAAGAGAAAAACCACGACAAAGCTCATATTAAAACACTAAAATATAATTTTACAGTCCTAAGGTGCAACTTAGAATATTTATTAAGACGCCTATATTATACATTATTTGCATTGTACATATCTATATATACCGCCTATACCCCTTTGTTGTTCCCCGTAAACAATTCCTTTTCTTGCGCCTTTAGCCCCGAGCGGTCTATCAATGCCTCAAGCGCCCACCGAGCCGGCCCATATACTCCTTCTCGCGAGGCGTAAGAAGCCCTAGACTCATCAAAGATGAGAGCCACCGATGTGTCTCCCTCTTCATCATCGGCATCCCCTGCTCTCCCTGGGCAACCGTATTGCTCGGACCCGCCCATCATTTCGAGACCAAAGACCCCATACAGTGGGGGAGGAGGAACAGCCTATCTCTTGTTCCCATGGGTTGTCCTGCTCGCTTGCCAAGCTCAATGAGGCTCGTGACCACCAGCCTCGAGAGCCGCACTCCCAACCGCCTCGAGGAGGAGGAGTGCTTCTTGTTCCTATGGGTTATGCCGCCGACCAACATCACTCAATCTCGGGATGTATTGGGACCCGCAGATCCTGGCCCAGGGCCGTCCGAGTATTAAGGCCATGTACCTGCCTCGAATTCTCGCCTCCAGAGCCCGAGGAACAACTAACCCTCGAAGCTATCAATGTCCTCGCCTACTTCCATTAGGCGAGCATCCACTCCTAGTTATATGACGCCCAAAGAAATGTCTCGCCCATGCCGGATGGCGCGAGACGGCCCTCAACAGCCTACCATAACCCACGCCAAATACCCAAGGGACGTAGCATATAATCGAATATGGGTATGCTACCTCCAGCCTTTTCAAGAGTCTCGAGCCACATGCCCCGGATAGTGGGACCTGACGATCTATCAAGTAAGCTCCCTTCCCATGTATATAGGACGGGAGGTGTCCGGATCACTTGCTCTCTTCCAAATTGCCGCAAGATCCGGTCCGGTTGGTAAAAAGAAGTCCGATAAAGGCCCAACATGACCACTTGATCGTACTCATCTGAGTGACGAAGAAAAAGCCGGATCTCCAAAGGGCGAATGACCTGCATTATGTCCATCGAGCCTCCGGCGATAGAAGTGATCGCCCAACCAATCTCGTAATAATTAGTCTGGGGAAAATGCCCGCGATACCATAAAATGATGGATCATAAGGAGCTCCATGCGGCACGGAGCCCGAACCCAAAGGAAGTGCTCTTCTAGCCACATATGGACCGAATGGGGCTACCGTAGGAACGCTTCATTCCAAGAGCGAAAGCTGCCCGCGAAAGTCTCCGCCAAAATCACCGAACAATGTTCACCGGCGATCCCGAGCTGTAATGCCAGTCCACGACCAACACATCTACAAACCGGTAGACCAACTATCAAATATCTCCCTACCAAGCGTAGAAAGAGTGTCAATCTACGCCCGATAGTCCCCATCATCTTCCCCAGATTTCGTGAAGACTCCAGTGAAGAACCATCAAATTAAAAGATTCTCCATCAAAGAATCCTCGAGTAGCACCGCTGGTAGAATTAAAGAGCTCCCTGATAGCCATATACGACGCTTTTCTCAGAGGCGGGTACCGCAATCGACGAGTAGGTGCCACCCCAAAGATAGCACGTAGAACTCCTCAAATGTAGGACACATCTCGCTCATGCCGAAATTAAACAAGTGATCCTCAGAGACCAAAACC
>CM028382.1:73848357-73882371 GCA_013146195.2 Codonopsis lanceolata | reverse complement strand
AATCCCGGACTTGAACAGATCGAATCCCAAAACCACCTTCGACCAGGGTCTACAAATCTTAGCAAGAAACCCAATGAATTCTATGACCATCAAATGCGCCCATAAAAAATTTGCCATAGCCCGTTCAATGGCGAAGAACACCCATGGGAACCTTGATGGCGGCTAAAACATTACACAGGGATACTACTAAGAACCGATTTGAGCAAAGTTATTTTACCACCAAAAGAGAGATGTGATTTCCAACCTTCAATTTTTTTTGAATACGAGCTTCCAAGTTTTCAAAATCTTGTCGTTTGACTTTACCATAGAATAAAGGGAGGCCCGGATAAGTCATCGGAAAGGTACGGCGAGCACAACGGACCAAGAAGAATCTTTGAGCCTTATGTCTAGAGCAATGACTTGAAGTATAAAAACCACTTTTTGTAAATTAATAAGGCGACTGAAGATTGCTCATGCTGGCGTAAAATAGCAGGAGATAAAATCGTTTTCTTGCCCGCATTACTGAATATGATCATATCGTCTGCATACAGAAGATGAGAAATAACCATGTTCCCCCGCCCATGTCTATAGGGCACCATGAGACCAGTATCAAAGCCTTTTTTAATAGCAGTCGAAAGAATTTCTTGGGCAATGATAAACAACAGGAGGAAAGCGGATCCCTTGCCGCACACCCCTCGAAGATTTAAAGAAGCCATAATTACCACCATTAATCCGAGCAGAATACCGGATATTGTTTATGAGATTTCCAATTAAAATTTGCTTGCACAGACACGAGAATTAAAACCAAAACCATCTAAAGCCTTTAAAAGAAAAGGCCACTCAGAGACGATCATATGCCTTCGACATGTCGGCTTAAAAGCAACGTTCCCCCCATAAACCTTACTATTAATTTTTGCGATAATCTCATGAGCCAATGCGATGTTATCTGAATAGCTCGACCCTTGGCTTGATTGTTCCATCGATATGATCTTAGGTAAAATATCGGCCAATCATTAGCCATTATCTTGGAAATAATCTTACAAGTAAAGTTACATAGGCTAATGGGCGCAGATCACCAAAGTTGCTAGGATTAGCAATTTTAGGAATGAGAATCATCATCGTAGACGATATACCTCTATGAAGGAAAGCACCATTAAAGAAGTCCTGAACTGCTGCAATAACATCTCCTTTAATAATGTCCCAGCATGCATGAAAGAAATGCCCTGTAAAACCATCGGGACCGGGAGCACTCACGCCTTTAATCCGTTCTTGCTTCCCAAATTTCGAAACCGAGGGGCTCGCGCTCATAGAAAAATTATCTTCCGCTTCAATCCTATTGTTAACTGAAGAAAACAAATCATCATTAATTATAGGATTAGAAGTAGAGAACAATTCAGTATAAAAAGAAACAGCCATATCCCCCAGAGTAGGCCCATCTGAACACCAAGAACCATCCAGCAATTTAATTTTTATGACATTCCTCGCGGCTCGATCACGAAGAGAGGCATGAAAAAAACTAGTATTACGATCTCCATCCACGAAGCCGGTTGATGCGAGCCTTCTGTTGTAACATTTCATCATCCCATTTAAGAAGTTGGTCCAGCTCTTCTTGTGTTTGATTTAGCAAATCTGCCGTAGAAGTGTCCCATCCTTGTTGAAGCTGGTGTTCGTATCTCAAAAGTGCATCCTGACAAGCTGCAATTTTTTTTCCGAACATGCCCAAAAACCGACCAATTCCAATCCTTTAAAGCCTTGCGTAGATGCATGAGTTTCCTATGAAGAATATCCATTGGCGTCCCATAGCAATCCTGGCACCAAATAGACTGAACAAACTTCAAAAAATCTGGATGATCAATCCAGATTCGTTGGAATCTGAAGCAACCTTTAGCCTTGGGGAGCAGCTGAAAGTCTATTAACAAAGGCACATGATCAGACTGAACTCTACAAAGGTGAGAGATGCGAAGAGAAGGATATATAGCCTTATACATGCCATTCACAAGAACTCTATCAATGCACTCCCATATGCGACTATTTACTTTCTGATTATTACACCAGGTGTAGATGGAGCCTTCTTATCCAGCATCAATAACACTGCACGGGCCATAAAAACATTAAAGTCGTCCATACTACCATAGTCAAAACCATTACCTCCAAGTTTTTCGCGACACGAAGCGATTGAAGTCACCTCCTATTATCCATGGCTCACTAATATTGCAAGCAATATCCAGTAACTCTTGCCATAAAACTTGGCGATCCCCCCTATTACATTTCGCATAAAAAATTTTCACCAAGCTACAAAGATTATTAGGGCCAGTAATTTTCACCGTAACATGCTGGGCATAAACTCTATAAAAATCAACGTTAACAGTTTTATCCCAAAACGACCATATATGTGTATTGGTAGGATTATAATGCATCTGATTAGCCATCGAAGCTTACGGCGGTTTGAAAATGCGACCACCCTCAAGTTTGGGCTCTAAAAGAGCTATCAAAAAAGGCTTATGCTGCGAAGAAATCTTTTTTAAATACGAAATTGTATCCTTATTACCCATACCACGAGCGTTCCATATTATGATCATCATAAAAAAATCAAGAAGATGATGTTACCTGAGCCTTAGTTCTGGCCCTAGTTTGACGTTTAGTCTGAGATGCCTTACTTTTTTTCTTCTTCTTACCTTTAACTTGCTCTCTACAATGTTGTTGAAAGGCTTTAATGGATGAAGAAGAGTGTGGAAAGTCCCGTAAGTCATCCAACGAAGCAGATCGAGTAAGTTTGGCAGACTTTTTATGCCCAACATGATCCAGAGATGTTGGAGAATCCAGCCCCTTAACTCCATTTATTCCATCTAGATCAGAGAAGAAAGGAAATTTATTAAGGTGGCAAGCAGCCTGTTTGCTATTATTGTCATACTCCTTATCGGCTCCTATCATAGCGAGGTATTTGCCTTTCCCGCCGATTCAGGACCATTATCCTGCGTCCCTCGATCATTAGCCTCTTCCTCAGTTAAATCAACCAAAGCTACAAAGGGGTTATTGTGTTCCACACATTCCTCCATAGGAATATTCTCAACAGATTTTGGTCGGCACGACTCGGGATCTCGCATTGGGGTCCGGTATCCTGAGATGGTATCGAGCTATAGGTTAGGCTGTCGGCAGATAGGTTCCATGGCCTAGGTGGGTTGGTTAATTGTGTGTTGATTCTAACAGCTGAGTGAATTCTTGTAGGGTCCGATGGATAATCAGGGAGAGGTAGACCCAGGAGAGGTCGGTTGAACTGAAGGCAGGTACCGCCGAGAGAGAATCGGTAGGTCGGGATATGGCTGAATTACATCGCAGATTAATGGCTTTTCGAGGCAGCCGGGGAGGTCAAGCGGGGAGGCGGCACCGCCACCTCCACCACCGACCAAGGGGGCCGACACCACTCTCTAGAGAGATTTCTTAAGTTAAAGCCTAGTGCGTTTCTTGGGGAACCGAAACCGAGGGAGGCCGAAGTTGTGGATGGAGGAAATGATCAAGATATTGTCCATGTTGGGGTGTACTTGACGAAGAAAGAGTTATGCTAGCGACGTTTAAGTTTAAAGGGAGCCGAACATTGGTGGTGTGTTGAAAGAAAATTCGAGATTCGGAAGAAGTTCCATTACTTGGGCCAATTTCAAAGAGAGTTTAAGAATGAATATGTGCGGATGTGGTTCGCAACCAAAGGGAGAAGGAGTTCTATGATCTTGAGGGTAGCATGACCGTGGCGGAATATTCCGCGAAGTTCACCGAATTGAGCCGCTATTGTGCGTATCGATTCCTACGAAGCACGAAGAGCACATAAGTTTGTTAAAGGATTGAGGACCGAGTTTAGGAAACAAATTCTAGCGCTTAAGCTCACCGACATCTGGAGTGCGTTGATCGAGCGTATGAGGTGGAGCAAGATATTGAGAACACCGGGTCAAGAATAATTCTAGTAGTACCGACACATACTCGAGCAATAATCGGGAAATAATTCGGTAATAGAAGGGGATACCAAGGAAACCGTGATAGGAGAGGTGGAGGCCAAGGTAGGCCACAATCTGGGAAGCAGGGCAACAATACCTCTTCATCTCAGGGGCAACAAGGATCGCGTAATGAGACTATGATTTGTTCGTTCTGTCAGAAGTCTGGGCACACAGCTGATAGGTGTTGGGGGAAAAATGGGAAGTGTTTCTATTGCGGTGATGGAACTCACATGAAGAAAGATTGTCCGAAGTTTAAGGCTAGTTAGCCGTAGCGCCGACCCAGGGGCTAAGAGATGGGGATGGTAAACCAAAAGTGCAGGGCGTGTGTTTGCGCTTGATCGCGAGGTTCGGGGGTCTACTACCGTGATAGGAGGTACTCTTTCTATATTTGATCATAAGGCTCGAGTTCTCATAGATCCAGGGTCTTCGCATTCTTATGTTGCTTCGCACTTTATTGAGAATCTTTGTGTCTTGCCTCAACCTTTGCCATATTTGCTTGAAGTTTCTACCCCTCGCTGGGAATATATGCTCGCATCTGAAGTGTTTAAATCTTGTGATGTTTTGGTGGGTGACCACACTTTGCATGCGGACTTGGTAGTTCTACCTATACGTGATTTTGATGTGATTCTTGGCATGGACTGGTTATGTGCTTATCATGCTATAGTTGACTGCCATAGAAAGCGGGTTACTTTTTATATGCCGGGTGTGTACTGAATTTACATTTGTGGGTGATCATGCATCGAGTGATTTGCATTTTATTTCGCTCTAAGGGCTAGAAAATTATTGTCTCAAGGGTGTACGGGTTATCTTGCATGCGTTGTTGATAAGAAGAAGTCTTCGCCGAAATTAGAAGAGGTTCCGGTAGTATGTGAGTTTCTCGATGTGTTTTCTACCGACCATGCTATGCCACCCGATAGAGAGCTAGAATTTTGTATTGAGCTTATTCAGGGACTTCACCGATTTCTAAGGCACCGTATAGGATGGCGCGAGCTTAGGGAGTTGAAAACTCGCTGCAAGAACTCCTAGAGATTGGCTTTATTAAACCGAGTGTCGTCGCCTTGGGCGCACCGGTCTTATTTGTGAGGAAGAAAGATGGGAGTTTGCGGTTATGCATAGATTATCGGGAATTGAATAAGGTGACTATTAAGAATAAATATCCACTACCCCACATTGATGACCTCTTTGACCAATTGCAAGGGTCTATTGTGTATTCTAAGCTTGATTTGAGATGGGGTTACTACCAATTGAAAGTTAGAGAGAAGACATTCCAAGACGGCTTTCGCACTAGATATGGGCACTTTGAATTTGTAGTGATGCCGTTTTACGAATGCACCAGCGGTGTTTATGGATTTGATGAACCGTGTCTTTCATAGTTATCTTGATTGTTTCGTGGTAGTCTTTATTGATGATATCCTAGTGTATTCGAAATCTCGGGAGGAGCATGAGAAACACTTGAGGATTGTCTTGTCTATTCTTCGGGAGAAACAGCTTTACGCAAAGTTTAGTAAATGTGCTTTTTGGCTTGAGAAAGTATCTTTTTTGGGGCATATAGTTTCTAGCGCCGGGATAGCCGTTGATCCTTCTAAGGTTGAAGCGGTGATGAATTGGAAGAGACCTAGTTCAGTTACCGAGGTTCAGAGTTTCTTGGGTTTAGCGGGTTATTACCGGAGATTTATTGAGGGATTTTCTCGGATTGTGACTCCTATGACTAGATTGACACAAAAGAATGTGCCATTTGTTTGGAGCGAGAAATGTGAAGCTAGTTTCCAAGAGCTTAAGAAGCGGTTGACGACGGCACCTATTTTGGCTTTGCCTAATGGAGAGATAATTTTGTGATCTATAGCGATGCTTCTAAGGAAGGTTTGGGTTGTGCTGATGCAAAATGGTAGAGTTATCGCTTATGCCGAGGAAGTTGTCTATTCATGAACGTAATTACCCGACACACGATTTGGAGTTGGTGCGATTATTTTCGTTGCATAAATGGAAACATTACTTGTATGGGGCTAAGTTTGAGATTTTCACCGATCATAAAAGTTTGAAGTATTTGTTTTCTCAAAAGGAGTTGAACATGAGGCAAAGAAGATGGATGGAAAAATTAAAAGATCATGATTGCACTATTTTATATCATCCGGGGAAGGCAAATGTAGTAGCGGATGCCTTGAGTAGGAAAGTTCACATGTCTTGTATGATGGTTAGAGAATGGAAGATGTTGGAGGATTTGCGAGATTGGGGTCCTAGTGTTTATGATAGAGGTGTGATTTTCAAGCAATGTTCATGCTACGCTTTATTTGGGAAAATTAGAGAAGCGCAAGGAATGATCCTGAGTTGAAGAAAATTATTGATGGGTTGGCTGAAATGTATCGCCCGATTTTGTGATTAATGGTGAGGGTACTTTGACATTTCGAGGTAGAATTTGTGTTCCTTCTAATGATGAATTGAAGAGGTTGGTTCTTGATGAGGCTCATAAAACGAAGTATACCATTCACCCGGGAGCACGAAGATGTACTTCGACTTGAAAAGACAATTTTGGTGGAAAGGCATGAAGAGGGAAATTGCGGAGTATGTGTCAAAGTGTTTGACTTGTCAGCAGGTTAAGGCCGAACATCGAGGCCTCGGGATTTCTACAACCACTTGAGATTCCTGAATGGAAATGGGAGTTCATTACTATGGATTTTGTGACAGGTTATCAAGACGCGAGAGGATTTAATGCGCTTTGGGTTATAGTTGATGATTGACTAAGTCTCGCACACTTTATTCCGATCGCGATCACTTATTCATTGACTCGCTTGGCGCCTTCAGTATATTCAGAGATCGTGAGACTTCATGGCGCACTGTGAGTATTGTGTCCGATAGAGATCCGAGGTTCACATCTAGATTTTGGAAGTCGCATAGAAGCTTTGGGGACCAGATTAGACTTCAAGATGTTTTTCATCCGCAAACGGATGGTCACCGAGCGATTGATTCAGATTTTGGAGGATATGTCCGCGAGCTTGCCGTGGATTTCAAGGGAAGCCGGGATTCTCACTTACCTTTAGCCGAGTTTGAGTATAATAACAGCTATCAGTCGAGTATCAAGATGGCACCGTATGAAGCATTGTATGGGCGTAAGTGTAGATCGCCAATTTGTTGGGACGAAGTTGAGAGGCGAAACTTTGGGGTTCCGAGTTAGTGCAACGGCTGAGAGCGTGAAGTTGATTAGAGATCGATTGCGCACCGCTCAAAGTCGACAAAAGAGTTACGCGGACAATCGAAGACGAGATCTTGAGTTCCAAGTGGGAGACTACGTGTTCTTGAAGGTGACACCGAGGAGAGGTACGAAGAGATTCGGCAAGAAAGGGAAGCTTACACCGAGGTACATTGGCCCATTCGAGGTTCTTGAGAGAGTTGGGTCCTTAGCGTATCGAATTGCATTGCCACCTTCACTTTCAGAGACTCATAATGTCTTCCATGTTTCCATGTTGCGAAAGTATCTGAAGGATGAGTCTTATGTACTCGAGTATGATGAGATAACATTTGAGCCGGATATGTCATATGTTGAGAAGCCCGTGAAGATTTTGGATACCAAAGAGCAAGTGCTACGAACCAAGAGAATCCCCTTAGTTAAAGTTCTTTGGAGAAACCACAACATTGAAGAAGCGACTTGGGAAACGGAAGCGGAGATGCGCGAGAAGCATCCACATTTGTTTGATGAACTTGGTAAGAATTTAGGGACTAAATTCCTAAAGGAGGGGAGAGTGTAACACCCCGTATTCTTGCATGTGCATTGTATGCTTGCCTTCTTGTTTTCTTGTTGATTGTGAGCATGTTTACTTAGTCTATAAATGTTTTAGAAACATTCATAAGTCATTCATGAAGCTCTTAACATGTTTAGGATCATGTATGCTTGCTTGTTGAATCGCCGGTTCGATTACTTTGATTTTGGCCTTAGCGATTTTTCCCTCGTTGCTCGTTATGCTTCTATTTCGTCGTGCAATGTGTTCGTTGAGTTCTTGGCTTTGTATTCAGGTCATAACCATGTTTTAACAAGCCTTTTTCATGTCCAAGTTATCCTAGTTTGTTTGGTGTTTGATTCGTTAATCATTCGTCGCTTGATTCGAGCCTTGTTCTACCTTGTTCCGGTTGTTGTTCGGGTGCGTTTCCGACTTGTTTTGGGTTGGGTTAGACCTTACAATGGTTGCCCATAAGTTGGGACCATTTAGGACATGATTAGACCAAGTTTTGAGGACATAAAGGAGGTCCAGAAGCCCAGGCGCCCGCCTGGCATCTTGTGAGGCGCCCGCCTCAAGTTCTGGGAGCAATTTCAAAATGAACAAAATCTGGAGATGGCCTCAGTAGTTGAGGCGCCCGCCTGGAGGATGTTGAGGCGCCCGCCTCAACATCAGATACACACTTACGGGATTTTTCCCCTGTTTTGATGTTGAACGACTTTTACACCCAAACCCCCTATCTAAACCTTTCCTAAACCTCCCTAACCCTCCTTGATTATGTCCTAACATTAGTAACATGTTTTTAGAGTTGATTAAGAGTGCATTAGTGACCAATTTTAAGCCACAAAAATCAGATTCTAAGAGACCACAAGGTCTTGACACTTGTCCCACTCAACATTTGACTTCTTATAAGCCACAAATCAGCCATTAGACTCCTCATTTGCTGAAAGCTTTTCCAAAAACGTGAGAGAGAGTTCTTGAGAGTTCTTCCATGGCTTCTTGAAGATTTCCTCTTGGTCTTCCCTCATCCCTTCTCCATTTGCTCAAGCCACCTTCATCAAAAGTGTAGAGCTCGAAGAGAAGATCATTTTCAACCGATTAGTTTCCTTCTTTGCTTTTTTTGGTGTAGAACACATGTAAGTTACTCTTCTTCTTCTTCTCTTTAGTTCTCATTGACCCTAAGGAAACAAAGCTTTTGATGTATGAGGTCAATGAGGACACATAATTGCTTCCTATGCCTTCTACTTGTATTTTGAAAGTATGAACTTGCTAGGAGCATGTATAGGATGATTTCTTGCCTATGGAAGTTTATAATACTCTTTCATCTTGTCTATTTAAGGTTTTGAACATGTTAGAAACATGTATTATATATGTTGCTTGAATAAGTGCAATATGTGAATGCCCTAATTTGAGCCTACATTGTATGTTGTTAAGTTGTTATGTGTTCTATCCTCAAAGTTGAACCCTATGATGTATATGAATCACATTGCAATGCCTTGGTGAATTTACAACCTTGTTGAACCTAGAAATGACCTAGGTTGGGTTATGAAGCACATAGCTTCAATTTCTCCAAAATTGGGAAATTAGAGAAAAGACTCAACGGAGTCGACTCTAGGGAAGAATTGAACATGTTAAACTCTAATTTCAATCCCTACGAAGTTTGGACACCGTTTGATTGAGTTACTCAAATATGAGCTTGGTTTAATTGTTTGCAATAAGTTGTTATGAAAGATTGGTTTTGAGCAATTAATTGCCTTGACATGTTTTATGGTAGAGATTAATACCCTACTTGGTTGGTCGAGTTCGCTCTTGTCGAATTCGATCCTTAATTGGTTTAGTCAAGTAAACATCTACTTGTGCATCACATTGAGTCCAGCTGGCATTATTTGGTTTGTTTATTAAGTCAGGGTGGGACGATGCATCGCCTTCACGAATTATGGGATTCGTGCTCGCTATGGATCGCCGCACCTGGGACTTCACACACACCTCCACTGTGGGCCGCAGTGGGGAAGTAGCCCCTTTGCCGTAACAATACGTGCCGCATTGGCTTGCTATCTAGATCGAGTAGGATCTCGATAAAAGTCGATGTAATCACCGAGCATCGATGTGGCACGAACCAGTAACATAATGTTTTGCAGGAGCTACGAAGCGGCCGTGACTATATCATATCCTACTTGTATGATTTATTTTACGCACTTATGTGAACAATGTGCTAAGTGCCATATGATGATCATGTACTATAACTGTGATAAATGTCATGCTATAACATGAACATGCATTTTTAGTAACTTACTAAGTCTTTCGACTTACCCTATTTGTTTGCTTTGTTTTCCTTAGATCCGAGCCGAGGAGACGGTCCACGTTAGACTCGCTATTTCACGCTTGGTCATTTGTGAGCTCAAGGTTGCTCTTTTGGACTTTTGGTAGTTAGTCTTTTATTTTGGAAAGGACGTTGGGAAGCAAGTCACTTAGACTTGTCTTGGGAATTTTGTTGTTGTAGTTAACTTAATGGTTTAACACTTGTAATCTTTTGTATGCCGACTTATATGTCGAGCCTGTTCATATGTTAATGGTTCGCTACTTTTCTTCGCTAAAGCTCGTTTAATTATTATTGTTGTTGTTGTCTCCGGCATGTTGTGGCCGTTGAGGTTTTATAAGCATGTGTTAAAATTGTAGGAGTAGTTGTTGGGTTCCGGCTGTAACGTCGCCGATGACTTGTTTATTTTAAGTTGTTTTTCCGGCCAAGTGTAGCCGAGTTGTTACTCGTATGCGATGTTGCGCCACATGAATTTTATAATCCTACTTGCGCATGCTTGTGTTATTGCCTATTTGGACGGCACGACTCGGGATCTCGCATTGGGGTCCGGGTCGGGCTGTCACAGCAGAGCTTCTGCTTCACTTGATTAGCATCAGAGTATGTAGGAATCCGATGCACTACAATTGCTGGATCCAACCCAGGCATGTCTTCCTAAGATCATGCGCAGACATCTGAAAATCTTTGAGTAGACTGATCATTGCTACTCTTTCTGCCCCTTGAAGATAACTGCCGATCTTAACATCTGAAAATCGTTGCTTGACCAACTTTGCGAACTCGATTAGGTATTCTTTATTTTTTTGGTCCATTTTGTTAAATAATTCATTATTAACTGGTCAATTATGTTTTCATTTAGTTCAGTTAATTCGTTTTTTAGTGCATGTGCAACCAAGGAATATGCGAAGACATCGATATTTTCATTATTAACTAGGGTTACATGGTTGACTATTTTATTGAGGCCCTAGGAATTGAGGTCCTCAATTTTATGGTTAGAAAGCGGGCTAGTAGGTGACCAGTCTGAAGAAAAGAGGGAATAGGGGTGTTGTTTCTCATTGTATCTTGATTTGCATTTGTTCATTCATTACATTAGGTTCTATGCTTAGTGGCTAATTGGGATGCGTACCAATTAGCGTGGCAACTGTGTGTATAACTTTGCCTTAGAATAGTTTTTAGACTTCACAGGTTCAGCGGAAGACTTCGGCTGAAGGCTTCACCGGAAGACTTCAAGCATTCCCCAGCGGCAGACCTTGCCTGCCTCAAGAAAGCATGACGTGTCCAAAGACTTCCAGACTTCAAAGCTTAAGTGGATTATTTAATTCAAGGCTAAATCAGTTTGAATTTGAATTAAATCATCTCCTGACTTCTCAGACACGTCCCTCCAGCTTTTCTGAAAAATCATGAAGACTTTCACCTCCTAAAAAGTGACAGAGCAGGTGAACAGACTGACACATACAGACTGTACCAACTATTGCAGGTCTGCAACTCTGATTGCTCACACGTTCTTTGCAAACAACTCTCTTCTATTCCACCTTTCCAAGATCGGTTGAAGAAGAAGTCCACAAACAACTTCAGGCATTTAATGCATTCAACCTAATAGAGCTGTTACTCACTTCATCTTCACCAACGATCTCAAAAATGCCGAAGTTATAAATACTTCCATTAAAGTCTGAAGAAAACAAATGCTATGAATCTTCACAACAACATCAAGCTTTATACACTAAGTGCATTCAAGAAATCATCAACTGATCAACGAAGTCCTCAACGACAACAAGAAGATCTGCATCAACCTTTAATCTTTTACTTCTTATTATTGTTCCTTCTACTATTCTTCTGCACGTTAAATATTCTGTTTTGTCTAGATATTCAATACTCCCACCCCCAAACACAAGTAAAATATTTTGTACACGATCCACTAGACATTTCTGTAATAGAACTAGTGGAAAACATAGTGCACATTTAAATCCAAGGTTGACTGCCTTGGTGGTGGACGTAGCACTCTTTATAGTGCAAACCATCTCAGAATACATGTGTTCTCTACTTACTGCATTATTCTGTTTTCATATCAGATAACTTATTCCTTTAGCTGCAAACTTGAGTAACCAACTAAGTCTACCCGTAGTTCTTCACCATCAGACTTAGTCTGTCTTCCTTGCAAGACTTTCGTTACTTCAATCTTTTCAATAGATTGCAAGTGTTTGTTTTAGAAATCAATACGAAAAGTTTTAAGTGTTAAATAAGCTATTCAACCCCCCCTTTCTAGCTTATTATTGTACCCTTTGGGACTAACAAGGGGGTAGGTATATCCGAAGCGATCCACCAATTCTTCTGTTGTCAGGAGCGGTCCGGTAGTATGTGCACCAATTTTATAGTGATTTATCAGTAATAGCCAAAAATTCAACCGGGGGTTCTTCATAGCTAGTTCATCCGTCGACCATACCCAAAAAAATCATCTCCTATGAAGTCACTTCCGAACAAAGCCAAGGCACATCCATCTTGATCTATGGTCCAGGTATTCTAAACCATCACAGTTTTGTATGTAGTGATGCGAGGTTCCAGGATAACTTTTTCCATTTCGTTGGTGGCGAGACTGACATTTTCGAATATCTCCCAACCAGGGTGTCTTTTATTGTTTTGATCTATCCACGGTTCTAGGAACATGAGATAGGTAGCTGTTTCGCCTTTTCTCACGAAGTAGCCATTCAGAGTCTTCCTGTATGGTTGTAAAGGAGGATCCTTGTAGGGCCGTCGTTCACGTTCTGCCTTACTTCTTTCATGTTTTTCTTTCATCAATGCAGCTAACTTAGCTGGTGTAGGATTGTATCCTAAACCAAATGGAGGAGTGTTAGTGCCCCGTTTCGCACCGGTCCACGCCACTGAAAGGCGGGGTGGTTTCAAAACATCGAGCGCGTGGACTACGCTCGACATTAATTTATGGACTCAAAAATGTGTTACAGAGTCGCTACCTCTATTTTATGGTCAAACAGAAAAAAACCAAACATACCAGAATATATGAGTTCGGGGGCTAAGTTACGAGTTAGAAAGGTGTTGGGCACTCGCCCTTTCGGTCTCACAATGGGTTCGTCAATATGCTCGTTTTATTTTATACACTATGGTTTAGAAAAATATATTTATATATGACAGAAAGAAATAAAGATAAATTACTTTACATTTATTAAAGAAAAGAAAACAAAATTACAACTGAAATAATGCGACTTAGAAAATAATAACAACCCTTTTATAAGCTATTTTAAGAATAAAATAGCCATGCTAGTACAAACTCTATTTATATTTACATGCACAAGCAGGAAAGAAACTTAATTAAATATTAAGAAACATAACTATTTCTATATTTAAGGTATGTGCAGAAAAGAAACTAATTAAACTGCCATAAAATATAACTACTTTACATTAAAGTAAAGACAGAAAAGAAACTAATTAAAATAAAAGAAAAATATAACTATTATTACATTTAAAGAAAAGACAGAAAAGAAACTATTAAACAGAAAGAAAATATAACTATCATTACATTTAATAAAAAGACAGAAAAAAACTAATTAAACAGAAAAGAAATATAACTATCATTATATTTAAAGTAAGAACAGAAAAGAAGCTAATTTAAACAAAAGAAAATGTAAATATTATTACATTAAAGTAAAAACTGGAAAGTAAACTAATTAAACTGTAAGAAAATATATCTATTTCTATATTAAAGTAAAGACATAAAATAAACTAATTTATGAACAAGAAAATATAACTACTTCTATATTAAAGTAAAGACATAAATGAAACTTACTTTGATATCTATATTTAAGTTATAGATTACAATAAATAACTACGACGACATCACTTATCTCTTGAAACGTGAGTGTCTGAACCCGGTATGCCTGCGCTTAAGCCCACTAGGCAGTCTACATGTGCTTCTACTGTCCTTCCAAGAGAGGGAGTCTTTTTTGTTGTTGTTGTTGTTGTTTTTTTTTGTTGTTGAAATTCGGGTAGCATGACTGCTTCTTTTAGTTGCTTTTTGCCTTGGGATTTGGGCGACACAACTGCTTGCTTTTGCGTCTGGAATCGGGCAGAGCAACTGCTTGTTTTTGGGTTTTGGAATCGGTGAAATAGGGCGAAAACCTAATTGGGTAACTAGGTTTCACTTTGGCTGGAGAGTATAAGTGTTTAGGGGCGGTTTCGGCAGCCTAACGATATTCGGGGATTGATCGGAGAAAATAACAGCGTAACTCTCGTAAACTTCTCTCTTAATTTCTTCTCTGGCCGAAGCCTGCTATTTATAGGCGGATGAAGACGAGCCTTAACAACGAAGGAATCCCCGATATTTATCTTCGTGTTGGCAAAACGAATTTTACCAGTAAACAAATATCGTTGATAAGAATAGACTCCCTAATTTCTAAGAAATTATAACCGGGAAGAATTTAAAACAACAGTTTTATGATGCAACACTTATAACCTCATGCTCTTACGCTGTGATGGACTGTTTGGGAATAGAGTTTATGATGCAAATAAAGGTGCTCTGATGGTCGTGCCTAACAAATAGGCTACCTACGTATCATTTTCAGGAATCAGACCAAACGTAGTTTGGCTCTGGCCAAACAGTAACTGGTGGAATAGTATGGTACCGATCACTTCCAATGACCCGAGGTTCACACCCCTTGTGGAAAGTATCCAACACAATAACATATGGAATAACATGAAACATGATCATTTCCAATGACCTGAGGTTTGCACCCCTTATGGAAAGGATCCAACATAGTAAAAGGTGGAATAACATGAGACCTGATCATTTCCAATGACCCGGGGTTTCCACCCCTTGTGGAAAGGACCCAACACAGTAACAGGTGGAACAACATGTTACCGATCATTTCCAATGACCCGGGGTTCGCACCCCTTGTGGAAAGGACCCAACACAATAACAGGTGGAATAGCACAATACCGATCATTTCCAATGACCCGGGGTTCACACCCCTTATGGAAAGGATCCAACACAACAACATGTGGAATAGCATGATATGACAATCAATCCCAATGACCCAGGGTTCACACCCCTTGTGGGAAAGACTCACAACACAAAGGGAATAGCATGGTATCACAAACATTCCCAATGACCCAGGGTTTGCACCCCTTGTGGGAAAGACTCACAACATAAATGAAATAACATGGTATCACAAACATTCCCAATGACCTAGGGTTTGCACCCATTGTGGGAAGGACTCACAACACAAATGAAATAGTATGGCATCACAAACATTCCCAATGACCCAGGGTTCGTACCCTTTGTGGGAAGGGCTCACAATATATATAAAATAGCATGGTATCACAAACATTCCCAATAACTCAGGGTTTGGACCCCTTGTGGGAAGGACTCACAACACAAATGAAATAGCATGGTATAAAATGCATGTGATAGATAGAGTAAAATGAAAATACTCTTCTTTCACTTGCAGGGTGGCATTCGGATGAGGATATCATTGAGCTGCTGGATACTGGATAGCTAGCTATTAACTTTTGCTGGAGATCGTTACTTCCATTAAGTCTCCGTTAAGACTCATGGGGCCAAATCGTAATTTGGGCAAACCTGGGCTTTAGTTGATGGAATTGATTTTTGGAGGGGGGAAAGAAAATTCCCTTCTTTTATCACTTTGTTCTCACGGGCAGTAGCATCAAACCTATTTCAGTTCTTTCTTCCTCCATTGTTACTTCCAATATTTCTTCCATTTCTTCATCATTTTCTTCAATTATTCCCACTTTTTCACTTAAATTAATTTGTGTAGTTCATAAGATGGCTTCCTCTTCATGATCTAGGAATGGAAAAGCTCCTCTCCACCTGGAATCAAGCCAAGGACACCGGGAAACTCCTCCTTTGGCATGAAATCAGCTAGACGTGCATCTGATGCTGTAGATAGACCTCGGCCCTCACATTTTGTCCCTGATGATGCTGCTGAGGATCTTTGGGAAGAGGTCCTCGGCGAGATGCTGGTAGAACATTTGTATTTTTCCAAGGGCTGATGCAGGAGAAGACCGGATAAGATGTAGTAAAATGATACAAAAAGGATGCAAGCTTACATATGACAATGTTTTTAGGACTCTTGAAGGTACATATGCTCTATCTCTTTCTAAAACATGCTGAGACAAAAATTTGACAAGATTGGGATGCAGCTTTCGGTTAGCTTTGAAAGTTTATGGGATCTAATGGCATGTGAAGCTTTGGGTTCCCTTTTTAGTCTCTTTGATTAGTGCATTATTCAAGTAAGGAATTCAATCACAATATCAATGAATCCTACTAATCGATACCTTGGATGACCACTTCTTCATTTCTTTTTTTCTTTTTCTTGTTTGTTTGTTGTTTTTTTTTTGTGCTCTAACTTTTGCCTAGGCCGCCTTTTCAGGTTTTCAACCTAGCGAGTCTTTACCTCATAGGGCATGTGAAGATAAACCGTTTATTCTTAAGGGATCACGCCTTTGCTGCTTCTTCGTTTCTTCAAGCGAGATGGAAAAGACAGCTGTTTTCGAGAAAAAAAAAAGATATCCTTCATATATCCAATGAGTTTGGGGGGAGAAGCCCCAGGATGATTTGATCAACCAATATCTTGTAGGACAGGAATGTTCTTGAAGAAATTAACTGGGGAAAGCCCCAGAAAGACTTGACTTGGAGAGACTCTTGAGGGAGAAAGAAATGAGTATGCTAAAAAAAAGATGACTCTAATGAACAAAAGGAGAGTCATGATCTAGAGTTTATCG
The DNA here is from genome assembly GCA_013146195.2 of Codonopsis lanceolata. Taxonomy (NCBI): domain Eukaryota; kingdom Viridiplantae; phylum Streptophyta; class Magnoliopsida; order Asterales; family Campanulaceae; genus Codonopsis; species Codonopsis lanceolata. The sequence goes on along the minus strand of CM028382.1, from coordinate 73,865,641 downwards.
CTGAGTATCATAAGATTTATGGACCCTATTTAATGTTTATCTTTTGATAATTTTATGTGTTTTTAGCAAGAGGTTCTGTCCTGGACTCAGATCACATTATAACCGATTGAAACAATGCTATAGGTGGCAACTAGGTTAGGTATAGTGTTTGGGATGGCTTTTGGCTTTTGGTGAGTGTATCCCGACGGTTTTGGAGGTACATAACAAACCCTAGATGAATGATCGATGTATTTTATACGTGGATTGTATATGCTTCTATGACTTAAATTATGCTATTTCACGAGGCTTTTGGCTACTAATATATGTTTTCGGTGAGTTTTGTAAGTTTCAGGGTTATTAGTGAAAATATGCGAAACTCCAGGGTTTTAAGTGCAAATTTCAAGAAGAGCCAAAAGAAGAAAAATAAAGACTGTCAATTCTGGACACCTTGCGGACGCAAGGTGCCTCAGACCTTGCGACCACAAGGTAGGCAGTACGGGTCATAAACCAGAACTCAAGAAACCAAAAGCGGAACCTGGGAGACCTTGACGCAGTACCAACACGACCGCAAGGTAGTCAGAAGGCGACTATTTCGGATTTTCACACGGTGGTTCGATTGGATTACAACTCCCGGGTATATATAGAAGTCAGATGCCAAGCCAAAGAGAAGGAGGACGGCTGGAAGCTCTCTTTAATAGATTTTAGGTAGTTTTTAGATTGTATAACATAATTAGTTTGTGTAATTTCAAGTATTGAAGATCAAATCATGTATCCGATCATCTCCATGTGCTGTTCATTGTCTATGATGAACTAAATCATCCATAATCTAGGAGGTGGGAGGTAACTTGTATCAAATTTATGCTTTAATTCTTATATATGTTCTTTCAATGCTTGTTGATTGTGTTGTTTATCAATCCCTCTATTATTTTGCTTTGAACAAATGAATGTAATCGCAAATAATAAAGGCCTAGAGGTGCGGATAACTGCATGACCAATGTGCATATGTCGCATTAATCGGCTCAAGAACACAATAAATTGGACCTATCGATGCACGAGAGTGATAAGTTAGGACCAGGTTCTTACATGATCTAGGTGACAGATAGATCATAAATCTAGGTGATAGCTAGATTGATAGTTCCTGTGCTTAGGATATAGAATGGATGAATTTTGCGGGGATGGAGGCTGAACCAATTGTTCAATAGACTATATCTATTTTTAGTGAACGAACCCAAGACATTGAATGATAATATTATGAATTAAACATAAAGGAGATACAAGTGAAACCCATAATCCTAGATTTCCACCCACCATACGATCTTCATATCTGTTATTACTGCTAATTAGTTAGACATATAAATATAAATAGTAGTTTAGAGTAGAATTAAATATAAAAACCCCCTTTAGATTAATAATTTGCTATCAATAAATTGCACTGTTCGTGATCACTTGTCTCTGTGGGTTCGACCCTTGCTTCCAATACTATTCTATAATAGTCTTGTCCACTTGCAAGGAAAAAGATTAATTAAAACATCGATCAATGAACATGTTAGCTTTTTCTTCATTTGGGCTAAAAGAGCATTTTCCATGTCTTTAGCCCCTGTATCGACCTTTTTGCCCTTACCAAAGTGATTGCCAATTTCTCGGCTTGGTTGACGGGTGCGACCAGATCTAGTAAGGTAACTTGACATTCTTGCTGACCCCGATGGTCTTTTCCAATGCTGCTACTTTTTCCTTGGAGCGAAACTTGACCACTGTTTAAGAGAAAATTCTAAGAGAACATGTTGTAATTGAGTTCCATTTTCTCCATCTGCCTCGATCATGTTGATTTGAAGCAACGGGTTGTTTATCACACGTGACGCGGGGCGTGGTTTTTTGATGACTTTATCACCGATGAGATCTTTAGATAACATTTTCTATTTCGTAGGGCCATGGTATATTGCCCTAGGTTTGGCTAGAAAAATTGACTAGCGACACTGCCGTTGAAATATTTTTGACCAACGTTAAGCATTGCTCCTGATGACATTGTGTTCTCTTTAGCAGAGCGGAAAGAACTCGAAGGCTATTTTTTTAAATATATTTTTTAGATGACCATCCTAGTTGACTCAGCTGGATCGGGTGGCAATTTTTCATTTTCCACCTAGCTGTAAAGTTTGTGCCGGTTTCCTTTGCCCTTTGAGTATTTATCTCAAACTTTTCTCAGAGCTACTGCTATCCTTATATCCCTTCCAGAATTCTTTCAGTAATCTGATCCTAAGTACCCATGGCTACTATCTGTTAACATTTAGCCATTGTTTTGTTTCTTCCACTAATATTTCATGGAATTTAGAAGCCTTGACCTCGAAACTAGCTCTTCTGGATTGCATTGCGGTGGAGTAGGATTTTAGGTGGGGAAAAGGACAGCTAGTTTCGCCAAATTTCTCCATGTCGGGTATTTTGAATTTCAGTGGTAGAATAGCTAAGGGTTGTAATCTCAATGGCCGTGTTGAGAACTCTCCTTAGTTTAGAACTTTGAGCATTAATTTCCTGAGGTTCTCAATATTTGTTTCTACTTTCGATAGAGGTGGGATCTGATTTTCAATATTTGACCTTAGGACTTACCTGAGATTTGTTGTTCGACCCATTAGATGATCGGCTTGTGCGCCCAAATTATGGTCTAACCACTGTTTCGTAGGCAGAGTACGAACGTATATCGGAGCCCCTGTATCTGTACCCATAAAAGTTTGTTCATTTTCGACAGCTTTTCTACTTGAATCTTTATTTTCTGGACTGATCCCTGTATTTGTATCTAGTTGAAGGAATGTCCTCTTTTTTTTTAGGTCAAATGGATGGTCACTTTTAGAGGATTTATATAAGGATGAAATAGCCCTGGTTTTGGGAAGGTGGATCATAAGTGTGGTTGTTTAGCTGGTGATATTGGAAGGTCTTAGTTTCGGTCGGGGTTGGTTTTGGCATGTGGTGGATTTGTTTAGGTATTTTGGAAAGGCTTTGGTGTATGGTGGGTTTGTTGAGGTATTTGGAAGGGTTTTGGTATGTGGTGGGGAGCCCTCAGTGTGCTTACTAATAGCTTGGTTGCAATGTGTCGAAGATGACCTTTCAACAAGACAGAAGGTTACTTTTATTGAACTCACGTTTTTAATGGTTTGTGGATCGATATCTTCGAAATGACTCATTATCAACTCGTGTAGTTTTATCATGTTTTTACATGAGTTGATTCATCATTTTTTTTAACAATTAACATAGACTTCCGCGATAGGTGGTACTCAAAGACCAAGAAGAAGACTCGACAAGCTAATATAGGAAAAAGAAAAAAAAATTCAGACTCGAATACAGATAAATACATTTGGAAAGTTCGATTTGAGGATTTGGTTGGACTTTTGAAATAACGGAGACCAAATGGATTAGTGAGCATACTCTGTAAGGATGGGCTGTAGGCATCGATATGGACAAAAGAGACACCCCTGGGTGGTTTGAAATCCCCAGACCTGAATTGTTGCTTATGATCCTCGAGGCACCTGGCTTTTCTGGATTTCCTAGCTTTCTAGACTTTTATGCTTTTCTTGGCTTCTTGGCTTTCCCAGCTTTCCTTTCTTCCTTAGCTCCCTATTGGTCATTTTTTATTTCTTCTTTCTTTACTTTTTTAATTCTTTTTTTAGAAGTGGTAGATCTTGACATCTTAAAGTAGGATTTACTGACATTGTATTTGAAATCGAGAGCGAATGATGCACTGATCGACTTATTTCTATGAGGTTGAAAGAGGGATGATGATTGAGGATAACAGTGAGGGGATTTTGTCCTATATTTATTTTATTATATTTATTATAAACAAAAAAGCCAACATATAAAAATACCTTATATTTTGGTCAAACAAGCATAGCTTGTTTTTTGACAGTCTGGGTTAAATCCTGGAATAATGGATTCCTTCTCCAAAGTATAGGATCTTCGTATTTCACCTGTATTTCAACCTCCCAAGATTGGACAGATCTCGGGCGAAGGGCCTATACTCTTTGAGGGATTCGCCATTCAAATGATCTAGGTGATGCCATCAAGGTTTTTAATCAATTCCAGTGCATTCTTCCTTTGATTATGTGATTCTTTTTTTTTTTTTTGTGCAACTGGGATTGGTTATTAACTTTGAGGTATATAATCGACCGGTCAATGAAGTATCCTAGCAAGATATACTTGTTATTAACGAGATTGATGCAAGGTTATGATGGCTTCACCCAGTTGGCCTCTCATTAAGGGGCGCATGATGCGATAATTTCGGCCTAAGTTTCCTGAGTTCTTCTTCAAGATCATAGAAATCCGGGCGTGTTTATCAGGTTAAACGTTAACAATCGGAATATCTCTACATGAGTGCGCGTGTGTGAGTTAGCTAAAAAGAGTAAACTTTTTTTTTCTTTTTGTAAATATAAAGAAGTAGTTTTTTTTTCTTTTTTCTATTCTTTTATTATATATATATATATATATATATATATATATATATATATATATATATATATATATATATATATATATATATATATATATATATATATATATATTGAAAGAAACATTTAGTAGTGATATAAAGTAGTAAAGCAAGTAAACATTTTGTGATTCATAAAATGAGGGGGAATGACTCGAAGGCTGCCTACGTTCCTCATTTTGAGGCTCAGGTCATCGTAGTTCAACTTTATCAGAGAAATTTTCTTTTTGCTAATCATCTTTTTTGAATGATTTTTTTATTATTATTATCTTTTTTTTCATCTCTTTTTTTTATTAAAATTGTTAGAAGAATATATTTTCTTCCCCTTCTTGTTTTTATTTTTATCAAACACATTGAAAAATATATTGTGGGTAACATTTGGAAATCCTAATTGTTTTTTTTCTTGGATTTGAAAAAGCAAAATTTTATTATTATATCTTTATTATTATTATATCTTTATTATTATTATTATTATATTTTAATTTGGCAAAAAGAATTTCGTTTGTTTGTTTTTATTTTTATTTTATATATTGTTATTTCTTTGAAGAACAAATGACTTCTCTTTTATTTCTTATTTTTATTATATATATATTTGAATTGAAAAGGATGAACTTCTTTTGTTTTTAGTATTAGCTTCTTTTTTTTAAAGAAGAAAAAGGAAATCACATAATGCAAATGATATTCTTTTTTTAATTTGAAAGAAGAGAGATTTTTTTTTGAAAGGGATGGGCAGATTACGTACCTCCGGACAATCTTCTCAACAGAGCAAAGGATAGATAACCAACTTTTTTTTTCAGTCCTAGCAAAATTTGTTAGCGGTACCAAAGGAAGAACAACACACAAAAAAATCCCAATATATATATACATATGCAAACAAAACCGGATTAAAGGAAATAAAATTTTTTTTGATGATTTTTTTTTGTTTTTTGAAAGGTGAAGTAACAGGGAAAATGGGCACAACAAATGACAAAAATGAGCGGCCTGGCCAATAAAATGAGCATGACATCAGATAAAATTATTCAAAATGAGAAACGGGCCGTACTACAAAAGTGGGCGTAGCCCAAAGCAAATTTGGGCGCTGCGCCCGTTTTGACTGTTCATCTTCTACTTCTTACTTTATGCTCTTTAACCTTTAACCTTTTTTTCCTTTGTCATTTAGACCCCCTCTTGTTCCCTTCTTGTCCTTTAACTCCTTTTAATCTTTTCATGCCCTTTTTTTGTTTTTGTTTTTTTTATAAAATATCTGTGAGGTTCCCGGGGTGTGCCCCCGCGCCCTGCGCGCCCTTGGCTACGGTGCGCGTACGTGCGGATGCGGGACACCACTAGTCTTGTTCCACCCTTGTGGCGACCCGACCCGGACCCCAATGCGAGATCCCGAGTCGTGCCGTCCAAATAATCAATAACACAAGCATGCACAAGTAGGATTATAAAATTCATGTGGCGCAACATCGCATACGAATAACAACTCGGCTACACTTGGCCGGAAAAAAAACTTAAAATAAACAAGTCTTCGGCGACGTTACAGCCGGAACTCAACAACTACTCCTACAATATTAACACATGCTTATAATAACCTCAACGGCCACAACATGCCGGAGACAACAACTACAATAATAATTAAACGAGCTTTAGCGGAAGAAACTGTAGCGAACCAACAACATATAAACAAGCTCGACATATAAGTCGGCATACAAAAGATTACAAGTGTCAAATCATTAAGTTGCTACAACAACAAAAACCCCAAGCCAAGTCTATATGACTTGATTCCCAACGTCCTTTCCAAAAATAAAAGTCTAATCAACAAAGTCCAAAAGAGCAACCTTGAGTTTACAAACAACCAAACGTGAATAAAGCGAGTCTATCTCGGACCGTCTCCTCGGCTCGGATCTAAGGAAACAAAACAAACAAATAGGGTAAGTCGAAAGACTTAGTAAGTTACTACAATGCATGATCATGTTATAACATGGTATTTATCACAATTATAACTCACGTTCATCATATAGCACTTAGCACATTATTCACGTAAGTGCAAGGAAATAAACCATACAAGTAGGATATGATATAGGCACGGCCAGTAGAAGCTCCTGCAAAATAGTTTGTTAACCCAATATCGTGACTACGATGCTCGTGACTTCGCATCGATATACCGAACTCCGCCGGCTAATAGCAGCCAGTGACGCACGTATTGTTACGGCAAAGGGGCTACTTCCCCATTGCGGCCTACAATGGAGGGGTGTGTGAGGTCCCAGGTACGGCGATCCATAGCGAGCACGAATCTCTCAATTCGTGAAGGCTATACATCGTCCTACCCTGACATAAAAATCAAACCAAATAGTGCCAACTGGACTTAATGCAATGCACAAGTAGATGTTTACTCGTTAAGACCAAATAATGATCGAATTCGACAAGAGCGAACTCGACCGACCAAGTAGGGTATAAATCTCTACAATAAATCAAGTCAGGGCAATTAATTGCTCATAACCAAATAATCACAACGGGTTCAAATGCACATAATTAAACTCAACTCTAAATTGAGTAAACTTGACCAAACGGTGTCCAAACTTCGTAGGGATTGAAATTAGGGTTCAACGTGTTCGATTCTTCCCTAGAGTCGACTCCGTTGAGTCTTTTCTCTAAATTCCCAATTTCCGGGTAATTGAAGCTATGTGCTTCAACTCAACCTAGGTCATTTCTAAGTTCTACAAGGTCATAAATTCACCAAGGCATAGCAATGAGATTCATGTTCAACATAGAGTCCAATATTGAGGATATAACACATAACAATTTCACAACATCTCATATAGGCTCAATTTAGGCATCCTCATATAACAACACTTCCATCAACAAATACAATACATGTTTCTAACATGTTCAAACCATAAATAAGCAAGATGCAAGAGTTTTATAAACTTTCATAGGCAAGAAATCAACCTATACATGCTCCTAGCAAGTTCATATTTTTAAAATACAAGAAGAGAGCATAGGAAGCAAATATGTGTCCTCATTGACCTCAATCACCATAGGCTTTGTTTCCTTAGGGTCAATGAGAACTAAAAGAAGAAGAAGAAGAAGAGAGTAACTTACTTGTTCTACACCAAAGAAAGCAAATGAGAAAATCGTTCGGATGGAAATGCTCTACTCTTTGAGCTCTACACCTTTGATGAAGGAGTCTTGGGCAAATGGAGAGTGGATGAGGGAAGACCAAGGGCAAAGCTTCAAGAAGCCATGGGAGAAGCTTGAGAGAGGATGAATCTCGTTTTTGGAGAGTGAGGGTGAGAAATGAGAGTCAAAATCTGATTACAAGGCTTATATTGGTCTAGAATTTGAGTGGGACATGTGTCAAGCCAATGTGGTCTCTTTCCAAATCTAATTTTGTGGCTTAATGATCATTAGAGCTCTCTTAATCCATCATTAAAACTAGTTAGGGATGTTAGGACTTAAGTGAGGAGGGTTAGGGAGGTTTAGGATAGGTTTAGATAGGGGGTTAGGGTGTATAAGTCGTTCAATATCAAAACAGGGGAAAAAAATCTCGTAGGTGAACCAGATGTTGAGGCGGGCGCCTCAGCCCCTCCCAGGCGGGCGCCTCAACCTCTGAGGCTGCCTCCCAATTCAGATAATTTTGCAATTGCTCCTAGCACTTGAGGCGGGCGCCTCACAAGGTGCCAGGCGGGCGCCTGGGCCTCTGAACCTTCAAAACTTGGTCAAAACTTGTCCTAAATGGTCCCAAACTTATGGGCAACCATTCTAAGGTCTAACCCAACTCAAAACAAGTCGGAAACGCACCCGAACAACACCCGGAACAAGATAGAACAAGGCTCGAATCACGCGATGAATGATTAACGAATCAAGCTACAATCAAACACCAATCAAACTAGGATAACTTGGACATGAAAAAGGTTTGTTTCAACATGGTTAAGACCTGAATACAAAGCCAAGAACTCAACGAACACTTCGCACGACGAAATAGAGGCAATACGAGCAACGAAGGGAATCGCTAAGGCCAAAATCAAAGCAATCGAATCGGCGATTCAACAAACAAGCGTACATGATTCTAAACATGTTATGGACTTTATGATTGACTTATGAATGTTTCTAAATCATATCTATACTAAATAAACATGCTCACAATCAATCAAGAAAGTATGAAGGCAAGCATACTATGCACATGCAAGAATACGGGGCGTTACAACCCTCCCTGTTTAGGGGAAGACGAAATCAAAAGTGCGAGAGGAGTGTTGTCTATGTTAGCACGTTTGAATGTGCCTCGGTTGCCTTTAGTGGATTTTGTATCCAATATGGGAACTTATGGTTTCCCGCATCAACTTATCCCTTTTTTAGGGGATACCAGGATATGGGAATGCATTACCCTTTCATTCCCATTTTCCCTTTTTTTAAGGGAAAACGGAAAAGTGCAAAAAAGGATATTGCGACGCCCCCACTATGGATTTTATTAAAAATAACCTTATGGCCCGTTCAGATCACTATGGGAGCTTTGGGTTTCCCGCATCAAGTTATCCCTTTTTTTAGGAGTCCAGATCTCCTGTATCACTTGTGTGTACCACTGGTGTGCCACTTTTCATCTCAACCATTGGTTGAGACGCAATGATTAGGATGCAATGGTGGAGATGAAAAGTGGTACACCAGTGGTACACACAAGTGGTACAGGAGATCTGGACTCTTTTTTTAGGGGATACCAGGATATGGGAATACATCACCCTTCCATTCCCATTTCTCCCTTTTTTAGGGGAGAAGGGAAAAGTGCAAAGAAGGAATGTTGCGAGGCCCCACTGGATCCGAAAGTTTTAGAGTCGCCATCTTTATTTTAAGGCAAATAAAGCAAAACCAAAGAAAAGAAAAATAAACCAGAGAAAAAGAAAACGGGTTCGGAGGCTAAGTTACGAGTTGGGAAGATGCTAGGCACCCAACTCGCCCTTTCGGTCTCAAAAGTGGTTTTTGGCTGAAGTATGCTTATTGTTATATCTATTTAGCAAATAAATAAAGTATTAAAAAATAGGAAATTAAAACAAATACATCCATGGCTACATTATTTACGGACTCTCAGCCATTTCCTTACAATAATTACAAACATATTTAAGAATATTTGGCCATTATAACGGCTCTTTTACATAATATTTCCTATTCTAATCTGGGCAGCACAACGACTTATATTGGCTACATTGTGCCGGATTTAAATAACAACTTTAAAATAATAAATAGACTGAAAAGTAAATAAATACAATAAATAACGCCCTTAAAGGCTTTACCTTTTAGAGCGGTGGTGTGCTCGCTCTGTCCTTCAGGGAGAGGGAGTCTTTTTTTTGTTGTTGTTCTTGTGTGGTTGTTGTTTTGATTTGGGCAGAATGACTGCTTATTTCGGAGACTTTTAGCTTGTCAACTCGGGTAGAGTGACAGCTTATTTTGGTAGGTTTTGGCCTTTTTGTTTTGGCGGAATAACGGCTTAGTTTTCTGGTTTTTCAGCTCATTACTTGGGCAGAGTAATGGCTTACTTTGGGATTTTTGGGCCAGGGAAGTGAGGTGGATACCTAACAACTAGGCTAGGGATCACTTATAACCTATGGATATTTATTTTGGCTGAGTTTGGACGGGGTTTGGAGACTTTAGAGGCTTCCACTCACCTATCTCACACCTCTCGTACTAATATTTTCGAAGGAACACGGAGAGACAGAACTTCGTTGCGATTTTTATCGCGAACACTGAGCAGCTGAAATGAGGACCCGGGGTCTCCTATTTATAGTTGACAAGCAGGGACTCGGTTGGTATTTCTAGATTTCTTCAAGCCGCATTGATCAGTTGTACCGTGAGCTTCAAGACTTGTACATTTTGTTTACTGAGAGAGGCTACAGGAAAATGTATGGTGCGGCCAATGGCCCCCTTGGTGCGGCACCACTAGAATGATGTGGTGGCACCAAGGTCCTTGGTGCGGCACCCATGGAACTATTTGAGTTTGATTTTTCACACTTTCACCCCTCGCAGTTCACTGTTTCGTGCATCCTGCTTTGCCTTTCACATTTTTAACTCCTGTAACTTGACATTTGTTAAGTTTTAACAGTTCTTGATATCTTATGTCAGAGTCACATACCAGGGGTACGAAATTGGGGTCTATAGAGCCCCTCAACGATGGAGTCTACGGGTAACCCAAGACTTACTGAGTAGACGAACATCGTTGATAAACAATAGACTCTCCAATTTCGTTCAATTAAAAACGGGAGAATAATGCAATTGGTAGCAGTTATAATGCACACTTTATCATGCTATCCAAACTCCATAACCTAGACATTTTTAGTCGGTTATAAAAGGTTATCGTAGTTTTTAAGCAGATATGAATTTAAAGTGCTCTGATGGTCGGACCTACTAATGTAGGCTGCCTACGTATTCCCTATTAAAAGAAATCAGACCAAACGTAGTCCAGGCCAAAAACCTAAACTACAACCAAGTGAGGATGTCATGTTCTTCGGGTCGAGCCCGATCGAGAACACAACAGAAAAAAGATTTTTGTGTTTTTCGAAAAAGCCATATTCAACAGTCGAGAACGGCCGCCGAATACAGTATGAAGATTTGAATCTTTTTTCTGGAACCACATTTCAACCGGTTAAGACCTTGTCATTGAAACATGTTAAGAAGAATTTTCAAAATTGTGTCTGGCTGGTCGATGCCTTGTTTCCAAACATAACCAGAAAACTTTCAAATTTCTAGAAAACTCCACTCGACCGATAAAAATCCGTCGTCGAGCATGACAAAGCAAACTTTCTTCAAGTATTTTCAAAAATTGTGAAGTGGAAAACATTCTTTTTCCTTTCCTTTTTTTTTCTCGCTCTCTCTGTTTTTTTTCTTCAAATATTCATCTTTTTTTGTATTTTTGAAATATTCATCTTTTTTTGTATTTTTGAAATATTCCTCTTTTTTTGTTTTTTCAATATGCCTATTTTTTTTTTGTATTTTTGAAATATTCCTCTTTTTTTTGAAAAAGAGAGTTTTTCTTTTATTTGAAAAACAAAGCAAAACCCCCCTCCCTTTTTTTTAAAAAATAAACTTTCCTAAAAAGGAAATTATTCTAAAGTCAGGGTAAGAATACTGTACCTGACTTACCTTTTTGCGCACGGGTGGCTGCCACGGATTCGGCTGAGCTTGGCATTTCTACCACTCTTGCTGGGGAATTTATTATTTTTTTTTCTTTTTTCCTTTTTTTCTTTCTTTTGTTTTTTGTTTTTGTTTTTGACTCGCTGGGGATATTATTTTCTTTGTCCTCTGGTGGATGGTTGTCAATTTTGGTTAACAAGATTAACTTTGTTAACTCTTCGTTAGGCTCAGGGACCATTTTGGAAACTTTGAAACCTTAGGACCAAAGTGTTGCAGCTTCAAACTTTGGAGGGGGAAAGGAAAAAATTCCTTATTCCTCCCTTTATCAATGACGGGAGTGAGGGAGAGAAGCTTACTGCTTCTCTTTCTTTCCTTTCTTTTCCTTCTGCCATTGTTGCTGCTGTCCATTTCTTTTTTTTTTATTTTCTTTATTTTCGCTCCTTTTCTCGATTTTCTTCTGCAAATTTTAGTGTTTTACTTAGCAGATGACATCTTCTTCACGATCCAGGAAGGGGAAGGCACCCATGCACCCAGAATCTGACGAGAGGAGGAGAGAGCCTCCTCGCTTGGTCTGGAATAAGCTCAACTACCGGTATTCTAATAATGATCGGGGCAACATTTTGCGAGATCGGAACACTCATGTGTCCAATCTTCCTCCCACCACTGTAAGATCTTTTCTTTTTTTCGAGATTTTCCTGGCTATATTTCAGATCTGCTAAATTTCTGCACTGTTTGGAACTTTTGGAGCACTCCTGACTTTATTAGTAATGTATATGTATGTCCTATTTATGCCTAAATGATGTAATTGAGTGATGATGCGTGATTTATTTTGCTGACTTTATTTTGCGATGCATGATTTGAACTAGTGGTCACTATTTGACCATACTATGCATGATTTATATTCTAAATGCAAATGAGGCTATATGATGCTTGTTTTATACTAAAACATATTTTTGCATGCAATAGAATCGCGAAACGGACTATTCAGAATACAATTTAAATTTTTCCGAAACGCATTTTCGGGCATATTTTCAGATAAAAACAGGACAAAACAGATATTTTTCATGCCCTTAGATTCATTTTTCAAACATGCAACTGCTGCAGGGACATAGTAAATGCCACAGAGATATTTATTTTGATGATTGGTGGCACTTTATCTTCTTCTTTTTTTTTAGCGTACCCCTATGGCAGCTTATTGGAATGCACATAATGGATGCATGAATTACTCTACTTGATGCAGATGCAATGCAGAACAATTATAAGGTGATGCATGAATATTTTCATATTTTATTATACACATGACAAATGCAGCCTAACATGCATTTTTATGATGTTTAAGATGCAAAATTAATTATTTACATGCAAAATAAATTACATATAAAATTGTTTGTTTTATTTATTTTATTTTTCAAATATATTGTTATTATGTTTTTTTTTTGTTTTTTTACGTGAAAGAATGATGTTTATTCACATGTAAATTTATGTTCATGTATGAAAATGGTATGTGTTAACTTAAAGAATTATTTATTTTCTTTTATTATGAACAAGGTTTTTTCTTTATGCTAAAAATTTTTTTTTATTAAAAATTATGAAGTATAGGGCATGCAGTATGTTTATCATTTATTTATTTTTGCTTATTTAAAAGACTGTACAGAAAAGAAAATAAGGATAGAGGACTTACCTTTTCTCCTCTTCTTCTTCTTTTTTCAGATGCGCAGGGAATTCCAGAGGGCACGGGTATCATGTGCCAATGTTGCTGAGATCTATGCCATGTTACCTGAGGCGGCGAAGTTATTGGTGGAGGGGTTTGGTTTTAGCGTCGTTATGTATTCCTTCACCTACTTCACTAGCTATCTGCCCATCTTTGATGTGCTCAGGGACTTCTGGTGGGACACCACCCATACTTTCCACTTCAGCTGGGGGGAGGCGACCATGACCCTGTGCGACTTTGCCACGATCACGGGAATTCCTACCAAAGATAGGGAGACCCCGCCCCTGATTTCACTCTCCGTCATCGTAGGGAGGAGGTTGTGGACCTCCTGGGTTTCGAGCCACGTTTCAAATCGACGGATGAGGTTTTTATTAGCAAGCTTCGGTTGCTTTAACAATGCCAAGCGGTGTCCGATGATGATGTCGCCAGAACTCGAGTGGCAAGAGCGTTTCTGTTTTTCATTCTTGGCACATCGCTCTTTGCCAACTCCTCTGTCACCCTGAGAGTTTCTATCCTAGCTTGTCTGGCGGACTTTGATCGGATCCCTTTATATGACTGGGGGCAAGCAGGCTTGGCCGAACTGTACGCCTCTATGGATAGGGCCAGCTAGAATGACTCGCCGACTCTGAATGGGTTTGCCCCGGCGTGGGAGGTACATGCCTTTTCCTGCTTTTTTCTATCTTTCTTTTTTTTTTATGTATCATTCATTTTTTTTAGCACAAAAATATATATATATTTTTTGACAACATATACACATTTTTTCCTTCTTTTTTTTAATAACATATATATATATATATATATATATATATATATATATATATATGCGTGTCCGGCCTTCTCATTTTTCACATTTTCGCCGGGTTGTCTCATTCGGCGAGTTTACCAGCCTCCATACCTGTCCCAGTATGTTGATAGTAACAGGGTGAATCCGGCCGAGGACGATGGTTGTGATGATAGGGAAAGAGTGCTAGAGTGAATTATTAGCTCGAGTCCTGGTTCAGTGCACTTCCTTCCTTGGGAGGGTCTGGAGGGTCATTATTCTGCTACTTTGATGTTCAGCCACTGCCGAATATTGATGGTTTCTATCATGGTGGACTCTTTATATATGGGCGCAGTGAACCGTCAAGATCGCCTTTTTCAAGTAGCTCCAGTGGTGCCTCCTCGGCCTCCTACCTGGGTGATAGAGCCCGATCGACTGCCCAATAGGTATCAGTACCTGGGGAAATACCTCGTTCCTGCGATAGAATATCCAGTGATGGCGTATGAGGATTTCTTGAGATTAGAGCTGCATCCCCCTCCTCCTGCTCCTGTTGTGCCCAGGCGGCATTTTGATGCTTCTGCTAGGCCAGGGTCGTCGACTTCATTTCTCGACGAGAACCTGATGTTTACAGAGCCCGATGATATTTTCTCTACTTTCCAGTATGAGTGGGGTGGTGGCTTAGTAGAGCAGGTTCTTCCTGATGTTGAGATTCCGGAGGAGCGTCGTGTCCCGGAGCAGGCTCGTTCGGTAGACACATCCACCTTTATTGTTGTTTTTTCTATACTCTCTTTTATTATTATTATTTTTTATTTTATTTTATTTTTTTCTACACATTTTTTTTTCGAGACTAATACATTTCTTTTATTCCCATTTTTTTTAGGTGAACGTGTCTACTTATAAGAAGTCATGGCTTTTTCAAAGATCGCAAGTCAGATCGTAAATTGGTCGATGAATTTTCTTGTGGGGGAGCAAAGACAAGACGACGCCAGACGTCAGGATGACGATGACGATGATGATGATGATGATGATGATGATATTGGGTCGAGCCGTAGCCGGGGCAGAGGTCGGGGATTCAGAACCGGTGGCACAACGGGTCCCAGGGTCATGGGTGGTGGTTTTAATAGAAGCCAGTCGTCCCGAGCACATTAGCTTTGGATTCCTGCGCATATTAGTATCTTTCCCTTTTTTTTGTATTATATATATTTTTTATTTTTCTTCAAAAGAAACCTGTACAAACGTTATGGTATAATGCAATATAATGTATATGATGCAATATGTTACACATGCAAAAATAAATTCACACAGAAAATAAAACTATACCGGACATCTAAAATGTAATGGCACGCTCTACTTTAAAGAAAGGGATTTATAAGAATACACCTTTGACTTAGAGCGGGCTTTTCAGGTGATATTGGAACGGGAAAACGGCCGCATCTCTTATCCTTTCGGCGTCCTGTGGCTATTGAGCCCGTGCTCGTAGCCTCCTTTCATAGGCTTTCTTTTCTTTTCGCGACGACGCAGGAACAATGAGTGTCGGATTACCAAACCGGATACCAGTGTAAATTTCACAGACACGTGAGATTCCTGTGCCGCCATAGGACCTATGGTGCGCACCAAGAAGCCTTTCGTGGCACCATAGTTTCTTTATGCGCCATCGCTTTTCACTGCTTGGGCACCGTGCACCGAACGCCGCTTTCTCAATTCTAAGATAAATTCTAACGGAAATCGCTTGTTCTTCACCACCACTTCGCCTTCTTTCTAAATTCACCAAAGATTCTGCCTTGCCTGCCATAGCTCTACTCAGCCGTAACAACATTTCTCTCATCTCTTATAAATGGCCGCCCGTATTCCTACGGTTCCGAAAATTGAGATTTACGAGAACGCCCTGGATTTTTGGATCCTTTCTTTGCGATCTGACGAGAGGGATTGGTTTGAACATCTGTTCGGGTTCAGGTGCCTTTTGTCCTGGCGGAATGTCATAATTAATTGGGACACGTTGAGGGGAGCCGCCAGGTTTTGGTCTCCTGAGGATCACTTGTTTAATTTCGGCATGAACGAGATGTGTCCTACATTTGAGGAGTTCTGTGCTATGCTAGGGATGGCACCTACTCGTCTGATTGCGGTACATGCCTACAGAAGGCGTCCGTACATGGCTATCCGGGAGCTCTTTAATTCTACCCGTAGTGCTACTCCAGGATTCTTTGATGGGGAATCTTTTAATTTGATGGTTCTTCCCGAGCCTTCATGCAATATGGAAGATGATGGGGACTATCGCCGCGTAGATTGACAAAGACTTTTCTCCGCTTAGGTAGGAGATATTTGATAGTTGGTCTACCCGGATTTGTAGATGTGTGGGTCGTAGATCTGGCATTGCAGGCTCGTGATCGCCGACTGAACATTGTTCCGGTAATTTTGGTAGACTTTCGGCCCGACGATTCTTTCGCCATCGAAACGAACTGTTTCCTTTACCAGTAGCCCCATTTCGGGTCCACATGTGGCTAGAAGAGCACTTTGGGTTCGTGCTCCCGTGCCGCATGGAGCTCCTTATGATCCATCATTTTATGGTATGCGCGGCATTTTCCCTGCAGCACTAATTATTCTCGAGATTGATCAAGCCGATCACTTCTATCGCCGGGGCTCGATGGACATAATCTGGTCGCTCCACTGTGAGATTCTTGCTTCGCCACTCCGATGAGTACGCCAAGTGGTCATGTTTGGCCTTTATCGGACTTTTTACCAACCGGACCGGATCTGCGGCAATTTGGGAGAGCAAGTGATCCCTGACACCTCCCGCCCTATATACATGGAGCTTACCGACGATCGTCTGGGCCCCACTATCAGGGCATGTGGCTCAAAGACTCAAAGATCGGAGGTAGCATACCCATACTCGATTATATGCTTCGTCCCTTGGGTATTTGGCATGGGTTATGGTAGCTCACGAGGGGTCGCCTCGCGCCATCCGGCAAGATGATCGAGACGCCATTGGCCGTCATATAACTAACGGAGTGGATGCTCGCCTAATGGAAGTAGGCGAGGACATTAATAGCTCAGTGGTTAGTCGCTCCTCTGCCTGAGGCATCAGACGGTTCATGGCCTTAATATTCGGACGGCCTGGACCGGATATCATGTCCCAAAGAATACATCCCGCAGTGTTGAGTGATGTTGGTCGGCAAGATAACCCATGGGAACAAGAAGCACCGCTCCTCCTCCTCGGGACGTTGGGTACGGCTCGAACCTGGTGGTCACCGAGCCTCCGCTGACCGAGCTTGGC
>CM028382.1:73787732-73848257 GCA_013146195.2 Codonopsis lanceolata | reverse complement strand
TTACTGCCCGACTACAAATGTCAACTATAGGAATAATACAACAATACTAGAACAATCTACCCGACTGCAAAGTTTATATAACTTTACAAAAGAAATGTCGTCATCAACAAAGTAAAAGGACACAAATATAAATACTGAAATAAGCGGACTAGGTTCCGCTAACAAAAGCCTGGAGGAGCTAATCGCATATATCACGACCTCAACTCAACTATCGATCCACGTGGCTCGCTACGCACGGGATCTACTCGGCCTCAACGCGCTAACGAACAACCGCACACCGGAAAGTAAAGTACGAGTGAGTCATAAAGACTTAGTACGCTACTACAAACAACATATCATAAATGAAACATTGTTATAATAAAACATGTCATCGCGTTGTTACGACTAAAACCCACGAAGACGTGTCGTATACTCGACACTTCTCAAGATAATCTCTCTGTTCATGTACTAAATTGTCCAAACGACTAGGTGAAATTCCCGATCATAAACAAACCAAATAAGTTAGAAAACATTTCACAAAGAATCAACATATATAAAGATATATATATATATATATATATATATATATATATATATATATACACTTTATGTCATTCTGGAATTCTCAAGTATAAGTATATGTATCTACATATATATATAACAAGTCTCTCACTAATTTACAATCAATACAAACATGGTCATTTAGATTTCATGTCTCGGGTAACACTTTGTTATCACATAAGTGCTCATAGTAAGCCACATAAAGGTTTAAGAGAGAATACCAAATCAATGTCAGCGTGTTGCTCACTGCAATCACAAATATTAATCATATCGTGCCGGTGATACAGTGATCGGGTATCAAAGTACCAAGCTCTCTTCTGGTCCGAGCTCTCTACTCGGGAAAATAGCACTAGCCAATGCGCTCTTTTGGTTACGACAAATGGGGCTACTTCCCCACTGTAGCTAGCAGTGGAGGGGTGTGTGAACCGAATCCGGTGCGGCGATACATTGCAACCACGAATCCCATAATTCGTGAAGACAATGCATCGTCCCACCATCAACGTAAAAACTCAAGTAATGCCAGCTGGACTTATATGCAATGCACAAGTAGATGTTTACTTGCAAATTCTCAAGTAGATATAAAGATCTACTAAACTCATACGATTATGCACATTGTTACAATAATCACAAAACCACAATAGGAGCTCATTAAGTCTCTAATATCCCAAGTGTCAAGTTGTCCACTCTATTCAAGTCAAGGTCCAAAAGCTAGTAATCTAGTCAATGGATTCTAGGAGTTGTAGGGTCTCGTTCTATGTTTTCATTTAAGGCATTTCTAGGTTCTCATTCCATTTAGGAACCTAGTTCACAAGTCACTAACTCAAGTACGAGTTGGTAGCCTAAGTCGATTTCAAGTTTGCAGTTCCACTTGTTAATGGAATACAATTTAAATACAAGTCAGGAAATCAACACCAATAAAATCACCAAGTAATCAAAGGCAATATATGCTTCATGAGTCATATTCTCAAATGCATACAAGATACAAATCTCAACAAAGGTAGGAATTATGTATTTAGTCATAATCTAAATCAACCATAGAATTTCATATTCTAGTATACAACCAAGCTAAGTTATTTACTTAACCATAAACCTATCATATATGCACCAAGACTACTTTGTTAGTCTAGGGTACTTAATCAACAATGGTATATGCCTTACAATATTTCTAGAATGATAAATCATTTTATAGTCTCAACTCATTAAAGTTCATGTTAATTCATAAACTCGTCCCATCATATTCACGTGAATAGAATCGTTTATTAGATACAAATTCACTATGCTCTAAGAGCATCTAAAGGGTCTCGTCGAAATTGAGGATACACTCTATAATATCCCTGAATGGTAATCCATTCTTCAAACCAAATCAATCCTTCTCTACTCGATGTTCATGCAGAAAGATACCCATTCTAACAGTTGGAATTCCAACTTAGTAATAACTCATTCTGCGCAGCCATTTTGTAAAATTGACCAATAACTCATCATAACTCTAAATTTCATGAATCTTACATATTCAGAAACTAGACTCTTCAAACTATAACTTAGCCTTTTAAATCACTTCATTCGTATTTATATTCATCCAAATATAGTCACTTCAATTTCATGATAACAATCAGATTTACTGCTATTACACATTCTGCCCAATCAACTTGTAAATTAAACCATTAATTCCTCACAACTCCAAATTTCATGAATTTTATATATTCAGAAATTAGACTCTTGAAAATATAATTTAGAACTTTAAAGTACTCTATTTGGACTTGTATTCATCAAAATACAGCCCCTCCAAGTTCATGTCAGAAATCTGTTTTCTGTTATGGCCTGTACTGCATGTCTATCATACAAATTTCACCAAAAATTCCTCATTGATCCAAATGATACATATTTTACATTTCCAGAAACTAGACTCTTTGAGCTAGAGTTTACCATTTTAAAACACTCCAATTGGATTTGTATTCATCATTTAATTAAGATCACATTAAGATGATGTTAATAACCAGTTTTCCATGTTCAGACTAACTGTTGCAGCCATGGTTCGTGATTTATAAAAAAAATACTTCGAACTCGAATATTTATGAAAATTTACAGAGCATTTTGTAACATACACACGTACAACATATAATATTTTTAGACAATTCTATGTAGTAGATTAGTACCAGTTTTTTTTGAATTTGGCTTAAAACTGAGATTTTCTGATTTTGAATGTCATGTTTCCATCATACCCAAATCAGATTCATGTATCATAATATGTCATGCTATAAAAACATAACCCTTCCAATATTGTGAGCTAGAGCTCTTAGCTATGTTCTCAAGAACAACATCATGTTATCCAACTAAAATCGAAAATCAAACAGAAATCCCCAAAACAGATTTCAGCTTATTCACACATCATTCTATAACATTCATGACATAGAAATCAAAGTAACATCATCTATTTCGAGATGAAACTCCCAATATAGATTGTGATTCGTTCATGTAACATGTCATAGCATTCAAGTCATAAAAATCACAGAGGGATGTATTTCAGTTTCTTCCAAGGAGTAGCATACTTACAAGTCTTAAAACCTAGCAAGGGATTTAGTATACGTACCAAATCAGAACTAAACCAACGAACAAAACTGAAAATGGATAGAGGGAAACGATCTCCTCGTCGAGAGCTTTCCAACGGTGGTCTCGGCTCGTCGATTGGTTGCCCGGAGCTCAGGGAATCGGCCAATCACCGTGAAGGATACTCCTCTCTCGTCTCCCTCTCCATCTCCTCTCTCTCTCTGCGTCTTCACGGTTGATACAAAAATGAGGAGAAGATGAAGTCTTTCACCTATATTAGGGGTTGAAAGATACTTACACCCTTGCTAGGCCAAAGGGGATGGGTTTAATTGAGGGTAGAATGGGATTTTCATGCCCAAAATCATAAAATAGGAGGCTGTCGGTTGCTACGGTAACCAGCCTGCTCGGTGATTTTCAAACGGCTCCAGTTTGAACACCGTTGACGAAGCAGCGTGATTTTTTCTCGACACTCTGTAAATGTCTAAAGTAAAAGCCTTAAAAATCTCAAACCAAACAAAAATCTTTCGAGGGTTCCTTGATCAAAACAACTCAGCTGCGTACCAAATCGGTCTGTACTACCCAGTTGACTTAATTATTAATCAACTCCAAATTGATTCCGCAAAGTCAATAACAATACCACATAAATATTTCTAACACGTAGGGACTAATATATTATTCCCTCAATCAATATTTTAACTATCATACGAATTAACAACGAAGGATCAATTAAAATACTAAAACACTTTGGGGTCACAACCGCTAAATATTTATTTACCTCTAGCCGTCAAATAATAATTTCTTATTATTATATTTAAATTTAAATAAGGGTATAATCATCCCTAAATAAATTACCAACCTCAAAGGAGTCAGTTACACTACTCCATAATTTTGGGGTACAAAGTAAGCCTCCAACACGTACAACACCCCTGCGGAGTCGAAATTAAAAATGGATAAATATTATATAACAAATAGGGTTTGGAAGTCAAAATTTCGAACCCACAAATGGTGGATTATGGCTGAATATCAAGTAAGGGAGGTAAATGGGCTCAAAGCCTAATGGGCCAAAAAGTGACCAAAGCCCAAATGCTATCCAATAATTTCGGCCAACTTCAAAGCCTAGGGTGATCTATAAGCTCGAAAATTACAAATAAGGTATGGTTAGAAAGATCTCGAAGTCTAGCTTCTAACGCACCACGGATCTCGATTACGAGGTGTCTACACAAAAATGTGGCGTTAAACTACAAGTTGTATCGGCATGCGTGAATACTGTGACCCCAAGCTAACCGATCTCAAGCGTGTGCAATGCTACACAAAATTCAACCCAAAACCATTCCAAGTTAATCCTAAGGAATCGGGGTTTACATCCTCTCATCCTTAAAAAGAATTCGTCCTCGAATTCAACATGTCTCGATCAGGCGTGGATGTCAAGGTTTTATAACTTGCTACCAAATGATGAAGCAGAAAATTATCATGTTACAAGATCATATTCATATGCGTATTGCACCTAAACCCGTAAATTTTCATTCTAAGGTTTCGGGCTTAATCATAATACTCGGCAAATAATAGGAGCATTTAACATATCAAGTTATTTGTTCAAGCAAGCAATACAAGTTCGGCAATCTCGGGATTACACTCATAAAATTGCATAAATCAAAATTTCTATTCATAGAAAAAAATTCATATACAAAATGCACATATTTGCACAAGTATAACAATACACCATTTACTTATTCCATTTCGTTTGGTAACTTGGGTTCATCAATTCCTACCTACTTTATACCATTCTAGTTCTCAGAATGAAGACCTCTTGATAATCAAGTCGGGGGGCCATCAGTAAATGACTTCAAAAGCTTAGTCAAATAGGTATATGGATGCGGGGTGTTCGTGAATCACAAATAAGCATCCTTTAACATGGTCTCATGCACACATATTGTAATCATATATATAAGCATGAAAATCAATATCATGCAACATAGTATATTAATCTACTATGCAAGAATACAACACTAATACTCTCATCTATGTATTAGGTTTAAATCAAAAGAAAATGAATGTCTCAAAGTCACTAGGTAACACGAACACACACGATTAGGTACTACAATAACTATATATACTTATATAGAAATCACGAATACACTAGGTACTACGGGAGGCTTAGCCACTCCGCTCTCGAAACATACAACAACTTGAACATTGGATCTAATGAACACCACGACGATCGTCTCGATCGACAATCTCAACTTATCCGATCAAAGCGACCGGCACCAAGAAACAATAACTCTCACAGGCAAAGTAACATACACTTGGTATAAATGCAACTTAGAAGCGATATAGGAGGAATATAATACTCCTAAACACAAACTTGCACTCACGGCGAAATCTAGACTAGAACGAACTTAGTACTCCAAGTCATATATTTGTACAAAATAACACACCAATAAGGCATAATACAAGACACTCGAAGGTAAATAATCGACGATAACCCAAACCCAACCTAGGCCATGGAACCTATCACGGCTTATAGCTAACTTAAGCTCGATACCAACCTGATGATTCGGATTCGGATTCCAAGGAGAAATCCCGAGGTCGTGGCTGAACTACACAAGAGGACAAACACTTGCTAAAACAAAGTGCAAGTGGAACATTCGAGCTAACAAGCTCTAGACAGAACAAGCCGTACTAAAATACGTATTTCAAAATTTCGAAGATGTGGAAGCGTTAAAGAACAAGCCCTCGAGCTTAAGAGCTCGAGACGAAACAAATGAAACCAAGAGAGGCCTTGCCTCACGAGGTATGAAACGAAAAACTTCGCGTGCGCAACATTGCGGACGCAGAACCAACCATCGGCACCTGCAGTGCAAGCCTGATTTCATCAAAAACCAACCTCGATATAACAATGACCACGGCTAAAGCATACCGGTAACAACAACAACAACAACCATAACAACAACTAGGATAACTAGAATAATGAAATCCTGAAGCTACTACTACCTCGGGTACAACCGACGAAGATTACTATACTGGAGTACAACGTGTCCGACTACAAATGTCGGCTATAGGAATAATACAACAATACTAGAACAATCTACCCCTGAGGCGCAAAGTTTATATAACTTTACAAAAGAAATATTGTCCTCAACAAAGTAAAAGGACACAAATATTAATACTGAAATAAGCGGACTAGGTTCCGCTGGCAAAAGCTTAGGAGGAGATAACTGCACATATATCACGACCTCAACTCAACTATCGATCCACGTGGCTCGCTACGACGGATCTACTCGGCCTCAAGCGGCTAACGCGCAACGAACGCACATTGGAAAGTAAAGTACGAGTGAGTCATAAAGACTCGAGACGCTACTACAAACAACATATCATAAATGAAACATTGTTATAATAAAACATGTCATCGCTGTTACTGTTACGACTAAAACCCACTCCAGAGATGTGTCGTATATTCGACACTTCTCAAGATAATCTGCTCATGTACTAAACTGTCCAAACGACTAGGGTGAAATTCCCTGATCATAAACAAACCAAATAAGTCAGAAAACATTTCACAAAGAATCAACATATATAAAGGAATGTATATCTATATATATACACTTTATGTCATTCCTGGAATTCTCAAGTATAAGTATATGTATCTACATATATACATAACAAGTCTCTCACTAATTTACAATCAATACAAACATGGTCATTTAGATTTCATGTCTCAGGTAACACTTTGTTATCACATAAGTGCTCATAGTAAGCCACATAAAGGTTTAAGAGAGAATACCGAATCAATGTCGTTGTGTTGCTCCTGCAATCACAAATATTAATCATATCGTGCCAGTGATACCCGTGATCGGGTATCAAAGTACCGAGCTCTTCTCGGTCCGAGCTCTCTACTCGAAAAAATAGCACTAGCCATGCGCTCTTTTGTTACGACAAATGGGGCTACTTCCCACCGTAGCTAGCGGTGGAGGGGTGTGTGAACCGAATCCGCGGCGGCGATACATTGCAACCACGAATCCCATAATTCGTGAAGACAATGCATCGTCCCACCATCAACGTAAAAACTCAAGTAATGCCAGCTGGACTTATATGCAATGCACAAGTAGATGTTTACTTGCAAATTCTCAAGTAGATATAAAGATCTACTAAACTCATACGATTATGCACATTGTTACAATAATCACAAAACCACAATAGGAGCTCATTGAGTCTCTAAAATCCCAAGTGTCAAGTTGTCCACTCTATTCAAGTCAAGGTCCAAAAGCTAGTAATCTAGTCAATGGATTCTAGGAGTTGTAGGGTCTCGTTCTACGTTTTCATTTAAGGCATTTCTAGGTTCTCATTCCATTTAGGAACCCTAGTTCACAAGTCACTAACTCAAGTACGAGTTGGTAGCCTAAGTCGATTTCAAGTTTGCAGTTCCACTTGTTAATGGAATACAATTTAAATACAAGTCAGGAAATCAACACCAATAAAATCACCAAGTAATCAAAGGCAATATATGCTTCATGAGTCATATTCTCAAACGCATACAAGATACAAATCTCAACAAAGGTAGGAATTATGTATTTAGTCATAATCTAAATCAACCATAGAATTTCATATTCTAGTATACAACCAAGCTAAGTTATTTACTTAACCATTAACCCATCATATATTCACCAAGACTACTTTGTTAGTCTAGGGTACTTAATCAACAATGGTATACGCCTTACAATATTTCTAGAATGATAAATCATTTTATAGTCTCAACTCATTAAAGTTCATGTTAATTCATAAACTCATCCCATCATATTCACGTGAATAGAATCGTTTATTAGATACAAATTCACTATGCTCTAAGAGCATCTAAAGGGTCTCTACGTCGAAATTGAGGATACACTCTATAATATCCCTGAATGGTAATCCATTCTTCAAACCAAGTCAATCCTTCTCTACTCGATGTTCATGCACCGAAAGATACCCATTCTAACAGTTGGAATTCCAACTTAGTAATAACTCATTCTGCGCAGCCATTTTGTAAAATTGACCAATAACTCATCATAACTCTAAATTTCATGAATCTTACATATTCAGAAACTAGACTCTTCAAACTATAACTTAGCCTTTTAAATCACTTCATTCGGATTTATATTCATCCAAATATAGTCACTTCAATTTCATGATAACAATCAGATTTACTGCTATTACACATTCTGCCCAATCAACTTGTAAATTAAACCATTAATTCCTCACAACTCCAAATTTCATGAATTTTATTTATTCAGAAATTAGACTCTTTAAACTATAATTTAGAACTTTAAAGTACTCTATTTGGACTTGTATTCATCAAAATACAGCCCCTCCAAGTTCATGTCAGAAATCTGTTTTTCTGTTATGGCCTGTACTGCATGTCTATCATACAAATTTCACCAAAAATTCCTCATTGATCCAAATGACACATATTTTACATTTCCAGAAACTAGACTCTTTGATCGAGAGTTTACCATTTTAAAACACTCTAATTGGATTTGTATTCATCTAATTAAGATCACATTAAGATGATGTTAATAACCAGTTTTTCATGTTCAGACTAACTGTTGCAGCCATGGTTCGTGATTTATAAAAAAAATACTTCCCGAACTCGAATATTTCTGAAAATTTACAGAGAATTTTGTCACATACACACGTACAACATATAATATTTTTAGACAATTCTATGTATTATATTAGTACCACTTTTTTTTTTGAATTTGGCTTAAAACTGATATTTTTCTGATTTTGAATGTCATGTTTCCATCATACCCAAATCAGATTCATGTATCATAATATGTCATGCTATAAGAAACATAACCCTTCTAATATTGTGAGCTAGAGCTCTTAGCTATGTTCTCAAGAACAACATCATGTTATCCAACTAAAATCGAAAATCTCAAACAGAAATCCCTAAAACAGATTTGAGCTTATTCACACGTCATTCTATAACATTCATGACATAGAAATCAAAGTAACATCATCTATTTCGAGATGAAACTCCCAATATAGATTGTGATTCGTTCATGTAACATGTCATAGCATTCAAGTCATAAAAATCACAGAATTATTATGTATTTCAGTTTCTTCCAAGGAGTAGCATACCTAGCAAGGGGATTTAGTATACGTACCAAATCAGAACTAAACCAATGAACAAAACTGAAAATGGATAGAGGGGAAACGATCTCCTCATCGAGAGCTTTCCAACGGTGGTCTCGGCTCGTCGATTGCTGACCGGAGCTCCTGAATCGCAATCACCGTGAAGGATACTCTCTCTCTCGCCATCTCCTCTCTCTCTCAAGGCTTCACGGTTGATACAAAAAATGAGGAGAAGATGAAGTCTTTCACCTATATTAGGGGTTGAAAGATACTTACACCCTTGCTAGGCCAAAGGGGATGGGTTTAATTGAGGGTAGAATGGGATTTTCATGCCCAAAATCATAAAATAGGAGGTTGTCCCGGTTGCGCACAGAACCCACTGCTACGATGATTTTCAAAACGGCTCCAGTTTGAACAATCGACGAAACGGCGTGATTTTTTCTCCTGACACTCTGTAAATGTCTAAAGTAAAAGGCTTAAAAATCTCAAACCAAACAAAAATCTTTCGAGGGTTCCTTGATCAAAACAACTCAGCTGCGTAACGAATCGGTCTGTACTACCCAGTTGACTTAATTATTAATCAACTCCAAATTGATTCCGAAAAGTCAATACCAATACCCCATAAATATTTCTAACACGTAGGGACTAATATATTATTCTCTCAATCAATATTTTAACTATCATACGAATTAACACTGAAGGATCAATTAAAATACTAAAACATTTTGGGGTCACAACCGCAAATAGTTTATTTACCTCTAGCCGTCAAATAATAATTTCTTATTATTATATTTAAATTTAAATAAAATCCCCTAAATAAATTACCAACCTCAAAGGAGTCAGTTACACTACTCCATAATTTTGGGGTACAAAGTAAGCCTCCAACACGTACAACACCCCTGCGGAGTCGAAATTAAAAATAGATAAATATTATATAACAAATCGGGTTTGGAAGTCAAAATTTTGATCCCACAAATGGTGGATTATGGCTGAATATCAAGTAAGGGAGGTAAATGGGCTCAAAGCCTAATGAGCCAAAAGTGACCAAAGCCCAAATGCTATCCAATAATTTCAGTCAACTTCAAAGACGAGCCTAGGGTGATCTATGAGCCCGAAAATTACAAATAAGGTATGGTTAGAAAGATCTCGAAGTCTAGCTTCTAACGCACCAAACGGATCTCGATTTTGAGGTGTCTACACAAAACTGTGGCAGTTAAACTACAAGTTGTATCGGCAGTGCAAGTTGTATATCTGGCGGCCCGTGAAACCGCCCAAACCAAATACCGATCTCAAGCGTGTGCAATGCTACACAAAATTCAACCCAAAACCATTCCAAGTTAATCCTAAGGAATCGGGGTCTTACAATTAGAAACTTTAATGATAATAAATAAAATAAACAAATAATTGTACCGTAAAGATTGTGAGTTCGATATGTACATAAACTGGACAAATTATTATAACGCATCGATTAAGAAAAATTAAAATTATTAATAGAGAATACAATAAATAAATAAAATCTTTTATAAATTTTAGAATATTGTTTTAAATATAACATTTATCATTTAATATGTGCGCTTACTACTACTGTCATTATGATTAAATATGTACAATTACTACTACTTTCACTATCACATAACAAAGTTCACGTAATCTATATTAATCAATATTAATATAATGTTCTTTTATCTTTTAGTTAGTGTGTTATGAAAATTAAAAACATAATTAAAATGTAAGGATAAAAATATAAGTGAATTTAATTATTCTTTATTACATGAATGAAAAATTCATATATATTTTAGAATACGTCTTTAAACGAATATATATTTGTTAGATAATAAAGATTGTATAACAAATTCAAATGATAATAAACCAAAGAAAAGCAACTCAAATTACTTACTTCCTACAATCATCCCTTCCGAAATGACCAAAATGTCCCGACTAAAAACCCTTTCATTAATAGTGTCACAAATGATGTGACAACGATAATATGTGTACTTAATTATTACAACTATATCTATAAATATTTAACCTCAATTCAATAGACAATAAAATAGACATTTAAACTATGATTGCTCTCAATTCATTGTACTTTTCACAGAGTATGATATACTCGGCTACTCGCTCATATACATAATCACACCCTTCTACTATCACATGTTCCTAGAGCAATTAGACTACGATTTACTTGCTCATATTTATCTTCTAATGTCAATGAACGAAAATGGAACTGTAATGATGATGTTGTCACCTCTCACCAGACCTTGTTGATCTTTAAAAATCCACTTATCCAAGATGTCATAACCGATGCTACTACTTTTGCCGGTGAAATTACGTGGTTATAGACAACAAAAAAGGTCACAAAGTATTTATATTCAAGGACAAAACACATTTATGATGAGTAAACAATATTTGTTGAGTATCAACAAATATTGTGACGACTCCAACCCCGACCCCGGGAGGAATCACGGTCGAGCCGGCCCAAATAAGGACTACAATTCATGCAAGGACTCAATTATCAAAATTGACGTGACGCAACATTACACACGTAAAAACTCCTGCAATAAAAAGTGAAATAATTTAAAACTTTAGAACCTGATATAACAATTAATAGCAAGTAAACCAAGTCATCGGCGAATTTACGACCGGAACCCAACACTAAAAGGCCATGCTAATATATAAAACCTCGACGGCTAAACACGCCGGAGAAACTACAAAAGTAATTAAGAGCTAATGGGATGCTCAATAAGTCTTAACGAGTGAACCAATACATGCAAGGCTCGGCCTACAAGTGCCAAAGATATAACTAGAAACATAAGTAGTACTATTAGTCTTAGTCTATACAAGTACAAGTCACTACAAGTACATTCCCAAGCGAAGTCTAAATGACTTGCTTCAACCGCCGCCCTTGCCAAAAGAGAAACCAAAAGCCAACGCTACCACCTCTAGGCGAACGATCACGAACAAGAGTAGACGATCAACCTCGATGAGACGATCCTGGATGATTAGGATCTAAAACAGTAAAAGGAAGGGGGTAAGTCATAAAGACTTTGTAAGCCACCAATATGCATGACAGGATATAATGCAAGGCATACATGACACGTATCAAGCAAGATCATACTAGCACGTAGTTATCATGTCGCGATGCACGTTGTTTTCACATAAGTGCTTAAATAAATCACATAGGATAAGGATATGTTATGGAACCGTGCCATCAGACCCGAATAGACAACAAGGTTATCACGATTGTATTTGTCTGGATGTACGTATGATACATCGACCACGATAGTATTGTTCCAAGCGCCCATTGGTTACAACGAGGTACTCTTCTCCACCGTGATCAAGAAGTGAAGGGTGTGTGACGATGGTGTGGCGACCCATCACTACCATGAATCTCGCAATCCATGATGGCGATGCATCGTTGACCATCAAGACCATTCAAGTAATGCCAGCTGGACTAATGGTATGCCAAGTAGATATTTACTTGTCACACAAAATTAAGTAAGGAGCGAGTTCGACAAGAGCGAACTCGTTCGAGTCAAGTAGATGTTTACTCACATAATAAATCAAGTAAGGGAGCGAGATCGATAAGAGCGACTCGTCCAATCAAGTAGGCATGTTACTCTACAATATACAAGTCAAGCATGAGATCAATCACGTTAAGAATTCCCAAGAGCTAATTTACAATTCAATTGAACTCTAAATGTCGTAGGGATTAATTGTAGAGTCGATATTGTTTAATGACTCTCTAAGTGTAACTCCGTTGAGTTATCGCTAAAATATTTCCAAGTAGAGGATGAATGCTATAAGCATTTCAATACTTTTTTTCCTATGTTATCGATTCTAATAGAACCCAATTACAAAGTCATACGTGACTTTAGCCTATCAATACATCAATTCCAAAATTTTGTGAAACCTTTACATGATTAATTATTGAACCTTAACAACTGCAATAGATTCTCACCCAAATAGAGATTGAATGCAATATGCATAGCAATACTCTTTTCTATGTTCTACCTTTCACTATCACAAAAACACAAAGCCATTCATGACTGTATCCTATCGATAGTTCAATTCCAAATTGTGAAACCCTAGCTTGAACAATCCTTTAAAGTTGACAATGCAATCAATTAATTAGCTCACGAGAGTTGTTCCTAAGTACATTTAGAACAACATTCATGCTTTACACAAACCCAAATTATTAAGTATATAGGACAACCCCTAATTGTTTAGATTTCATCCTTAATATGATCAATTCTTTAAAGTTCCCAAATGCAATGAATTCCTTCACAAGAGTTGTTCCTAAGCACATTTAGAACAACATTCATGCTTTACAAAAGTCCAAATTATTAACTTAACAAGGCAGCCCCAAAATTCTAGGATTATAAACTTTAAATTTTCAAGTTAAACATGGTGCATGTCTTCTTAGCATGTATCTAGAAACTATCATGAAGGGAGCATACTTGATGAGCATACAAAAACAGGGATTGGGTGCTTACCTTATTCGAATCCAACGGTTGGATGACAAAATAAATCAATGATTAAGAAACTAGGAGCAAGAGCTTCGATTTGGTGGTCTATACTCGAAAATCCGATGGTTGGATCGCTAGAATGATAGTGCAAGCAAGGTGGAGGATCTTCAATCTTCAAGCTCTTTCTCTCAAGAACCCATCAACAATGGTGGGAATGAACAAAAATGGCTGTCATGGAGAGTTTGGGGAGGAAGAAGACTCAAAGGGTTCAATCCATGGTTTGAGTTATTAAGCTTCCTATTGGACAATTCATGTTGACTGTGACACCCCGCTCCTTCGTTAGCTCGGTTTGCGTGCTATACTTGCACTTCTTCCTTTGTTGACTGTATGTTTGGTTTGCGAGAGGGTCTAGATATGAATGAGAGACCACGTTAAGACCAAAACACTATTAAGAGATGCCATATAGTTGTTGACTTGCTAAAGTCACAAGTCGTGACTCGACGATATATAGTCGGAATGCGACGCGATTGAGGGTTTGCTTGCGTTTTGTGTTCGTGACCTCGGTTTGGTCCTAGACCTCTATATGATGGTTTATTAACATGTTTAGATGTATTGGAATTCAAGTTGGAGGTGTTCCTTAAGTCTATCGATGATTTGGAGGCTTTGGAGATAGCGTTCGTCTCTATCGCGTAGTTCGGGGATTGAGTCGTGTAATCGTCTCTCCTTTGGAATTCTTATTTCCCTAGTTGTTATTAAACTTTCTAGAAGTATTTAAGCTTCTTCATTATCCCTTAGACTTGCCTTAAAGGTCTCCTTTCATTGCTCGCTTCGATTGCGAGTTCATTAGCTGCTCGGATTCGACGTTGTCGCACCTCCTCGGTTTCGCCTCGAGTTGTTCAGGATGTTGTTCGGTGTGTTTCTGACTTGTTTTGAGTTGGTTTAGACCTTAGAATGGTTGCCCATGAGTTTGGGACCATTTAGGACATGTTTAGACCTAGTTCAAGGGCTAGACGATGCGCTCGCATCGAATTCTGATCACCAGCTCGCGGGGCAATGCTGAGAGCATTGCAAAATGAGCATGAGCAGCTCCCAGAAGTCCAGGCGCCCGCCTGGATATGAGTGAGGCGCCCCCCTCAACATCAGGAGTCACCTACAGGATTTTTCCCCTGTTTTGCTGTTGTACGACTTTTACACCCAAACCCCTATCCAAACCTTTTCTAAACCCCACTTAAACCTCCCTAACCCTCCTTACTTATGTCCTAACATCTCTAACAAGTTTTAAGAGTGGATTAAGAGGGCTTTGATGATCAATTAAACCCACAAAAATCAGATTTTTACCCACCACAATGTGGTGACACTTGTCCCACTCACTTGTTGACCATTCTTAAGCCACAAATCAGATGTAAAGACCTCATTTCTCTCCCTCACTCTCCAAAAACGAAATTCATCTTCTCTCAAGCTCTCACATGGCTTCTTGAAGCTCTCATCTTCATCCTCCATGATCCTTCCCCCATTTGCTCAAGCCACCTCCATAAGAAGTGTAGAGCTTGAAGAGTAGAGCATTTCCTACCGATCAGATTTCTTCTTTGCTTTCTTTGGTGTAGAATACAAGTAAGTTACTTCTTCTCTCTTTGATTTTGTACTCATTGATCCTAAGGAAAACAAACTCTATGCTATTTGAGGTCAATGAGTACACATACTTGCTTTGTGTGATTTTAACTTGTGATTTGAGCATGTGAACTTGTTAAGAGCACATGTAGGATGACTTCCATGATTGTTGAAGTATATTGTTACTCTTCATCTTGTGTTTCTAGGATTGTGAGCATGCTAGAAATCATGTTTACATTTCATTTGGGTTCATTATGAAAGTATGCCTAAGTTTGGGGCTTTGGATATGTGAACTCACTAAACATTATGAGTATGATCATTTAATTGAAATTAAGTGATTTATGAAATGGGTTATGATTTATGTTGGGTTTTGTTATGAATTTTAGGGCTTGAAATCAACCCCGAATTATTGGAGAAATTGTTGTTAATTGAAGTGGGTGTTAATGTTGAAATTGATGAAGGGTGTAAATAATGAAACTTAGTATTTAGACTCAACAGAGTCGAAATAAGTTCAATAGTGTGTTAATGAACTCGGGTTGAAATCCTACGACATTTGGGTTTCGTTTGACTATGATTATAATGAATTCTTGGGTTGTTAGGCTTGGGAATCAAGCCCGAATGAATTTTGGGATTTTATTGTATGTTTGAATAGAGTGTTAAATTGTGGATCTATGAAACCCATAAAGAATGAGATGTAGAATTAAGACTCATCGGAGTCGTTGTAAGGTTAATAATATAATAATGAGCTTTGGGTTGAAACCCTACGATGTTCGGGTCTTGCTTAGTTATGTTTGTGCGTGCCAGTATCTCATTTGGTGTCCAATTGAGACACTCAAGTTATAGAGACCTATTGGGAGTATGTTTAGAGCGTGCTCGTTAGAGCACGGAGCATTAGAGACCAACCTATGATCTCGTATGCCCTTAAGAAATGATTATTTGAATGAGTTCTCTTTTAGGGAATTCGGTCGCGTGCACATGAAAGCACTTACGGGGTTTTGACTATGGGTTAGTTTTGATACCCTTGAGATTGGCTTTGAGGAAGTCGAGTATATATGACGGTTGAGACTATGGTTGAGTCCGGTGTACCTTTAAGTGAAGCTAAAATGCTAAGTCTTGATTTATGATTGTTCTTAGACTAAAATAATAGTCTTTGATTTAATCTTGAGTAGATGACTATAGTAGACCTCACTTTGTGATTTATTGAGCTTATAAGTTATTCTTGAATTGGTGATGACTTGAGGATATTGAATACCTCAATATGTGATTCTTGAACTAAACTTACAAGTTAGTTGAACATGTTAAGTGTGTACATTTATGTGCATTGTTTATTGGGTTTTGTTAGGGGTGTGCACGGGCCCTAAGCCCGCGGGCATTGGTAATGCCCAGTATAGGCCCATATGGCAGCGGACATCATTTTAAAAAGCCCAGTACCGTAGACAAGCCCACGGGCATCAGTGAACGGGCACTGAACGGGCATTGAACGGGCACGGGCGGGCACGGGCTTAGATGGGCTCTCCGATTGATTTTCATGTTTTTAAAATTACACATAATTTTAAAAGTCTTGGCAGCTGAACCTGAACCATGACACCTACTCACCTAGTTCCTCCAAATCCAAACTGTGACTATACACAAAAATTACGTTATGTATTATGTAATAATATAATAGACTAATAGAGCCGAAGGAACGAACGTAGGCAGGTAGAGCTATCAAAGGAACGAAGGAAGGCAGGTAGCAGTCGATTTGTTTTAGGTTTTACTGTTTTAGGGTTTCAAAGTTTTACTTTGCCTTTTGTTTGAGTTTTGGCTATTTGTATTGGTAATTTGGTATATCACTTAATCACTATATAATAATATAATATTATAATTAACTAGTCACTATATAATAATATAATTAACGAAGGTAGGCAGGTAGTAGTAACAAATGTTCTTTTTAGTTACTGTCATGGTATAATTAATTAATTATAATATATTTATAATTTTAAAACATAATGTGATGATGGGCCGGGCCGGGCTTAGATGGGCATTAGAACTTGAAGGCCCGGGTGTGCCCGAGCCCGCGGGCATCTAACATCTCTAAAGCCCAGCACTATGTATCACCCGTAGGCACGGGGGAGGTGCACAACAGGAGTGTATGGGCTCATGGGCTGGGCTGCTCACCCCTAGGTTTTGTAGAGCATTATGACCTACTTGATTTGATGAGTCCTTTTGTGATGGACTTGGTCCTTATTGGTTTATCCAAGTAAATATCTACTTGAGCATCTTGATTTGAGTCCAGCTGACGTCTTGGTCGTTTTGTCGGCAATGGGACGATTCATAGCCTTTGAAAACATTCGCTATGAATCGCCGCATTGGTACCCTTTCTCCTCACTATATGGCCAATAGTGGGATGTGGTCTCGTATTAGCGCCACCTAGCCTGATATTGAGCTCCCATTTCTCATCCCAGGGTTGGATGAATGTAACGAGGTACTCATTAAGAAAGCGATGAGTTGTGATCATTTGAGGATTGAAACCAGATTATGATCATTTGAGGTTGGACCCATGGTTTGAATATTGAGGGCTAGGCCAGTGCAGTTATACGTGTTTACGTATGAGCATTTATGCGAAAGATAATATGCTATATGGCTTATGTGAGCTTATGTGCTTTGATAACTAAGTACATGTTTATTGTTGGTATACTAGTATGATACCATGATTTTTATATATGCTTGTGCATTATGCCATGCCATGCCATGCTATGTCATACTATTGCATTAAGTAACTTACTGGGTCATTATGACTCACTCCGTGTGTTTGTTTTCCTTAGTTGTGCAGTGATCCCGTTAGTACGCGTGGCGGCTTCGGGTAGTGATTTCTAGAAGGTGGTCTTCCGGGATTTAAGCTTGGATTTATTATTATTATTGTTATTATGTATTTGTGAGACACGAATGTAAAGTTATGTAGACTTTACTTGGGTAGAGTATATTAGTATTTTGTTATCGTATTATTTTGGGAGCCGACTTGTTTGGTCGAGCTGTTGTATCTCTTAAGAGTTATTCCCTTTGTTATTTCGAGCATGCTTTAGCTCACTCATTCTAGTATTGTCGGTATTGTCATCTCCGACGACATTAGTCGAGAGACTTGGGTTTAGTTGTTAGTATTTAAATATCTTTTTCGTTTAGTTGATTTGTCCCTCCGGCATGTTGTAGCCGTTGAGTGGTTGTTTATCAGGTTGGTATTCTGTTGCGTCACGCGAGTTGTAGATTTGTCGAGAGATAGTTATCTCTCAGCCTTGCGTTCCTTTGTTTAGGATTAAAGGCTTGGGTTCCACTTATGATTTGCTTCCGCAGATTTTAGTTTTTTTGTTGTTCCATATTGCCGTTATGGCTTTACCTTCCTATTAGAGTTCGATGGCTCATCTTTTGACTCGTACCATTATACTTAGCAGGTGCTTGTCCGTCTTTTAGTCTGTCTTAACGGCACGACCTTGGGATTTCGCATTGGAGTCCGGGTCGGGCTGTTACATTGACCCTTGATAAAAATACATCCAAAGGTTGATAATAAACCTAAAGAGGTCACAAAACATGAGGGGGTTCGAATTGGGTTCAAATGGGTTTGATGGTTCAAGCCAAAAATTGAAATTCAGCAAATCCCATAATTGTGAAGTTTCTGGACAGTCAATCTTATAAAATCGATCATAAATAGCTCACATCTCCAAATGAGGTGATTTTTGATTTTTCTGAAACTAGACTCATTAAAATATATTTTATATTTTCAAAAAACTCCATTTGGACTTATATTCATCAAGATATGGTTACTACAAGTTCAAGTACAGAAGCTGAATTCTTGAAAACAGAATTCTGGCACAGCCGTAAGTCAAGACCTAATTGAGGTACTTAGACACCTTGAAAAATTACCAAAATTTACAGGGAGTATCCTAACATATGCAGGTAAAATATACTAAATTTTTGAAAATTCTCTTTAGTATATTGGTACCAGAATTTTCCCAAAGTTTGCCCAAAAACATGACTGATCCGTGAAGAAATAAATTGGTCATCTTATTACCAAATGCAACAAGTCTATGAACAATGATTGTGCAAGCATGAGAAATACTAGTACACTTGGTCTAGAACTCAAATGAACTTCTCGCAAGTTGAAAACACAAACAATACAAGCAATGAAGGCAATCCCGAGAAACCCTAAGACTCAAACGAAGCAACAATGTTTCTAAACTCTCAACCATGCATACTATGATCAAGATTAATGCTATAAGTCATATATGAAGGGCACTAAGACTCCAATGGGACTTATTTAAGTGCAAACAAGCTAAGATGAATACCCAAAGCATTAACGACAAAGCATGCAACGCATAGAAGGCATTCAAACGATTATGATCGTAACCAATCTAATGCAAGCATGATATGAACAATATGAAATCTCTAACATATTAAGGCATACGTTAAGCATGTTATAATGATGTTATACAAATAATGAGTTTGGGTTCTCACAAATATTGTTCATCAAATTATATTTCATTGTATACTTGTTCTTTAACTCCTATGGATATAATTTATTTTGACAAAACTCAAAAGTAAATTAATATTCAAAGCGGAAGCGCATTTATGGCTGAGTAAGTAATGTTTGTTGAGTTTGTAGATTGTTAGTCTCGTTTCCCTTGCATATTGGTAAGAAAAGAAAAGACATTCCCTCTTAGATAGATGGTATTTAATTTCTTAAGAGCTTCTTATGTTTTTTTATTTACTTATCAATACTTATATGTGTGTTCATATGTAAATAGTATCCTTATTTGGTAAGTAATTACAGTGGTTATCTAATAATCTTAAGATAAGCAAATTACATTTGTCATTATATATATCTTCCTATTTTTGGCAAGTACATTTTGAAGGGATCTTGCTATATTTGGATGTGCTAATCACATTTGTCATTATATATAAAAAGAAAATGTAACAAAACAAAGTGTTCCAATTTACAATGCCTTGTTAATTAAATATTTAGAATAAAAACTAAGAAAAATATAATAAAACAAAGTGTTTCAATGTGACACCCCGCTCCTTCGTTAGCTCGGTTTGCGTGCTATACTTGCACTTCTTCCTTTGTTGACTGTATGTTTGGTTTGCGAGATGGTCTAGCTATGTATGAGAGACCACGTTAAGACCAAAACACTATTAAGAGATGCCATATAGTTGTTGACTTGCTAAAGTCACAAGTCGTGACAAGACGATAGTCGGAATGCGACGCGATTGAGGGTTTGCTTGCGTTTTGCGTTCGTGACCTCGTTTTGGTCCTAGACCTTTATATGATGATTGATTAACATGTTTAGATGTATTAGACTTCAAGTTGGAGGTGTTCCTTAAGTCTATCGATGATTTGGAAGCTTTGGAGATAGCGTTCGTCTCTATCGCGTAGTTCGGGGATTGAGTCGTGTAATCGTCTCTCCTTTGGGACTCTTATTTCCCTAGTTGTTGTACAACTTCCTAGAAGTATTTAAGCTTCTTCATTAGCCCTTAGACTTGCCTTAAAGGTCTCCTTTCATTGCTCGTTCGATTGCGAGTTCATTAAATGGATTCGGTTGCGTTGTTGCACCTCCTCCCGGTTTCGCTCAGAGTTGTTCCAGATGTTGTTCGGGTGTGTTTCCGACTTGTTTTGAGTTGGGTTAGACCTTAGAATGGTTGCCCATGAGTTTGGGACCATTTAGGACATGTTTAGACCTAGTTCAAGGGCTAGACGATGCACTCGCATCGAATTCTGATCACCAGCTCGCGGGGCAATGCTGAGAGCATTGCAAAATGAGCATGAGCAGCTCCCAGAAGTCCAGGCGCCCGCCTGGATATGAGTGAGGCGCCCGGCTCAACATCAGGAGTCACCTACGGGATTTTTCCCCTGTTTTGCTGTTGTACGACTTTTACACCCAAACCCCTATCCAAACCTTTTCTAAACCCCACCTAAACCTCCCTAACCCTCTTTACTTATGTTCTAACATCTCTAGCAAGTTTTAAGGGTGGATTAAGAGAGGGCTTTAGTGATCATTTAACCCACAAAAATCTGATTTTAAGAGACCACATGGTCATGACACTTGTCCCACTCAATTTCTAAGCAAATATAAGCCACAATCTAAGAGTTTGACTCTCATTTCTCACCCCTCCTCTCCAAAAACGGGATTTATTCCCTCAAGCTTCTCCCATGGCTTCTTGAAGCTATCTTCTTCATCCTCCATGATCCATCCTCCATTTGCTCAAGCCACCTTCATTAAAAGTGTAGAGCTTGAAGAGTAGATCATTTTCAACCGATTAGTTTTCTCATTTGCTTTCTTTGGTGTAGAATACAAGTAAGTTACTTCTTCTCTCTTTGACTTTGTACTCATTGATCCTAAGGAAAACAAACTCTATGCTATTTGAGGTCAATGAGTACACATACTTGCTTTGTGTGATTTTAACTTGTGATTTGAGCATGTGAACTTGTTAAGAGCACATGTAGGATGACTTCTATGATTGTTGAAGTATATTGTTACCCTTCATTTCGTGTTTTTAGGATTGTGAGCATGCTAGAAATCATGTTTACATTTCATTTGGGTTTATTATGAAAGTATGCCTAAGTTTGGGGCTTTGGATATGTGAACTCACTAAACATTTTGAGTATGATCATTTAATTGAAATTAAGTGATTTATGAAATGGGTTATGATTTATGTTGGGTTTTGTTATGAATTTAGGGCTTGAAATCAACCCCGAATTATTGGAGAAATTGTTGTTAATTGAAGTGGGTGTTAATGTTGAAATTGATGAAGGGTGTAAATAATGAAACTTAGTATTTAGACTCAACGGAGTCGAAATAAGTTCAATAGTGTGTTAATGAACTCGGGTTAAAATCCTACGACATTTGGGTTTCGTTTGACTATGATTATAATGAATTCTTGGGTTGTTAGGCTTGGGAATCAAGCCCGAATGAATTTTGGGATTTTATTGTATGTTTGAATAGTGTGTTAAATTGTGGATCTATGAAACCCATAAAGAATGAAATGTAGAATTAAGACTCAACGGAGTCGTTGTAAGGTCAATAATATAATAATGAGCTTGGGTTGAAACCCTACGATGTTCGGGTCTTGCTTAGTTATGTTTGTGCGTACCCGAGTATCTCATTCGGTGTCCAATTGAGACACTCATGTTATAGAGACCTATTGGGAGTATGTTTAGAGCGTGCTCGTTAGAGCACGGAGCATTAGAGACCAACCTATGATCTCGTATGCCCTTAAGAAATGATTATTTGAATGAGTTCTCTTTTAGGGAATTCGGTCGCGTGCACATGAAAGCACTTACGGGGTTTTGACTATGGGTTAGTTTTGATACCCTTGAGATTGGCTTTGAGGAAGTCGAGTATATATGACGGTTGAGACTATGGTTGAGTCCGGTGTACCTTTAAGTGAAGCTAAAATGATAAGCCTTGTTTGTGGTTGTTCTTAGACTAAATAATATATAGTCTTTGATTTAATCTTGAGTAGATGACTATAGTAGACCTCACGTTGTGATTTATTGAGCTATAAGCTATTCTTGAATTGGTGATGACTTGAGGATTATGAATACCTCAATATGTGGTTCTTGAACTAAACTTACAAGTTAGTTGAACATGTTCAGTGTGTACATTTATGTGCATTGTTTATTGGGTTTTGTAGAGCATGATGACCTGCTTGATTTGATGAGTCCTTTTGTGATGGACTTGGTCCTTATTGGTTTATCCAAGTAAATATCTACTTGAGCATCTTGATTTGAGTCCAGCTGGCGTCTTGGTCGTTTTGTCGGCAATGGGACGATTCATAGCCTTTGGAAACATTCGCTATGAATCGCCGCATTGGTACCCTTTCTCCTCACTATATGGATAATAGTGGGATGTGGTCTCGTATTAGCGCCACCTAGCCTGATATTGAGCTCCCATTTCTCATCCCAGGGTTGGATGAATGTAACGAGGTACTCATTAAGAAAACTGATGAGTTGTGATCATTTGAGGATTGAAACCCAGATTATGATCATTTGAGGGTTGTACCCATGGTTTGAATATTGAGGGCTAGGCCCAGATCTTGGTTTTACGTGTTTATTTATAAGCACTTATATGAATGATACGTGCTATGTGGTTTATGAAGTTTATGTTACATGATGACTTAATACAAGTTTATTGTTGATATACGATTAAGATGCCATGATTTTATACATGCTTGTGCATTATGCCATGCCACGTCATGTTATGCCATACAATTGCATTTAGTAACTTACTGGGTCATTATGACTCATTTCGTGTGTTTGTTTTCCTTAGTTTTTGCAGTAAGCTCGTTAGTGCGCGTTGCAGCCTCGGGTGCTTGTTGAATAGCAGGTGGTCTTCCGGGCAATAGCTTGGAGTTATTATTATTATTATTATTGTATTTATTATCTTGTGAGATACAGATGTAAAGTTATGTAAACTTTACTTGGGTAGTTATGTTAGTATTTTATTGTCGTTTATTTTGGGAGCCGACTTGTTCGGTCAAGCTATTGTATTTAATTAGAAGTTATTCCGTTATCTTTCCGAGCAAGGTTTTAGCTCGCATGTTCTAGTATTATGTTATTGTTATTTCTGTCTCCGACAACTTTAGTCGAGAGACATTGGTTTAGTTGTTAGTGTTTAATCTCTTATTCCTTTAGTTGATTTGTTACTCCGGCATGTTGTAGCTGTTGAGTGGGTGTTTATCAGGTTGGTATTCTGTTGATTCGCCGGCCTTAGGTTTGCCGATGGTTTGTTGCCCGTGCGCAATGTTGCGTCACGCGCGTCGTAGATTTGTCGAGAGATAGTTATCTCTCGGCCTATGTTCCTTTGTTTAGGATTAAAGGCTTGGGTTCCACTTATGATTTGCTTCCGCAGATTTTAGTTTTTTTGTTGTTCCGTATTGCCGTTATGGCTTTACCTTCCTATTAGAGTTCGATGGCTCATCTTTTGACTCGTACCATTATGCTTAGCAGGTGCTTGTCCGTCTTTTAGTCTGTCTTAACGGCACGACCTTGGGATTCCGCATTGGAGTTCGGGTCGGGCCGTTACATTCAACTTCCAATGCATATTTATGTTTTCATTTATGGAAAATATTTAGGCGGAAAAATCATGCTTGTTATTATTATATATATAGATATCGTTAGATTCTTAGATCCGAAAAATTAAATGTATAAGTTATAGTATCTTCTTTTTTTTAACAAATATATAGACATTGCATGTATAAATTTATTTATTAGTAGAAATATTTAGTTTTTTTAATGATTAAAAAAATATAAATAGCGAAATGCTTCACGTATTCATAATTGAATATTATATTCTCTAAATTTTCCTAAATAAAATTGTAAGGAATTTTTTTTAATAATAAATCCATATCTTGAATATATATGTTTGTTATTTTTAGATATGAAACAAGTAGATGATAAAACACCTCATAGTCTTTTTTGTTGTTTGTTGTGTGGTTGTTGTTTTGATTTGGGCAGAGTGACTGCTTATTTTTGTTGATTTTGTTGTTTGAAATCGAGCAGCGTAACGACAGGGTGTGTGTTTGTGTGTATTTTTGTGTGTGTGTTTATGTATATGTATATGTGTAGTGTGTGTGTGGGGGTTGTGTGTGTGTGAGGGGGCTGCCGGGTTTGAGGGAGTATATGTGTGTGAGTGTGTGGGTTTGAGTGAGAGGGAGACGGGTGGAGAGTATATTATGTGAGTGTGTATGAGTGAGGGCGTTGGAAGTGGGGGTAAGGTAATTGGGAGAGAGGGGCCGGTTGAGAGTGAGATTGTGAGGGGAGAGTGGGCCTGGATGAAAAAATGGGAGAGTAATTGTGACACGCTGGGTCTTGAGGGAGAGAGGGCTGGTTGGAGAGTGGGATTGTGAGGGAATGAGGGAGTATTTATAGTAAAAAAGAATTGGGGAGCCAGAAATAGGGGTGGGTGACCGGCTGCTCCCCCCATTTCGTTTTCATTTGTTTTTTTTTTCCTTTTTTGTTTTGTTTTCTTTTTCTCTTTTCTTTTCTTTTCTTTTGTTTTCTCTTTTTTGTTTTGTTTTCTTTTCTCTTTTCTTTTCTTTTTTTTGTTTTATTTTTATTTTTTTATTTTCTTGATTTTTTTGTATCTTTGTTCCTGAAACATGCAAGAGATAATTAGTAGTTCATTTTGCAGTATTTATTGGACAGTATAAAATAGGGGTACGAATTTGGGGTGTCTACAGAGCCCCTCAACGATGAAGTTTACGGGTAACCCGAAGCTTACCAAGTAAACGAACATTGTTGAAAAGATAGACTCTCAAATTCGAGATAAGAAATGCTAGGGAAAAAGTAAATCAGATATGCAAATATTTTTATGTTGCAATGGTCGGACCTACCGAAATAGGCTGCCTACGTATTCCTTAACAAAGGAAATCAGACCGAGACGTAGTTCACTCAGCTGAAGACTAAATGCTGCGGTGTAAGTGTTGCGGTGCAAGTGCGGCAATACTAAATGAGCAAGTGCGGCATAGCTTTATCAAATGAGTATGACAAGGGTAAATATGTCTTTGTGATGGTCGCTCTCACCGTGATAGACCTGCTTCACGTATCCTTAAACAAGGAATCGACCAAACGTAGTTCGTCTTGTGGCTATGCGGAGTGAATTGTTTCTTAGGAACTCAGCCTCTACTGGAGAACAAGACCTTTCCCTATAATTAGTAGTCCATTTTGCAGTATTTATTGGACAGTATACCAAAACTGTTACGCCCTTTTAATGTGTCGTAACCGACGCATGATGGAGGGATTACATGGGGCGTGTCTCCGGTGCGTGACTGGCGCGTGAGGGGCCAACTACTACCACAGTCGTTAGTAGCGCATGCGAGTCTCCACAAACTACACAATGAGCGGAGAAGAAGGCGGAGGAGAAGACACCGTCGCCATCTTCTATTAATTTTCAAGAAAGAAGATCACGAAATTGAAATTTTGTTTGCTCTCCCTTTCAGCCCCTAATTTGTTGTTGAAACTTCAAATTCATCCATGCTCTGCTGCAATATTATGATATGGGTTTGCACAGGGAGAAAGATGTTGAGATGTTCTTCTGCCCACCACAACCTCACCTGGTGACGCGTGTGAGGTCAAACGATGGTAGTTATGGTATCGTCGGCATCGCTTCGGTAAGACGAAACCATCTATGATGCTGGTGTTGGTTTGCTGCTTCATGCTATTCAAAAGTGAGAGAAATCCTTCTGCGATGTCAGCGGCTTTCCTCAAATGATCCTCTCCGTTTTGTCATAATTCCTTCCATAAGCTTTGTCTCGATTTTCGTTCCCCTTCAACCACTCAATTTTTTCCATTATTTCCGTTCTCGGCAACGGAACCAACTGATGTATCCAAAAAAACATCATACCGGGGGTGCTGAAGGTAGCTGTGGACGTGGGTTGTCAGAGTTGTCGTCCGGCAGCCATGTTGTCGTCGGTGGTGGATATCTGGCTATATTCTCTATAAAATAAATACCGTGAGTCAGCGGGAAGGGTCCCCGCCAAAAACCCTCCAGTCTGTTTATCAGTACACTTATGAAAGAGAGGGCACGTAGCCCCCAAGTGCGTGTGTGATTCTCAATCAGAAGAAAAGAGAGCTCCCACTCTATGAACTACAGGGGGTTATTTATACCTGAGGGAATGGATTTAGCTCGTTGTGCATGGGCCCGGCCCAATCCTTCGGACATTATGCAAAATACAGTGGGCCATTAAACGATGCCCAAACGCTATTGAGGCGGATCCAAAATATGCACATCACATACATTTGATAGTAATGCTTGTAAGCAATAGTATTTAAACAAATATGTAGAGAATTTAATTTATTAAAAGTATTTTAAGGTTACTACACAATAAATCAAACCCAAGAAATTATA
Source organism: Codonopsis lanceolata (assembly GCA_013146195.2). Classification (NCBI taxonomy): domain Eukaryota; kingdom Viridiplantae; phylum Streptophyta; class Magnoliopsida; order Asterales; family Campanulaceae; genus Codonopsis; species Codonopsis lanceolata. Next base: position 73,821,109 of record CM028382.1, on the reverse strand, counting down.
TACCAAAATTTAAATTGAAATAAAAAAAAATAAAACGATCAAATGTCAAAATCAAAAGCAAAATAAGAAACCAATTTGTATCAAGTAGCAAATATTATATTTGAAATCAATACGACATTGAAGAAAGAAAATAATACAAATAAAATTATAACTAAACAAGCATTAATGAAAATAAAATAACCGTTTTGAACAAACAAAAGCAACAATCAATATCAAAACCAATATAAAAACTTGCACAAAAAATCTAAACTAAAACTAAAATCGGTGTCAAAACCAAATATTAAAATCAATCAAAATCAAATATAATTTTATCTAAATAGAAGCAAATTAAGAAACCAAAAGCTCAATTGAAACAAAGCTACTAATCAAGAACCATAAACCAAAACCAAAACCTAAAAGAAATCTAGGAATCAATTACAAAAAATTAAAACTGAAATCATATTTAAATCCAAAATAAAATAACAAATAAAAATAATATCAAAATCATCAGATGGACAAAATGTAATATATCAAATGTCAAATCAAGAGCAAAATAAAAAAAACCAATTTATATCGAGTAGCAAATATTATATTTTAAATCAATACAAAATCGAAGAAACAAAATAACATAAATAAAATTATAACTAAAAAATAATTAATAAAAATAAAATAAAATAACCGTTAAAAAAACAAAGACAATAATCAAAGATCAAAACCAATACACAAATCTAAAATAAAACTAAAATCGGTGCCAAAACCAAAAATTAAAATTAGTCAAAATCGATATAATTTTATCTAAATAGAAGCAAATCAAAAATCAAAAGCACAATTGAAATAAAGATATTAATCAAGAACCATGAACCAAAACTAAAACCTAAAAAAATAAATCTAGGAATCAATTAAAAATAAATTTTAAAATTGAAATCATATTTAAATCCAAATTTAAATACCAAAGAAAATTAATATCAAAATCATCGGATGAACAAAATTTATAATTAAAAAGTAAAGCAAATCGTGAGGGTCATTATCCAAAAAGTTGAAAATGAAACAAAAATTAAACAATTTTGTAATAACCATACATCAAAACCAAAATCAAAATTCTATCACCCAAATAGCTTAATAGGGGTCTTACCGTATCACTATCACTTTTGCGTGTCATGATAACAACTTAATAAACTTTTAAAAGTACGAAAGATGAATCTCTAATAAGGTCCCAACATAAGATGCTTGAGGCGTTGACCTTCTTTTTTTTTCACCTAAGGGGCATGGGAAGGGATCGAACTTGAGACCTCACACTTTGTGAAGCCCCATGTCTACCACTGGGTCACCCCCATGCTTGAGGCATTGACCTAAAAGTAATTCACTTCAATATCTTTAGTTTACTGTTCCAATCTGTCGGATTCAACTAATGTCATCTCCCATTAGTGATCTTTTGGGATCTAGCTTTAAATCTCTCTCCATTTGATGAATGAAAAAGAAGTAAAGGGGATGATGAAGCTACCACATGTGAGAATGAAAAAGAAAGGCCGGGGGCGAGACATGGAATGGACGATGTTGAGAAATGTATGGTTTTTGTCAACTTAAACACGCAATATATATGAAACTTTTCGAGTTTTTGAGCCAATAGCTAAAGCACTTCTACAATTTGTAATAGTAGGAGTCTTATAAGAAGGATTGTGAGTTTTATATAGAAGATGTTAATACTCCATGTTATAGCTATATATATATATATATATATATATATATATATATATATATATATATATATATATATATATATATATATATATATATATATATATATATATGTGTGTGTGTGTGTGTGTGTGTGTGTATAAAGGCAGATACATCTATAAAATGAAATATCCCGCCAAAACTTTCTTTCCAAAAATAGAAATATCTCCATTTATTAATATAGGTACAACTTTGCATGCTATTTAAAAAAAATTAAATGTATCATTACACTTCACACTAATCTATATAAAATAACATTTTACATTCCTTGATACTTGTGTCAATCATGCTTGTGAGCATCATTCAAATTTCAAAAGTCCTATTGTACATGGGAAATATGTATTGTATTCCTTTGCCCAATATATATGGTTTAGTTTTCGCATTTTACTTCAAAAAAAATTCTTCCTTCGACATTAAAATACCTCGACTTGGTGTTCATCCAGATTAAAAAAAAAATTAAATCGATCTATAAAGTTAGGATCTATATTTATAATTTTATTTTTTAAAAAATAAAGTTATGTACTTCTCATAGATTACATATCTAAAAATTTCGGATCTACATCTGTGCTTTAAGTAAGCATGTCTAAAAAATTAGATGATGTAAAAATAAATCAATAAAATCAAAATAATTTTTCAATATATAATTTAGGAAAATTCCAACTCTAAAATTGACAAGCTCAAATTATCCAGATCAATGAAAAAAATTAAAACGGAACTAATTAAAATGTCAAGTCCTATATTTTTAGATATATTTTCTTTGAATTCATGTTAACTCTGGTGATTGATATCAATCAACAGGAGGAGGAGCATTTTAGGAAGAAAAAAAGACTTATGCGGTTGGATAAAAAATAGTACACCAGGGAGGTTATAATTTTCAAATAAAGAATCGACCTGCAATTATTTATTTTATTACTAATGAACTACTAAAAGTATCATTTTTTTTCAAAAGTATGACTTTCAAACAAGAACTTTTTATCCGGAACAGAGGGAACACGTAATTAACATGCTATTTAATGACTTTTTTTTGGCCAACTGTACATATTATTGCCTTTTTCTATTAGATGATATTTAATCAACAAATATATACTTCTTCCGACCCAAAATTATTATTCAGCATTCCCTTTGTGTCCATTTAAAAATTATTGAAATGAAATCTCCATCCGTTTTTAAATTATCATCATCCTTTCGTTTGAGACGGATGTAGTAATGTTAAAGTTTGAATTATTTGATCTATGTCAAAATCATAGTGTGACTAAATGATCATTTTGATGTTTGCTTTTTTTTTTTTTCAATTGAATAATCATATATAAAATTATGTTGTAGAAAATGATTAATTTTCAAATTCTATAATGACTAATCTTATTATAAGCAACTTTTGTAAAAAAAAAAAAAAAAAAAAATTCTTTAGATTGGAAGGGCAAATTGCGAAAACACTTTGCCAACTAGAGAGAATTTTTCCTCGTTCCTTTTTTGATGTCATGATGCATTTACCTATTCATTTGGCTACTGAAGCTAAACTTGCTGGACCAGTTCACTACCAGTGGATGTACCCCATTGAAAGGTACACTTTACTTATAGTTGATTAAGTTGCACTCTGACAAAACTATTATATCTATTGTAAACTACTTAAAGCTCATACTGTAATAGGTACTTGTCTACGCTGAAGTCTTATGTTCGTAATAGAAGTCATCCAGAAGGGTCTATTACAGAAAGCTATCTAGCCGAGGAATGCTTGACATTCTGCTCTAGATACCTGAAGGATGTAGAGACTAAGCTTGATCGACTAAGTAGAAATGAAGACAAGGGGGATTCTCCTATCGCAGAATTACCTATTTTTTCCATGTCTAGTCGTCCATTAGGGAAGGAAGTTATAGAAGTGCTTGATACAGAAACACTAGACAGTGCTCATCGTTGTGTATTGTTCAATTGTGACGCATTTAATGACTTTATTGCGCTGCGTAAGTTAATTATAGAAGTTTACTTTATCTTTCTCAAATTTAAATATTTTTCGTTTAAGCGATGGAACACTAATAACTATAATGTGTGCAACATGTACAGACAACATTTCGACCTTATGAAATCTCAGAATCGTCGTGCTCGTCCTCATGAAATTGAACGTTTACATAATGACAATTTTCCCTCATGGCTTGCTGGAGAAGTAAGTTGTATAATAAAAAATCAGTTGCTACTTGGCTAAAATTTCTATACACGCATTCTTATATTGATATATATTTTATTCGAATAGGTCCAAAAATTATTCCTTGCGGGGGATGATCGAATTTCATAAGAGATCAAAGCTTTGGGACGTGGTCCTCATTTTATAGGAAAAAGATTCAAGGGCTTAATCATCAATGGTTTTAGGTTTCATGTTAAAGATCTTGAAAGGAAGAGAAAAACTCAAAATAGTGGGGTTATCGTTACTGCAAAAACCACAAGCTTTGCAAGTGTAAGAGATAACAATCCTATTGTTGGCGAAGTTACATATTATGGAATTATAAATGACATGATAGAGTTAGATTATTTGGAGGGTAAGAAGGTTGTGCTGTTCAAGTGTGACTGGGTGTCTGGAGGAAAAAGAAAAAGACAGGATGACCATGGGTTCACATCAGTAAACTTTAGACAATTATCTACCAAGAAAGACTCATTCGTATTAGCTTCTCAAGTTGAACAAGTTTTCTATGTGAATGATCCAATCGAGAAGGGATGGAAGGTCGTTGTTACAACAAAGACAAGAGATAATTATGATATGGCTGAAGTTTCAAGTCTTGATGATATTGAAACATACTTACAAAGTGAAGTTGGCGATCTCCAATCTCATGATGAGAATGAAGAAGTTAGTTGGACGAGGCATGGTATGGATGGGATGATAGTATAGTTAAAGGGTGCAGCTTGGAATGTCCAATCTCTTAGTTTAGTTTTTGAGAACTTACATTTTTATGTTTTTAATATGGATTTTAAGTATTTGTTTTTTAACTTCATGTTATTGATTGAGCTGGACAACTTTTAGTAGTATGTTAATTAGGTATTTTATTAGTCATTGTGTGCTTGTTTAAAATTTCTATACCTTTAATCTTTATAGTTATATACTAGCGTTGATGGCTCCAAGATCATCTAATGTTCGACGTCGCTTATACGCCAAAAACTTCGATGAGCCACAAAGGGATAAGTTGGTTGATGATAGGCTCAATCTAATTTCTGCTGACTCCGGTTCGTACTAAGCCACATATTATGTTTAAACAATTTTTCTTATGTAATTTAGATTAATCTTGTAGATATTGTTCTCTAACATAGTTGCAAACATTTTTTTTAACTTTCTGCAAGGAACTACATGTAATTCTAGTGCGAAAAAGAAAGCGCGAGGGCCCACATTTATGAAAAATATCTGGGGCAATAGTAATGGTCGTACAACTGTTGAGTTTAACAAATATGGACAACCAATTGGAAAGAAAAGAAGTAAGTTTGTCCATTTCATTGGTTCTATTGCACGAAATGGACAATTTATGCCTCTTATTTGCAAAAGCTGGAAGACGATGCCACAACACCGGAAAACTGATGCATTGAAGATGATACATGTATTTTCTCAATTATCAATGTATTGTTCTATCTTGATTATAAAGAAAAACTGGTTGATGGAATATTGAGAAGCAATGTACTTGTTTTCTGTCATTTTTTTTCTTTTCTTTTTGGTAAATTTGCAGGATAAGTTTGACTTTCCCCCTGGTCATGAGTCTTGGATCCTGAGATCACTTGGTAAGAAGTGGAAAAATTGGAAATCTACTATCAAAAGCAACTATTACAACCCTACAAAGTCAATTCAGGAGCAAATTCCTAATAGGCCACCATGTGGAAGAGTACATGCTGACCAACGGAATGAACTCCTTGAAACATGGCACTCTCAAGAGCATCAAGTATGACATACTAATGTTTTTTGTTTAAACATTAAGGTATTATTAAATTTATGAATATGTACTCTTTTATATATGTAAATGTGTAGGATGTTGTCAAGAAGAATAAAGCAAGTCGTACAAAACAAACAATGATTCATAGAACAGGCAAAAAGAGCTTTGCAAAGGTTTCAGAGGATGAGGTAATTCATTTTTAAAATGTTAAGATACTTGATATTATTTTCAAAGTCAATTTTTATATAATGTTATCCTATATATTTAATGTAGAAAAACAAGCTGGTTACACCCTCCACGCATGGACTTATTTATCAAGTGTTATTCAAAGAAGGATGGGAGTGCTGGAGATGAATCGTCAGGACAAGCAATGGTATGTGTTTATTATCTAGCTAATAGCGCACCAGAAGGGTCAAGACATAATGCTGACAAGGATAATAATATATTCGCACAAGTATTAGGAAAAGAAAAACCAGGTCATGTGCGCATGCGTGGATTAGGAGTTTGCCCAACTGATTTATGGGGCACAATGCCAAGTCGTGCCACAGCTTACAGAATGGCCATGGAATATAAGACCACCTTAGACAAAGTCGCTGGACAATACGATGAGTTAAACGCAAAGTATGAGTGCATGGAGTCAATGCTTATGAATGGTGGTGGGCATGGAGGCACTCCTTCAAATACGACAAGTGAACCTGATGGACCTTCTCATTCTCAAATGAATCGCTCTAGTGAATCTCAACTAAATCGCTCTAGTGAACCTGATGTGTCTTCTCAACGTCAGTTGGGTCACTCATCATCCACCGTAGGACGTCCAACTATTCGGGTAAGTCTCATTGCTACTTAAAGAAAACTATTTAATTTTTTTTTATTATACTTTGACTTAGTTTGAAGCTTACTTTGTAGTTAATAGATACAACTACTTTGAACAGGCATTGATGTTTCCAAAAAGTTTGATGTTCAAGGGACGTGTTTGCTATTTGTTCCCTTTTGCTGTTTTACAAATTTGAAGAACTAGGGCAACTGCGAAATGCTGCATCCTTACTAATTAATGTATCTTAGTTTTCTATGTTGCCGAAGCTTTCAGCTTTAAGTTTTTAAATAGTAGCTAATTTGTGTGTTCATTGAGTTTTCCTAAAGGCTGAAAAATTTGCAGTTGTTGGTTACATTGTTGTGTCCTTGTTGTATGTTGAAAATTTGATGGAGATATCTGATTATAAGAGAAACTGATACGGTGTCAAAATCTTGGACACCACCAATCTATTCCAGCCTTTTATAATCAGTTCTTTGGCCGAAATATTGCTCTCAAAACAGTAGCTTTAAGTTTTTAAATAGTAGCTAATTTGTGTATTCATTGAGTATTCCTGAAGGCTAAAAATTTTACAGTAGTTGGTTACATTGTTATGTCCTTGTTGTATGTTAAAAATTTGATGGAGATATCTGATTATTAGAGAAACTGATACGGTGTCAAAATCTTGGACACCACCAATCTGTTCAAGCCTTTTATAATCAGTTCCTTGGCCAAAATATTGCTCCCAAAACAGTAGCTTTAAGTTTTTAAATAGTAGCTAATTTGTGTATTCATTGAGTTTTCCTGAAGGCTGAAAAATTTGCAGTTGTTGGTTACATTGTTATGTCCTTGTTGCATGTTGAAAATTTGATGGAGATATCTGATGATTAGAGAAATTGATACGGTGTCAAAATCTTGGACACCACCAATCGGTTCCAGCCTTTTATAATCAGTTCCTTGGCCGAAGTATTGCTCCGAAAACAGTCCTAAACTCATTTCTAACCTCCCTTAAACTGATTGTTTTAACAGCGATTTTCTTTACAAATATAACCAAACAATTAACAATAAATTCCCGTCAACAAACCCTACACACAACCTTACACATGCCTAAACTTATGTTGTTTTGGACTGCCCAAACTGTCTCCCAATTCCAGCAATTCCCATGCACAAAAGCTGCCCAAAGCACTTGCCAAACCCACGTCTATTCTGCCTTCAAGACATCCCATGTTTTGAATACTATGTTAGCCAAAAAAAACTGCCACCTTAATCGAGCAACAACCTACCCACAAATTGTCCAAAATACGGCACACATCCCATGCCTCTTACCCCATATACTCGTGCCTTCCTTGTCCATACTTGTGTCTTCTTGTAGCTCGTAGCTAACGCGTCCAACCCCGGTTACAGCCCACTTCCTCCAACCCCTATCCGTTCCTTCGAGAACCTTGGCAGTCCCATGCGTATCAAACCTTCCCTCTTCGAAAAGGATTAACCTCAATCCTTGGACCACCCTTGAGCCTACAAACATAACCAATGCCATGGAGATTTCACGTGTTCCCCTCAGTGTACCCCACTGACCTTGATTGGAGAGACTTCCCATCCATTCTTCTTCACCTTTGATGATGCCCATTGCTTCTTCGTGATTTTCTTTGCAATCTTCCCAAAGCACCTCAAAGCCCAATACACTAGCCTCTGCCCAAGCAATTTACAGCACCATGTTCTTAAAAAAAATGTCCCTCTTGACCTCTTGATTATTTCTTCTTTGTCTTGTATGAGAAACGTTATGGCACGTAAGAACGCAGCCCACTCCATTGTTTCTTCCTTAGATAAAACCACAAATTGATTAGTGTTTAATCCAAAGTCTGCATACGGAAAAATCTGATTTGGTGAGATTGCAACCGTGGTGTTTGAGTTAAACTCCTTGAACTTATTTCTCATGTCTCGTTTTTTGTCTTTCAAATCAGTACCAATCTTGCTGCCCTCCCACGCTATTCTGAACTTTAAATACTCAGCATCTACCCCATGTGAATAGGCAGTCCCAAGCTTCATGTCTTCGGATGAAACACCTACAACCCATAAACTATTGCTGAATTTCTCCACTTTACTCTCACTGTCCTTTGTACAATTTTTCTTTTAAACAACCCCACATTTAGTGCCTCCATTCAAAATAGCCTTGCCTTCGTTCAGTTTGACCCCAAACCTTATTTCTTCTTTCACAAGCTTGCGGTTTTCCCTTAAAACAGTCCCACCATTGTCAATCCATACAAATAAGTCGTTTCCTAACAGTAGTGTCCAGTAATTCCCACGCACAAAAGCTGCCCAAAGCACTTGCCAAACCCACGTCTATTCTGCCTTTATGTGAATAAAAACTAAACATATTATTTGACAAAACATGACTAGAAATATGAAGCTCTAATCTGCAATAATGAATGAAACAATAAAGAGTAGATAAAGTACTTATCATCGACACCAGGACAAATTTTCCTGTAGATGGAAAAGGCGGTCGGTATAACAGCTGCAAGTGTAAGAGAAAGTTGTTCTGAACTGCTTGTCCTAACAGTGATCTGCCCACTCATCTTATTGCTTATACCAGCTCGAATAGCCACCTTTGAACCACGACCAGCAGAGAACTGAGTCGTTCACTGTGGCTAATAGACAAGATTGTTGGCATACTAACCCAATCAAAAGCATTCCCAAAGGTCAAGATAACAATTTTATAGTTTGGTGTCTGAATCCAATTCCAATATATAGTTGGAGGCTGAAAAGTTAAGATCAATTAATTGTTATAAAAAGAAGTTGAAATTTAACAAAGTACTCTTCATTAAATTTTCAATGTATCTATAGCTCCTTGTATGATACTAGCAATCCTAGTTGTCTGAACTCTGAACATGCATGTGTTAACAGTTTGGCTATGGAAATACTACATGGAACAAATATGTTGATGATTTCTAAACATGCATGTGTTAACAGTTTGGCTATGGAAATACTACCTGGAACAGTTTGGCTAGTTGTCTGAACTCTGAACATGCATGTGTTATGATTTCTTTGAAACATTTTCAATTAATTTACAATTGGAGTTTATATTTAGTGTTGTTTGTTAATTTTCTTTTGATTACAATTTATTTATTTATGTTTTAGGCCGTGCAATAGTATCTCTCAAGAGTTTCGTAAATTCAGATTGCATTGTTGCCAAGGGAATTATCTCTAGTATCGATCCAAAAACACAAGTGGGAGGTGCTGAGTTAGGTCGTAATTGGTGTGAAGTATCCATTCAAGTTCCCGTGGAATGGAACGAAGAGTTAATTAGGCCATATTGATTTTTTGCAACAATTGGAGATGCGATTGGAGCACCTATAGCTTGGCCTTTATCATTGGTATGTTGGTATTACTTAAGTCCATTTATCATATTCAAATTCATGCGTGTGAATGTCTTTTTTTACTTCTACTAATTTAAATTTATATATTTGTAGGTAACGCAGTTGGATTTTGATTCAAGTTAGTTACAACCTCAAAATGTTGAACATGGAGAACTTCATAGCTTCGTTAGGATGAAAGACTTATGTTTTTGTAGTGTGGTATATTATTTTTGCTCGTGATACAATTACCACACATGGTTAGTTTTATTTTGATATGTTTAAATTATTGAAAGACTTGGTTTGGAACAATGTAACTGAAGTGTTGGTGATTAATTTGATGATAATATTTTGATGATTACGTACCATTTGATCAGCAAAGTGATGATCTTGTCTTTTGGGGAGCTTTATTTGTATTGCTCTAATATTACTAATAACAGTTTTTTAAAGAAGTTCCCTAATAGCATGAGGTATAATCACCTTTAAACATTAACTATTGAGGCGATTTGAAGTGCCCTAATAACCAACTATTGAACTGCCTTTACATCTTAGCTATTGAGACACTTGGAAGTGTTGCTTCAATAGTTTTATTGAGGCATTTGATGGTAGTTAAAACAGTTTGAATTGTTTTAAAGGGACACTTGAAAGTGTCACAAAAGTTAATTTTACACATTTCAAATTACTTTACGGGGCACATTAAAGTGACACTACAGAAAATATATTGAGGCTTTTACATGAGCCTCATTATGTTGTAGTCTGTTAAAGCTTTTGAAAAAGCCTCAATAGCCTATCGAGGCTTCAAAACAGGCAACACTTGGACCAAGTGCCCCTGGGTTCAAAAAGCCTTAATAGGGTACCTATCGAGGCACTTTTAAGAGCCTCGAAAGACATAATTTGTTGTAGTGTGCTACTCTATGACGATTTGGTGATTGATCTGAATGATTCTTGCTCAACCTGAAACTGAGTATGCAGAAACTGAAAATGTTGATAGACCATGAATATAAGATATTGCATAGCATGACTTCAACTAGGTGGCAGTGGAATATAGTAAGTGCAATAGCAGCAACCTATCAAGCAAATTATAGCAAGGCCGTAGAAGTAGAACAACAACAAACAAACCAACATAAAGTTGCTGGTACTCATAGAATGAGCATATACAAATAGGTAATTGTGCTTCATACATTCCTATCAAACAGCTAGTAAGCAGGGCGGCGACAAAAACAAATAATTAACATAAACAAATGGGTACTTATAAAACACGTACATAAGCATTGGTACTTGACTCAGATTAGTTATGCTTTTACATTCCTATTAACGCTTGTACTTGGAAAGAAAGGTAGTGCTACTCCAACAACACATAACTAACTAACATACTGAAATGAGTACTCATAAAATGCACATTTACGTATATGCATTGTTCCATTTAACAAGTGGTAAACACTAAACAAAAACAGAATAAATGTTGAAACATAGATGTTTAGAATTACTTTAACCAATTAATTAGACCTTAGAACATAAAACATCAAGTATTAATCAGTAAGGATTTATAGAAACTCACCTACAGAATTAAGATCACTCTAATAGATATATCTAAGTGAAATTCAATAGGTTGAGTTAATTATAGTCTTGCATGACTAGAACATTAGTTAGTTGTTAACTAAAATCAAATTGATTGGACTTTAGCAAGTCTAAAGTTCTTCCTGCTGAAGTTCAACGGGTAGACCTACAACTAATGTTTTGCCACTTTAAGCAAGATAAAATAAACTTAGACTAAGGTAGGCAACTTTCACAAGTCTTATTCATCTATCTGCCGTGACTTAGTCATCAGCAGCTAGCTGTTGATCCCCTTACCTAACAGTTATACTTTCCTAATAATAGTTTCTTACACCTACTGTTAGCTAAAATTCAGTTTTCAGTCGCTATGCTTTCCTATACGTAAATTCCTATGCCTATGCTTTCATATACCTAAAACTACACTCGGTTGAAACAATGCGCTTCAATCTAATTATGAAATTAATGCTTTCAAAATTTCCTAAAACAATATTTTCAAAAACACATGGACTTTACTTTAGTTTAAACACTTAGCTTAAATAAGCCTTTCATTAAAAGATAAATCCATCTGTTGAAGATAAAGTGATCAGCAGCTGACATCTGTTGATAATCAGTGTAAGTCACCATTTTAAAAGATACTATATCTACTTACACTCTTTTGAGTAAAATACTTAAACAATTTCTTATATATATATATATATATATATATATATATATATATATATATATATATATATATATATATATATATATATATTCTTTCAAATGGTATTTTAAACAAATGTTTTTGAAAAACACTCTCGGCCACTCCCACGCATTTAATTCTTGGCCATCTAATTTCAAATGTTAAACTGTTCAAAAGGAGACTTTTTGTAATCTCATTAAATTACTCAAACAGTTTTCTATTGCATTAAATATTCCACAGTGTATCATATCGTTTAGCCAACCACCCTCTTAAATATTTCATGCTAGATATATCTACTCTTCTCATTTTATGGACAAAGATATCTAACCTCTATCCATGAATTTATGATCTTATGAGATTTTAGCATTTCTATCAAACAATTGGTGACCAGCAGCATTAGAGCAACAACCAACTAAACAAAATAAAGATGAAGAGAAGTTCATTAAGCAAGAAAGTAAAGACATCATAATAAAATCTTAAACTTTTACATGATTCAATTCCAAAGCCAATACACATAAAATACACATTTTCATAGATAAAATGAAGTCCTATTTTTTCCAGGATTTTTCCAATTTTAGACTTTAATATAAACGCAAAACCCCAAACCCTCTAAAAGGAACCCTGCCCTCTTTGTCAAACCCTCTAAAAGGAACCTTGCCCTCTTTGTTTTTGCTGGAAACACTTCATGCATCACTAGAGTCAAATAATGAAATATCCAAGTGTATTTCCAATGGACATACACTTTCAAGATAATTTTGTAATACTGTTGTTGGCCTGATGTTGTTGTAGGGTCCATTATAGTATCAATCTAGGTTAATTCTGAACAATTGGTGTAACGCCCCGTATTCTTGCATGTGCATTGTATGCTTGTCTTCATACTTTCTTGATTGATTGTGAGCATGTTTACTTAGTATAGAAATGTCTTAGAAACATTCATAAGTCATTCATGAAGTCCTTAACATGTTTTGAATCATGTATGTTTGTTTGTTGAATCGCCGGTTTGATTGCTTTGATTTTGGCCTTAGCGATTCCCCTCGTTGCTCGTATCTGCCTCTATTTCGTCGTACGAAGTGTTCGTTGAGTTCTTGGCCTTATATTCAGGTCTTAATCATGTTGAAACAAGTCTCTTTCATGTCCAAGTTATCCTAGTTTGATTGGTGTTTGATTATAGTTTGATTCGTTATTCATTCGTCGCGTGATTCGAGCCTTGTTCTATCTTGTTTCGGGTGTTGTTCGGGTGCGTTTCCGACTTGTTTTGAGTAGGGTTGGACCTTAGAATGGTTGCCCATAAGTTTGGGACCATTTAGGACAAGTTTAGATCAAGTTTTGAGGCATTTCGAGGCCGAGGCGCGCCCGCTGGCACCTTGTGAGGCGCCCGCCTCAAGTGCGGGAGCAATTGCTAAAATTGGTCTGACTGAAGTTGGAGGTAGCCTCAGAGGTTGAGGCGCCGCCTGATGGCCGGCCGAGGCGCCCGCCTCAACATCTGGTTCACCTACGGGATTTTTTCCCCTGTTTTGGAATTGGACGACTTGTACACCCTAACCCCCTATCTAAACCTATCCTAAACCTCCCTAACCCTTCTCACTTAAGTCCTAACATCCCTAACTTGTTTTAATGATGGATTAAGAGTGCTTTAGTTGATCATTAAGCCACAAAATCTTATTAGAAGGAGACCACATTGGCTTGACACATGTCCCACTCAAAATCTAGACCAATATAAGCCTTGCAATCAGATTTTGACTCTCATTTCTCACCCTCACTCTCCAAAAACGAATTTCCTTTCTCTCAAGCTTCTCCCATGGCTTCTTGAAGCTCTCATCTCCATCTTCCTTGATCCTTCACTCATTTGCCCAAGACTCCTTCATCAAAGGTGTAGAGCTCAAAGAGTAGAGCATTTCCATCCGAACGATTTTCTCATTTGCTTTCTTTGGTGTAGAACTAGTAAGTTACTCTTTTCTTCTTCTTCTCTTTAGTTCTCATTGACCCTAAGGAAACAAAGCCTATGGTGATTGAGGTCAATGAGGACACTTTTATGCTTCCTATGCTATCTTCTTGTATTTTGAAAATTATGAGCTTGCTAGGAGCATGAATAGGTTGATTTCTTGCCTATGAAAGATTATAAAACTCTTGCATCTTGTTTATTTATGGTCTTGAACATGTTAGAACATGTATTGTATTTGTTAATGGAAGTGTTGTTAAGTGTTAATGGCCTACATTGAGCTTACATGATATGTTGTATGTTGTATGTGTTCTATCCTCATTATTGGACTCTATGATGAACATGTATCACATTATAATGCCTTGGTGAATTTACAACCTTGTTGAACCTAGAAATGACCTAGGTTGGGTTATGAAGCACATAGCTTCAATCTCTCCAAAAATTGGGAATTTAGAGAAAAGACTCAACGGAGTCGACTCTAGGGAATATTTGAACATGTTGAACTCTAGTTTCAATCCCTACAAAGTTTGGACACCGTTTGATTTGGTTTACTCAAGTATGAGCTTGGTTTAATTGTTTATAACAAGTTGTTATGAAAGGTTGGTTTTGTGCAATTTATTGCCTTGACATGTTTTATGGTAGAGATTAATACCCTACTTGGTTGGTCGGACGAGTCCGCTCATGTCGGGTTCGGTCCTTAATTGGTTTAAAGTCAAGTAAATATCTACTTGTGCATTGCATTGAGTCCAGTGGCATAATTGGTTTGTTTATCAAAGTCCGTGGTGAGACGATGCATCGCCTTCACGAATTATGGGATTCGTGCTTTCGCTATGGATCGCCGCACTGACTTCACACACACCTCCATTGTTACGCAGATGGGAAGTAGCCCTTTGCCGTCGATACGCTAGTGCCGCATTGGCTTGCTATTGAAATCGAGTAGGTTCTCGGTATGAGTCGATGAATTCACATAACATCGATGGCACGAACTAAAGTAAATAAAGTGTTATTGCAGGAGCTACGAAGCCGTGACTATCATATCCTACTTGTATGATTTACTTTATGCACTTATGTGAATAAGGTGCTAAGTGTTAAATGATGATAACATGCCATATTTGTAATAAATGTCATGCTATAATGTGGACATGCATATTTTGGGTAACTTACTAAGTCTTTCGACTTACTCTATTTGTTTGCTTTGTTTTCCTTAGATCAAAGCCGAGGTGACGTTCCACGCTAGATTCACGCATTCGCTTGGACGTTGTGAGCAAGGTTGCTCTTTTGGACATTAATTGGTTAATCTTGTATTTTGGAAAGGACGATGGGAAGCAAGTCATGTAGACTTAGCTTGGGTTTTTGTGTTGTAGTAACTTATTATTAATACTTGTAATCTTTTGGTGTGCCGACTATAAGTCGCGCTTGTCTATATGTGTGTATGGTTCATCATAGTTTCTTCCGCTAAAGCTTGTTTAAAGTATTGTTATTGTTATTGTCTCCGGCATGTTGTGGCCGTTGAGGTTTATTAAGCATGTGTTAATTGTAGGAGTAGTTGTTGGGTTCCGGCTGTAACGTCGCCGATGACTTGTTTAAATCAGGTTGTTTTTCCGGCCAAGTGTAGCCGAGTTGTTAATTGTCTGAAATGTTGCGCCACATGAATTTTAAAATCCTACTTGTGCATGCTTATGTGTTTAACTTGTTTAGTTGGACGGCGCGACTCGGGATCTCGCATTGGGGTCCGGGTCGGGTCGTCACAATTAGTCCTCTAGTTTTCTCAACTGCTACATTTAGTTCAGCAACCCCTACCTAGCAAATAATTAGCAGCCATGCTAAAGCAACAATAGAAAATCTCAATAGATATAATGCTTAATATAAGAAAACAACATATACAAAGCAAATATATCAAAATTAAAGACACAGCAAAATATTACCTGGTCAAGTGCACAAGCAAAAACATCTAGTACATGTCCTTGATGTACAAGCTGCTTTGAGAGCCCTTCATATAACTTCACCGCTTTATGATAATAGTGAGCAGAGTCTTTATCCATATCTTTGTGAGAACGTATCGGTTCAGACAAATTTTTTGACACAATCTGCATATTTGAAATACTTTTTCTGTAAACAGAGAACTTAAACAAAAATTATAAACTTTAGATGTTCTTAAATATACATCAATAACAGAGAAACACACACGAAGTGTAGCCAGAGAAGGCGTGAAAATAAAAAAAAAATATATATATATATATATATATATATATATATTTTTGCAAAGAATAGAGAAATACTTTAAACTCCAACAAACAAGTTCCACAAGACATCTCTCGAGTTAGAAACCAAACAGAATACTAAAAAGACGAAAACAAACATTTGATATGCTTCCTAAGCAAAAAGATAATAAACTTAATCTCATGAAAGTCAAAAAATCCAATTCCAAATATCTCATTAAATGCAATTACATGCTATCCTCATAACAGCTAACATCTTAAGCTTCGGTAATTGGGTATTCAAAGACAACATCCTTTCCTGAAAGTTTCCTGTAGACTCCGGTGAATGTCTCCATCTTGTACTCGGTGTCATTCCATGCCTTTGGGTCCAAGAAGATCTTAATAATCTTTGACCCATCAAGCCTGTATCTGATACGCTTCCCAACGATCTCAGCAGGATGAACAACATCCTCAAGCATGGCATCAGGCAGCGCTGTAAGGGTACGGGAGCGAGGTCTCTGGGCAACAGAACCCTTCTTTGGGGGCCGCACGATTCTTCTGGTGGCAATAATAACCACATCCTTGCCACTAAACTTCTTTTCGAGTTCTCTTACAAGCCTGAGATGAATCTTGCGGAAAGCTTTCCTCAATCTGTAAGGAACATGGATAACAACAGCCTTTTTTCTTGCAACATCAACTTGAGCAGCAGAGTTGATGTAGAGATCCTTCAATTCACTTTTCAACTCCTGGTTGGTGTTCTCCAAATCAAACAATGCCTCAGGCAAATGCCTCCTCAAATTCGTTCAAAGATCCTTGTCCTTGAGGATCTTCTTCTTTGCAAGATACATCTTTGCAAACGTTGTTTACCGGCTCCTCTATGAGGTGTAGTTTCGGACGGCGGTGAAACCCTAGAAAACTTCAGATTCGGAGCTACTATATATATATTAGAAGATAATCAAACAGATGAAAATAAAATAAAGTACAAGAAAGACTAACAGTCACTCAAAAACTAACAGTCACTTATCAAAAAAAAAAGAAAGACTAACAGTCACTCAAAAACAAAACAGAAGGAAAAGAAAGAAAATAGGAAGAATAGACTAGAAAAGTAAAGTGTTCCAATCACGCCGAATCTCTGGAAAAGAAAACCACAGACTGTTCCCCTGATCCCCTCGCAGACGCCCAAAGAGAAGCCAGAAACACAACACTATCCCACAAAAGATCAATGAAAATCCTGATCTCTGAGAATTCTGGAGTTAGGCTTCGTCCATATGGACCAAAGAATTGCAAAACTCCGCAATCCGCATTGCTAAAATACAGAACCATCCTCACCTCACCCAAAACCTCTAATCTGCATCTGAAGAAACGGAGCAATAGAAGGAGTAACCCAGACCTCCCCAGAGAAGAGCATTATAACCTTGAGAAATCAAGAAATGAGCGTAGGTAAACATTGCATTAACGATAGTGCAGGCTTTAAGATAGGATGGAATAGGCTAGGAGGTGCCATGGAGTGTGGCCAACAAAGCTATTTAAGAAGAGTATGAAGCGCTGAAGATAACTAATAAGTGGTGGAAGGCCATACTACCAATTTACTGAATTACAGAGATGAAAAGTTATACAAACTATCTTGTTATAAGCTTAATGACTAATGAGTCATGATGGAACTTTGTGGAAGAGTCAATGAGAATCAACTAGGATTTGGACAACCATATCTGAGATTCAGCTTGGGCTTACGCATTGGAGATCAACTATGGAAGTCATCTACTAATGAGTGATCAAGGGAAAAATATAGAAAGAAAAGTAAGGACCTGTATGTAGTTTTTATTGACTTAAAAAAGGTGCAGGACCGAGTGCCTAGAGAGAGAATTTGGTGCACACTTCATAGTAGAGAAGAAAGGAGTTGAAGTAAGATATATAGATGTCCAAAACATCTATGAGACTATGACAACAGGGGAAACTTGTGATTTCCTAGGAGCTTGTACCAACTACTTATAAAAGGGAGCTAGATACCTCTTGACAGCTAGCGGCACTATGGATGAACTTGAATTTAGTTTATTTGATCCAATCATTATAAAACGAACGTAAAACTTTTCTTTAGCTAGTGCACTAGGGGATGAATGAAAAAGTAGAAACAAAAACAAAACAAAAGAAAGAAGAGGAAAAAGAAGTTGTAGAGTTGATAGTGTTACCTACATTATTTCCTGGAAGGGTTTCCAGTTCATAACAAAATGTTTCCAAGATCCACCCTCAACCTTCTTTTGGTAGGTACACTATGCATTCATAGTTTACTTGGGTTGCTGAGCCTATTTAACATTGTGTATATATTTTGAATTACACTTGTGAAGATTTCTAAAGGCATGATGAGCAATAAGCTTGACACATCTTTGTCTGGTATAATATTTGCAGCGATTTGATATTGGAGGTGCTACCCTGTAAGTTTTTCTCTTCATCTCTCTATCTGATTTTTTTTTCCTTTTTCAATTCGAAAATTAGGGTCTTTTAGTGTTTAATTCCAACAAAGCATGATACAATGCACCACTCAAAGATTTCGGTGAAACAAACTCAGTGACCTAGGTAATTCGAAGTCCTTGATGTAAAAGGGTTTGGAACTTCAAAGCCTAACAGATCTTTGTGGACGTGTGTTGTCTTCAAAGCCTAATATGTTCTTTACATCTGTTTGTTTTTCTTTTCTTTTTAATGAACTATGCTGTCCCAAAATAAACCCCATACTCCCTAGCAATCTTTTTATACTACTAACCAATTATTCCCAGCTCTTTAAACTGCCCAAACCTGCTCAAAATATACTCCAACTTCAGCCACGAGACCTGCTCAATAATCCTTGATGAAACAACCCTCAGTCTAGCCTTGGGACACCAGTTTCGATCAGCCATAAAATTGCCCAAAACTGTTCAACTAGGCTGCCCGAACACGACTCCGAAACAGCCCCGCAACAGCCCACCCAACACACACATACGGCAACAACAAGAATAAAAAGGATAACAGACTGATTTTCAGAGTTGAATTTCAGTTCCCAAGTAATTTCTTATTTATTACAAATCCAAGCCGATGTACCATATTGCATTCCAAGATTCTTGACAAATATAGCTTCTAATTTATTCTTGTTTTAGACAAAATGGTCATCGTGTGTGTCTAGCAAATAACATCAACAATATACAGCATGTCAGCATGCATAGAACATTCTCTGCATATAGAGAGTTCAGACACGAGTATCTAACATTTATAACTTCTGTTGTATAGTTATCTGGATATTTGCATGAAAATATATGTGAATTTTTTAAGATTGTTCAATGAATCAATAAAGATCCATGATTAAGTAAGTTTTTATAACTTCAATTGTGGAGATTTCTTACAATCATCGTAGTAAATTTTCTATATCCGACCTAGACTGCACTTTAAAAGAAAACCTAGCCTGAATTTCTGTGCAGTCACAAATGAAGTTCTTTATGAAACTGAAACTGAAACAGGTTATAACAGTGTTATATGGTCTGATTCTGTAACAGATTAGTAAGGTAATGAATCAGAAAACACAAGCATGTTTCTGTTTACAGTTTATAAGTTAATTGTGATAAACACAAGTAGCATGCAGAAAATTCCGAAAAGTTTGGTTTCAGCAGATACAATTGACAAAACAGTTCAAGTGCTTTGAGTCTGTATCCTGATTTGTAAAATCTGGAACATAAACAATTTATGCAGTAATGCAGTAATGCAGAACCTGAATTTGTAACTAACAGATTAAGATGCAGTTTTTATGAAAACTAGAACAGAAACAGGCACAGAAAGTCTGACTGAACTGTTTTTGTTTTTAAAAGGACCAGACTTATAGTTTCAAACATATTATATTCTGTAACACATGTTTAGTTTGAAGCAGAAACAAACTAGGAACTGAAACATGTATAAATTTGTAATTTAGGCAGATTATCACTGATTTATGAAATCTGTAATAGAAACAGATTGAAACTGAGGCAGACAGAATCTGTACAGACTAAAACAGACTTGTAATATAAACAGATAATTTCTATGCAGAATCTGTTAGTTCAAAACAAAGATGCGCTTGCAAAAGCAAACTATTGTCTGTACAGATTAAAATGTATAACAAACAGAACAGAAAGCAGGCAGAATCTGCCCTTTGCTGGAAATGAAAACCAAGCCAAAAATACTAATGTATCTTTTGACTGTTTAACCATATAGAGGAATCTATGACTCTGACTCTGAGATGCAAAGTCAGATAAACTCACTTATATAAATAACCTTGTCTTGGTCCTTTTGCCTTGTATATACATAAACTCATCTTGGTTCTTTTGCTGCCTTCGTAATATGCCATTAAGATGATTTTGTGACGGTGAAAGTGTCAGTTTTTTTGTATTGCATGGTGTTCAATTCAGTTTCTTCTTATAATTTTAGTTTCATGCACTCTGTCAGATTATTGAAAGTGTCAGCAGACTCCTGTGTGTTTAAAAAATTAATAAGAAAAAAGCAAAGGAAGTGTCTGTTATTATTACAATGGTTGGGAAATTTTTATGTAACTATGCATTGCATCATTTATCATTACAAATTATATTTTTTTACAGTCATGTGTGTTATTAATAAATTTTGATAGATTCATTATAAAAATAGTGGTTTTCTTTATGATCTTATTAGATAATTTACTTTCTATTTAGAATAAGTTATGAAACCTTTTGGCAAGTATTAGTTTTATTTCTTTCATGTCAACTAATAACACGTGTTAATTTTAGGTAAAATTTTGTAATGGATAGGAGTTGGATGTATCAATCTAGGGTGAGCAGAAGCTATAGGGATGGAGTAGAGGAATTCCTTAAGTTGGCATTCACTAAGGCAAGTATTGATCGGAAGATAATCTGTCCATGTGTTAAGTGTGGGAATGGAAAGTGGATGGAGGAACATGAAGCAAGAGAACATCTGATTTGTGATGGTTTTATTAATGGTTACACAAAGTGGGTAGCTCATGGTGAAGCTACACCAGTCTCTTCTCCTATAAATCCTATGCATACTGATGTGGAAATGCATGATGATATGCTTGGCCTGTTGCATGATGCATTTGGAATACAAAATAATGATGAGCTTGGAGAAGATATACCAAATGTAAATGAGGAACCTAATGAGGATGCTGCCAAATTTTACAAATTGTTAAAAGATGCCGAGGAACCATTATATGAGGATTGCAATAATTACTCAATTCTCTCTTTTGTAATAAGGATGTTTCATATTAAGTGTCTTGGAAAAATGACAAATGATGCATTTACCTTGTTGCTTGAAACTCTTAATGATGTGTTCCCAATGGTTAAGAAATTGCCAAAGTCGTATTATGAGGTGAAAAAGTTTATGGGTGCATTGGGTCTTAGTTATACGAAGATTGACGCGTGTCCAAATGATTGCATGTTGTATTGGAAAACTCATGCTAATGACCAGGAATGTCATGTATGTGGGATGTCACGATGGAAAACAGTGAAGCTAATGACGAAGAACAAGTAGAGTTGTCTAACGGGGGTAAAAAGGTTGCTGCCAAGGTTTTACGTCACTTTCCATTAAAACCGAGATTGCAACGCTTGTTCATGTCAACAAAGACAGCTTCATCAATGCGGTGGCATCATGAAGATCGTATGAAAGATGGTTTGATGAGGCATCCAGCAGATTCTCCAGCTTGGCAAACTTTTGATTTTAAAAATCCTGAATTTGCCAAGGATCCACGTAACGTTAGACTGGGTTTAGCATGTGATGGTTTTAGTCCTAATCGGACTATGAGTGTTTCCTATAGTACATGGCCTGTTGTCTTGATGCCTTATAATTTGCCACCTTGGTTGTGCATGAAACAACCCCATTTTATGTTATCTTTACTTATACCTGGCCCTACCGCTCCTGGAAATAACATTGATGTCTACTTACAGCCGTTGATTGAAGAGTTAATTGATTTATGGGTAGATGGATTGGAAACATATGATGCTTCATCAAGACAAAATTTTCAAATGCGTGCGGCACTATTATGGACCATTAGTGATTTTCCTGCTTATGCTAACTTGTCCGGTTGGAGCACTAAAGGAGAACTTGCATGCCCCTCATGCCACAAAGATACATATTCTCAATGGTTAACTCATAGCGGGAAGTATTGTTACATGGGCCATCGTCGTTTCTTGGATGAGAACCATACTTTCCGCAAAGAAAAGCGATCATTCAATGGAAAAGAGGAGAGGGGAAAACCACCAACGCGTTTAAGTGGATCAACGGTGCTAGATGACTTGAGTGGATTTAGAAACAGATTTGGTAAAGAAGTTAAAGGTACTCCGGTGTTTCCTTACAGTTGGAAAAAGCGTAGCATATTTTTTGACCTACCATATTGGAAAGATAATTTGGTACGTCACAATCTTGATGTGATGCATATCGAGAAAAATGTATGCGACTCTGTGATTGGTACATTGTTGAATTTTGATGGGAAAACAAAAGATCATTTAAAGGGTCGTCTTGACTTAAGGGACATGGGAATTAGGAAAGAACTTCATCCGGTCCAGAATGAGTCTGGTCGGGTATACTTGCCTCCTGCTTGTTTTTCATTATCAAAAAAAGAGAAGGAGATATTTTGTTCCGTGTTAAAAAAAGTTAAAGTTCCTGATGGATATGCTGCAAATATTTCAAGATGTGTACAATTCAAACCCCCGAAAATCATTGGGCTTAAGAGTCATGACAATCATATATTGATGCAACAACTTTTGCCCATTGCTTTGCGAAAAGTTTTATCTAAGCAAGTACGCACACCTTTGATAGAATTGTCCAATTATTTTAAAGGAATATGCTCAAAGGTTCTTCGAGCTCGTGACTTGATAAAATTGGAAGGGCAAATTGCAAAAACACTTTGCCAACTAGAGAGAATTTTTCCTCCTTCCTTTTTTGATGTCATGATGCATTTACCTATTCATTTGGCTACTGAAGCCAAACTTGCTGGACCAGTTCACTACCGGTGGATGTATCCTATAGAAAGGTACACTTTACTTATAATGGATTATGATTCATTAATTGTGATGGAAACTATTACATCTATAGTCTAAACTGCTTAAAACTCATATTAGGTACTTGTCTACGCTGAAGTCCTATGTTCGTAATAGAAGTCGTCCAGAAGGGTCTATTACAGAGGGCTATCTAGCAGAGGAATGCTTGACATTTTGCTCTAGATACCTGAAGGATGTAGAGACTAAGCTTGATCGAGCCAGTAGAAATGAAGACAATGGGGATTCTTCTATGGGAGAATTACATGTTTTTGCTATGTCCGGTCGTCCATTTGGGAAAGAAGTTATAGAAGTGCTTGATACAGAAACACTAGACAATGCTCATCGTTGTGTATTGTTCAATTGTGATGCAATTAATGACTTTATTGCGTAAGTTAATTATAGAAGTTTACTTTTATCTTTCTCAAATTTTAACATTTTTCTTTTAAGTGACAAAACATTATCAACTATAATGTGTGTAATGTGTACAGACAACATTTTGACCTTATGAAAACTCAGAATCGTCGTGCTCGTCCACATGAAATAGAACGTCTTCATAATGAAAATTTCCCCTCATGGTTTGCAGAAGAAGTAAGTAGTCGAATAAATGTTACTTAACCCGTTGAAAATTGTCTTATTCATTTAAACACATGCATTCTTATGATATCTATTTTATTTGAATAGGTTCAAAAATTGTTTCTTGCGGGGGATGATCGAATTTCAGAAGAGATGAAAGCTTTGGCCCGTGGTCCTCATATTGTAGGAAAGAGATTTAAGGGGTTTATCATCAATGGTTTTAGGTTTCATATTAAAGAACTTGAAAGGAGGAGAAAAACTCAAAATAGTGGGGTTATTGTTAGAGCAAAAACCACAAGCTTTGCAAGTGTAAGAGATAACAATCCTGTTGTTGGGGAAGTTACATATTATGGAGTTATAAATGACATGATAGAGTTGGATTATTTGGAGGGTAAGAAGGTTATGTTGTTCAAGTGTGATTGGGTGTCCGGAGGAAAAAGAAAAGGCAGATGATCATGGGTTTACTTCGTGAATTTCACACGCTTAGCTACAAAAAAAGACCCGTATGTATTAGCTTCTCAAGTTGAACAAGTTTTCTACGTGAATGATCCTGTCGAGAAAGGATGGAAGGTCGTAGTTACAACAAAACCTAGAGATAATTATGATATGGCTGAGTCGAGTCTCGATGATGTTGAAACATACTTACAAAGTGAAGCCTGCAATCTCCAATCTCATGATGAGAATGAAGAAGTTAATTGGATCAGACAAGATATGGATGGGATGATAATTGAACTAGCCAAAGATTGAGCAGCACTTTCCCAATCTAAAAGATGCTTTAATTTTTTTGAGATGTTTCATTGATCTGATTATAATATGTTACTAATTGAGTTTAAGTTTTTGTAGTAGGTTACTTAAGATGGTTTTGTAAGATGTTATATAGATATGCTTTTGATTTGGTTTTTAATTAAATTGTTTAACTTGATGATAGTGGTTGGGTTTTCAGCTTTAGTAGTATGTACATAATTTTTGTAAGGTATATATTTAGGACCAAATAATTTGTTTTCTAACCATATATTTTTATAGCTATATACTAGCGTTGATGGCTCCAAGATCATCTAATGTTCGGCGTCGCTTGTATGAGGAAAGTTTTGAAGACCCACAAAGGGATACCTTGATTGATGCTAGGGCCAGGCTCAATCTTGCTTCAGCTAGCTCAGGTTTGTAATAAATCACATTATATTCAAACGATTGTTCGCTAGATTAAACTTATAGAGATTCTTCCCATACATAGATGCAAATAATTTATTTATTTTATTTTATTTGCAAGAAACTACGTCAGATAATTCTAGTGGGAAAAAGAAGGCACGAGGGCCCACATTTATGAAAAACATTTGGGGGCGTACGTGCATTCGAACAACTGTTGAGTTTAACAAATATGGACAACCAATTGGAAAGAAAAGAAGTAAGTTTGTTCATTTCATTGGTTCTATTGCACGAAATGGAAAATTTATGCCTCTTGTCTGCAAAAGCTGGAAAAAGATGCCAGAACCCCTTATAACTGATGCAATGAAGATGATTAAGGTAATTTTCCATCAATTTTCAGCACACTCGATCTATCAATGAAACAATTTGTTGTTCTATTTGAAAGTTTGAAGTTTAGAATTGATGTTTATGCTTACTATAAGCTAAAATGATATTTCTTGTTGATACCTTTTTTTTTCTTCTTTTTTGGTGAATTTGAAGGATAAGTTTGACTTTCCCCCTGGTCATGAGCCTTGGATCCAGAGATCACTTGGTAAGAAATGGAAGAATTGGAAATCTATTGTCAAAAGAAACTATTACGACCCTACAAAGTCAGTTCAGGAGCAAATTCCTAACATACCACCATGTGGAAGAGTACATGCCGAGCAATGGAAAGAACTCCTTAAAACATGGCACTCTAAAGAGCATCAGGTATGCCATATGGATGTTGTTGTTTAAGCATGTAAGTTATTATTAACCTTGTGAATATGTACTCTCCTTTATTATCCTCTGTGTGTAAACGTGTAGGATGTTGCCAAGAAGAATAAAGCAAGTCGTGCAAAACAAACAATGATTCACAGAACGGGTAAAAAGAGTTTTGCAAAGGTCTCAGAGGAGGAGGTAATTAATTTTGAAAATT
Source organism: Codonopsis lanceolata (assembly GCA_013146195.2). Classification (NCBI taxonomy): domain Eukaryota; kingdom Viridiplantae; phylum Streptophyta; class Magnoliopsida; order Asterales; family Campanulaceae; genus Codonopsis; species Codonopsis lanceolata. The sequence continues at coordinate 73,795,297 of CM028382.1, read as the reverse complement.
TTAAGATAATTGATATTTTTTAAAGTCAATTTTATATAATGTTATCCTATATATTTAATGTAGAAAAAACAATTGGGTTACACCCCTCCACGCATGGACTTATTTATCAAGTGTTATTCAAAGAAGGATGGGAGTGCAGCCGATGAATCGTCTGGACAAGCAATGGTCTGTGTTTACTATCTTGCTATAATATTTTTTAGTTTTATAATACTCATATCATTTCCAACCAAGTAAAATAATAACTTACAAAATATATACTTGTAGGAAAAAATGCGTGAACTAGCTAATAGCGCACCGGAAGGGTCAAGACATAATGCCGATAATGATAATGACATATTCGCACAAGTATTAGGAAAAGAAAAACCAGTCATAAAGCATGCGTGGATTAGGTGTTTGCCCAACCGATTATGGGGAAAATGCCAAGTCGTGCCACAACTTACAGAATGGCCATGGAATATAAGACCTCTTTAGACAAAGTTGTTGGACAATTCGATGAGTTAAACACCAAGTATGAGCGCTTGGAGACAATGCTTATGAATGGTGGTAGGCATGTAGGGACTCCTTCAAATCCCACAAGTGAACCTGATGGGTCTTCTCATTCTCAACTAAATCGCTCAAGTGAACCTGATGGGTCTTCTCATTCTCAGCCGAATCGCTCAAGTGAACCTGATGGGTCTTCCCATTCTCAGCCGAATCACTCAAGTGAACCTGATGGGTCTTCTCATTCTCAATTGAATCACTCCAATGAACCTAATGTGTCTTCTCATTCTCTGTTGAACCGCACTAGTCAACGTGATGTGTCTTCTCAACGTCAATTTGGTCACTTATCATCCAACGTCGGACGTCCAACAATTCGGGTAAGTCTCATTAGTACTTATCCTTTTGGTTGTCTTTGTTGTTATTGATTGACTACTTGGTATGTATCTGCTAATAAAATTAAGTAGTACTTTTGAGTTTTGATTAGCCAGTTGTATTCAAACGTGTTACATTTTTTTTCTGTTCACAACTAATAAAAGTTAAAGTCATTTTTATAAATGGTTGTTTAGTGGCTTTAGAGATGTTGTAGCCCTATATCTTCCAGGTCGAATTCAACTGAACTTAGCCTTTGTCTCAGTTTCTTGTGTTTTGCCAACTTACATATGTGTATGCATGTGGGAAATCAAACCTCAGTCAGTGATACGGCGTCAAAATCTGAACACTATAAATCTGTCCCAGCCCTTTTGTACAGCCCCAAATCCGAACAAACCGTTACCAAACCAGTCCCAAAACCCTCACAAAACCCTCTATAAAACAACTCTGAAATCTGCCCAAAACCTGAACCAAATTCCCAGCTAATTTGGACAGATTATAGAGCCAAAAACTGCTCCTACTTATGAATGAATTTCAGCCCTGAACAGTTTATGTAACCAGAATTTCTCCCTACAAAAGTAACTCACCAATTAGCACCTAACTACCTAGCAATTACTCTCACTCCACGCCTTCTCAGTTTCTTGTGTTCTGCCAACTTACATATGTGTGCATGTGGGAAATCAAACCTCAGTCAGTGATACGGCGTCAAAATCTGAACACTATAAATCTGTCCCAGCCCTTTTGTACAGCCCCAAATCCGCACAAACCGTTACCAAACCAGTCCCAAAACCCTCACAAAACCCTCTACAAAACAACTCTGAAATCTGCCCAAAACCTGAACCAAATTCCCAGCTAATTTGGACAGATTATAGAGCCAAAAACTGCTCCTACTTATGAATGAATTTCAGCCCTGAACAGTTTATGTAACCAGAATTTCTCCCTACAAAAGTAACTCACCAATTAGCACCTAACTACCTAGCAATTACTCTCACTCCACGCCTTCTCAGTTTCTTGTGTTCTGCCAACTTACATATGTGTGCATGTGGGAAATCAAACCTCAGTCAGTGATACGGCGTCAAAATCTGAACACTATAAATCTGTCCCAGCCCTTTTGTACAGCCCCAAATCCGCACAAACCGTTACCAAACCAGTCCCAAAACCCTCACAAAACCCTCTACAAAACAACTCTGAAATCTGCCCAAAACCTGAACCAAATTCCCAGCTAATTTGGACAGATTATAGAGCCAAAAACTGCTCCTACTTATGAATGAATTTCAGCCCTGAACAGTTTATGTAACCAGAATTTCTCCCTACAAAAGTAACTCACCAATTAGCACCTAACTACCTAGCAATTACTCTCACTCCACGCCTAATCACAGCATGTGATAGGCTGCCCAAACAACCTCCCAAACCCAACAAACTCACGCACCAAGATCTTTCCAAACCCGTACCAGATTCACACCAAAATCTGCCGTTTCATTAAATAAAATTGCCTTAAAAAGGCATTACAAAACAGTCCTAAATCTAAATGAAAAGACTTCCAAACATTGAAGGAAAAGAACCCTATACTAATTCCTAACATAATAGACTTGCTAACCAACTAAAAGATAAAGGAAACTAGCTAACTACAGAATAAAATAATAAAAACTTGAGGCAGATTATTTAGGACTCTAATCTAACATCCCTTGTCCCGGTAGGAGTCATGGTGGCTGGCCTAGGCTCCATGCAAACTCGTGATCTCCTCCTTGCATGTCATTACATGCGAGGACTCCGTTAGTACCTCCCTTCCACGAACCTTCCAACGCCATTTCTTTGAACTTTCTTCGCTCATGACCCACACTTGACTGTTTTTCCTTCCCGATGTTGATCTCAAACTTTCCCAGCGATCTTCTGATGTCTTGGGCCTTTGCTCCCGCATGAGTCAGTATCATTGAAGGGTAGCATTATACAACTACTCTAGATGCACGTGCTAGAATATGTGAAAGTATTTCTATTTTGCCATTGTAGTTAAACTAAAATTGCTCCCTATTGTTTCAGTAGCTGCCAAATGAGAAAAATAATATTATTTCATTTAGCTATATGCGTCTGTCTATGAAATGTTTATTGGAAACAAACATTCTTAATGATATGGGGGAGACACAAATTGCGAGATATGAATAGCATGTTTTTTCAATTAAAATGGAGTTGTTGTTTTGTAAAACATCAGGTAAAACCATTCTGCTACCTTTCCATGTTTTGGTGAAGATGTTTTCTTGAAGACATAGTTTATCCTTATAACTCCAATACTTGTTGTCACCAAGATATAAGGGCATAAGCTAATAACATTCCACTTGTTTGGTAAATACATTTAAAAGGGAATGACTCGTGTGCAGACATCTCACATTGGCCTACTGCCCTTGCTTGAAAGGCTGACCACCAGAAGATATGTCGCTTAATAGGAAAACATTTTTTCTCTTACACAACCCCTTTTCATATGGTGTTTGTAGATTCATAACTTAAAGTTCAGTAAGTTGGTTTAGTATTAAGGGGTTTTCATGATGTGAGCAAAATGAAACTTATGACAAGTCCTATGTTTTGGGAACATTCTTCATTTCTTCCAAGGTGAGTGAAGCCTAGGAGAGTAATCAAACGGCGATCTTTACGACAAGCGAGTGAAGCTTGTCCGGTGAAGTCGATCTATCACTTCTCTATTTCTGTTTTCTTTTGTTATTCGTAGCAGCCTGTTCCCCTTCGATAGCGGGTCAGTTTCGGGCAGCATAATCTCCAAGATTGGGGGCTGTTTGAAGACAGATTGGTCGCGTGATTGGAACGAGTTTGAGCAGCTTTTGTGCGTGTGTTTGCTGGTGTTGGGAGGCTGTTTGGGCAGCCTAGAGCCTGCTGTAATTAGGCGTGAGATAGGGGTTATTGCAAGGAGGTTGGTTGTTAACTGGTTGGCTATTTTGTGAGGGAAAAATTATGTTCTAACAAAATTGTTCATGGCTGAATTTATGTAATAGTTTGGAGCAGTTTTAGAGGTTGTAATGTGTCCAATTTAAGCTAGGGGTTTGGGTAGTAATTTACAAAATAAATTTCAGAATTTTGAGCAGATTGTAGGGGGGTTTTGTGGCAGATTTGAGGCTGTTTTGGGAGAGTTTGTTTCAGCCAGAGAGTCGTCCAAAAAGCTGGAACAGATTTTGTGATACAAGCTTCCGCATTCACATCAATACTAGACCATAGAACATTAATTATGTTTGTCATGAAAACATTAACTATGTTTGGGAAAGAATGATGTCTGGATCGGGGATTCATCATTCTCTCTTTTTTTTTTGGATAGTTGAGCCTTAGTTAGGTTCCATATATTCTTTATTTGATTTTGTGTTTATATTTGTCTAGTGTACTTCAGTTGTTGCCTCAGTTTTTTATATGCTATTCCTTATATTACCTAAACTACTATTGAGATTCATTTTGTTTATGATTTTAGGTCGGTGCAATAGTATCTCTCAAGAGTATAGTAAATTCAAACCATGTTGTTGCCAAGGGAATCATCTCTAGTATTGATCCAAAAACACAAGTTGGAGGTGCAGATTTAGGTCGTAATTGGTGTGAAGTATCCATTCAAGTTCCTGTGGAATGGGACGAAGAGTTAATTAGGCCATATGGATTGTTTACAACAATTGGAGATGCGATTGGAGCACCAATAGCTTGGCCTTTAGCATTGGTATATTTGTATTATTTAAGTCCAGTAATAGTTATAATATTCGTCATTTGTTTACTTGTACTAATTAAAATTTGTATATTTTGTAGGTAACACAGGTGGATTTTGACTCAAGCTAGTTGCATCTCAAAATACTAATCATCGAGAACTTCTCATATTAGTTAGGATGAATGGCAGATGTTTTATTAATGTGGTATGTTAATTATTTTTGTTCATGTGATACAATGACTATACAGGATTAGTTTTAATTTAATATGCTTAGATTATCCAATGACTTGACCTGGACAATGTAATTAAAGTGTCGGTGACTAATCATATGATAACTTTTTGATGATTACGTATGTGTGTTTGTTGTTGTACTTTTTACTATTTTTTTATATTTTGTTTATAGATATAATTACAGTAGCATTAAAATAAATTGATGAATAGGGATGTTAATTATTACCTTTTAAGGGCTTTTTTTAGTCGTTTGAATATTACTAAATAAAGTCTTTTGAAGTGTCATATATAACAGCTAGGGTCAAAACAACCATTATAGATTAGCTAATGAGGCATTTTGAAGCACCTTAATACCAAATCATAAAAGAGCCTCTACAGATTACCTATTGAGGCACTTTTAAGTGTCGTTTTAATACTTCTATTGAGGCATTTGATGGTAGTTAATACAGTTTAAATTTTTTTAAGCGACACTTGTAAGAGTCACAATAGTTAACTTTTCAAATTTTGAATTACTTTACGCGACACTTGTAAGTGACACTATTGAATATATATTGAGGCTTTTACATGAGCCTCATTATGTTAGTATATTAAAGCACTTGAAAAAGCCTCAATAGCCTATTGGGGCTTCAAAATAGGCGACACTTGGATCAAGTGCCTCCAGGTTCAAAAAGCCTCAATAGGGTACCTATCGAGGCACTTTTAAGAGCCCCGAAAGACATAATTTCTTGTAGTGTGATCAACATAAATACATAGGCACGACTAACATATGTCGGCTCTCAAAAGATTAAGAAATAATAAACATAAGTTCAAATATCACACAATAAAAGTCTTGCTACCCCACATAAAGTTTATATAACTTTATGTCCCGCTGCCCTGCCAAAGTAAAAGGTACTAATATTAACAAGGTAGCAACCTCGCCAAAGCTTCACCAATCGCAACTTCACAATCACTTGAACCACTTGCACGGCTCGGATCTAGGGAAAACAATCAAAACAAATAGGAGTAAGTCATAAAGACTTAGCAAGTTACTAACATAACTTCCTGTCATGGCATCATGCTCAACAATAATAATTCATGCAATTGACATAATATGCATTTCATAAATAATCATGTCAAGGCATTCATACTTAACAATCTTTAATATCATGTTATCAACAAGTATAACATTTCATTAATTCCATCAACCATCATTTCATATCGTATCATATTCACGTAGCACATTATTCACATATAAGCACTCGTGAGTCAATTCATACAAAAGGGAGGTGATATCGTTACCCTTTTTTCCGCGCATGTTGCTCCTGCAAAAACATGTGCCAAACTTATGTGTCCTCGATATCCCTTTCGTGGATATCGACGTCCCCGAGACATTTCCCCGCTCGAGTTCCGATAGTTATCAAAGTCATGTTTCCATACTACAACTAAGATCAACTACTTCCCTACCGTGGCCATCGATAGAGGGGTGTGTGCAATCCGGCGCGGCGATCCATCAAAATCACGAATCTCACAATTCTTGAAGATGATGTATCGTCCCGCCCAAAGACTCAACAAACCGACTCGCTGGACTCAAACTTCAAGCACACGTAATTCATGTTCATATGCTCAAATAAGTAGGCAAGTACTCTACAATTATCTAGTCATGCTTTTAATTCACAACTAGCACATAATCACATTAGAGATAAATCAAGACTCTAATCATCAAGTGTTCTTCATACACTTTAAAATGCTTGGAGGCTTAACCTCCATTAATATTACCCCAAAATTCGTAGGACTTAGGCATATTACTCCTTAATGTCATACTAACCCAATGGTCAACTCCGTTGAGTTATAATCAATCTTTCAAAATTAAGGTATAGAAGCCATTGGCCTCAATACTCTCCTATGTCCATACTAACGTAATTAAATAGGTTACTAAGGTCATTAAACCCATAAAACCCCAATCAAACAATCAAGTATGAAACATAGAATCAAAGTCACAAACTAGGCATATACATTCTTGCCATTTCATCAAATATGCACCCAACACTTAAACAACAAAGTAGGGTGATTTAGCATACATTATCACACATAAATAGCATCCTAAAAATGGTTTATAACCTGTTTATAATCTGATCATACGACTTAAAATGTAGCATTTAGCATGTACGTGATCATAGCATCTCAACAAGTCTATCTATTTCATCAAACATGCTCCCAATGCTTAAACAACAAAGTAGGGTGATCTATCATACTTTATCACACTTAAATAACATCCTAAACATGGTTTATAACCTGTTTATAACATGTTTATAATCTGATCATACAATCAAAAATGTAACATCTAGCATATACGTGAACATAGCATGTCTACTAGCCTAACTATTTCACCAAACATGCTCCCAATGCTTAAACAACAAAGTAGGGTGATTTGTCATACATTATCACACTTAAATAACATTAAAATCATGATTTACAACCTGATTATAATCTGTTTACACAACCCAAAATACATCATTTAGCATATACGTGATCATGGCATCTCTACAAGCCTAACTATCTCATCCAATATGCTCAACACTTAAACAACAAGTAGCATGATCTATCATACATTACTACCCTAAATGACATTAAAATCATGGTTTTATAATAGGTCTATAATCTGTTCATACAACCCAAATTCATCACATAACATAATCTAGAACATGGCATCTCTACAAAGTCCTAAGTTTTTCGTTGACCTCATATAGCAAGATTGTTTTCCCTACAGGGTCAATGAGGCTAAAAAGAAATAGAAGAGATGTTGTAACTCACCTTAAACAAGTCT
>CM028382.1:73711151-73787632 GCA_013146195.2 Codonopsis lanceolata | reverse complement strand
GTCATTTGGCAACGCTTTTTCGCCCTCTTAATAAGATCGATAATTACACATCCATTGGGCATTTTTGCATTTGATGGGTAGTGTCTCGAGATCTCACCGATGTATTCAGTTGGTATTGTCTTATTTTCTTGTTGGTCTATTTGGAAGGCTCGATGCAAGGCTATATTCGAACTCCGCCCTATGAATCACCGACTTGATTTTTAAAGAAGTTGTTGAAGATATTCGGAATATGCTTATGTCCTTTACTCCCAAAGTGCCTTTGAAATCCGCAGAAGCTCATTTTCTAGATATGCTTGGTTCTATTGTGAATGTAAAATTCAAGAGGGGTTGTGGGTTCGGTGGCATCCTCCGAACAATTTTATAAAGCCAATGTTGATGGCTCCTCTAAGGGTGGTGTGGCTACGGGTGAGGGGTTATTAGGGATGGTCATGGCTTATTCATTCTTCACGCTTTGGCCATTTTTATGGTCAAGGTACTAATACTGGGCCGAGTTCCTTGCCTTGCGAGATGGTCCGATTCTTTGTCATCGCCTTCAATTGGAGAATGTAATGGTTGAGTCCGATTCTTTTGTGGTGATTTCTGCTATCAAGGGTACTCAAAGTTGTCCCTGGATGTTCCAAAGATGAGTTTCGCTCTTGTTTTCATTGGTAGGCTCTTACCAGATTAGACATATCTATCGAGAACAAAATGTAGTTCATGGATAGGCTGCTTATTCTACTCACCCGGGTACTTTTGATTGTATGATGTGGTTTCTCAATTGCCTAAGGAAGGCTAAGTGCGTCAGGCTCTTCAACACGACACCTTGGGTTTATTTAATTATCGTAAAAATTGAGGTTGTTTAGATGGATGTTAGGAAATCTTTGCATGTTTAGTATGTCTTGAGCTCCTTTTTCGAGGTCGCTCCTTTGTCCCCCGCTCAAAGGGTAAAATTTGGTTGTCCCCCCTCACGTTTGTACTCTTTTCCCTATTTAATAAATTTCTAAGTGCCGCCTCCTGCTTCAAAAAAAAAATAAAAAATTATTAACGTACATATGCAATTGATAAGTACGTCTCGGACTTTAGTTTTTGTGCCTCAAATTTTCAAGATTACTTACCTTACTAGCTGGTTACTCAGAGCGATTGAAATATTCGGTCATCCGATTGTATAGTCTTTGCCAAGGTGCATTCTCTCTCTCTCTCTCTCTCTCTCTCTCACACATGCGTGCATTGCGCCTGATTTAGTGTGAAAAGATAAATGAAAAGATAGATGATAATGTAATTAGTGTGATGCTCTTTCATGACTCACTTTTTACGCGACTAAATGATGCTAGGAGGGTTCAGTTTAGCCGTCATTTGTGAACTTGAAAGCCTCAATACAGAGGGTTCGGGTTGAGGCTCGGGGAGGAGTTGAAGCATCCCTCAAGCTTCCTTCAAAAGAGAAAACGGACAAGAAATAATAAATAAGCTTCAGGTTTGAAGGAAAATTTTGCTTGGCATTCTTTATCTTCATGTATATTCTAAGGTGGTAAAAATAAATAATTGATCACTTGTTTACATTTTCAGGAATCAAAGAAAGAAAAATGTTTACTTGTGGAAACTTTGAGGTCCAAATTGGTATAATTTCCTTCAATCTAGTACCTCAATGTAACATGTCTGTTCTTGTCATGTGAAACTATGTCTTTCACTTTCCCAACAGGAAGATACTAGGCGTAAATTGGTTTTAGGCGATAACAAGGTTCGCCCGACTAGAAGCCCAACTTTCTGAAGAAAAATGCCTCTTATAATGGTAGAAAAGTATGTATGCCTTCTTTGCTTAGATCTAAATTTAATAAACAAGGTGTTGCTGTTTTTGTTTCCTATTGTATTTAAAAAGCTTACAAATTTGTCGTGCTATTATGTTTTTACAGAGGGTAGAAGAATTGGAGCGTGAAGCAAGTAGACTGAGAAAAGAACTTGAGAGTGAAAAGGTAGGGATGGCAATACTGTTTTACCCCCTTACTTTCTTATGATGATGTTAGCTTCGGTTAATACTCTTCGTGTCCTCTTTGACAAAACCCTATATCATCTCAGACCGGTGACTGATATTTGTTAATGTAAGGAGGTGTATACGTGATACCACTTAAACTCACTTTATCATCTGCACTAGTTTGACACTTAAACTCACTTTATCCGATGCGATCGAGTGAATTAAGTATCTTATAGACACACACACACACGCACAATTATATGAAGGCGCTGATGTGCTTGAAGTTTATACATTTCCCATCCAAAATAACCCCTCAGGAAATCCACATGAACTTTGATCTTTCATTAATCGTAAATTTTTACCATCTTTAACAATTTTAGGTAGATTTCATATAAACCAAACTAAAACAATGCCAAGCAAAATCACATCTTGTAGGAGTTATGGGAACAACTGCTCCTATCCTTTAAATTTTATAGCCGAAATGAGTAAGGGAAAAAAGATCTGGAAAGCGTTAACCTTAAGTAGTCAACCACCCTTGAGCCTGAGACAATATGAGAGTAATCTTCTAGTTCATTCCTTCTTTCTTTTCTATGATTGCTTGTATTTGCAGTTTTACACTAGCCTGATAAATGCAGCTTACATACTGGAGATTTATGTAACTATGCAAGGGTTTAAGTAAAACAATACTGAGAGCAATTTTTTTTGGATAAGTAAAAGTATAAATATAAACAGCGCCAAATTAGATGATGCATCCTTTGTACATTAGATTTATACCATCAATAAGAGACAGACAAGCTTTACAAAAACTCTACAAAAGAATTAGACATTCTTGAGCTATCCTCAAAAGGTCTTGTCTTCTGAGCTCCAAAGAAAAAGCGTGAAGCGGTGGAATCTTTAATTGCCGATATGGTACCTTCCATCCCATCAAAAACCCTCCTATTTCTTTCCCGCCAAATGTCCCAACACACAGCTAATGGGGTAGCATCCCATACCTGACTTGTTCTACGCTTGTATAGGGACCAACACCGAAAGAGATCCTCTACTGCACCATGGCATTACCCAAGAAATAAGCTAAGGATCAAGGACCATAACTCGGAGGATCTGGCGGACAATGTAGCAACAAGTGGTTAACACTTCCATCACTGCTCTTATTATACATACAACACCAATTAACAAGGATTCATGCACTGCTTCCCAAGCAAAAAAGGATGCTCTCATCGGGGAAATAGTTTTCTGCACTTGTATATATTTTCTGCACTTGCAGCTACAGAAAGAGATCTTGTATATGTTTCTTGATTGTTCTCGGTTTATTCACGTGGCTATCTTTACATATCTGTTCAATTTAACTTTTATATAGTACAGATTTTGCTTTAAATGTTGTAATTGCTGCTGCCTTGCAAATATCTCGAGTTGTTTGTGAAACCCAACAAATGCAGTAAATTTATTTATTTTTAATTCTTGGATAAGTTCTTCATTTGGTCATGATACTGTTGATATTCATGTAATTGCACAACTCGAGAGGGGGCCCAAGGTGCATCTGAGGAAATTGTGGGGGGGTTCAAAATTGGAACAAAATGCTATTAAATTTTTTTTTTGAAAAACTAGATTTTACAACGTTATTTAAACGTTGTAAAAAGTCTATTACAACGTTTTTAAAACGTTGTAAAAGGCTTTTTTACAACGTTTTTTAAACGTTGTAAAAGGCTTTTTTACAAGGTTTTTAAAACGTTGTGAAAGGCTTTTTTACAACGTTTAAAAAACGTTGTAAAAAAACCTTTTACAACGTTTAAAAAACGTTGCAAAAAAGCCTGGCCTATTACAACGTTGCCTAACACAACGTTTTACAAAACGTTGTAAAATGTCTATTACAACGTTTTTAAAACGTTGTTAAAGGCCTTTTTTGTTGTAGTGGTGGAAGGCTCTGGGTTTAGCACTTTCCTGCACGCCTTTCGTCCTTTCTAGAGCTTTCTACCCATTTTTGACGTGCTACGGGATTACTGGTGGGATACTACCCACACATTTCACTTTAGATGGGGGGAGGCGACCATGACCCCCTATGACTTCGCTGCTATTACCGGCCTTCCTACCAGCATTGGTTGGACCTTGGCGCCTGACTATACTCTCCGTCAGTGCCATGACGAGGTGGAGGACCTTCTTGGTTTTGAGCCGGAATACAAGTCTGCAGATGAGATTTTTATTTGCAGCATGTGGAAGTGGCTCCTGGACAACGCCGGGTCCTGAAAATGACCTCAGTAGCCAGAAGCACGCTAGAGCTAGAGCGTTCTTATTTTTTTTCCTAGGCACGTCACTTTTTGCCAATTCCTCCACTACCCTGAGAGTTTTCGTTCTGGCATGCCTGGCAGATTTTGAGCAGATGGCCAATTATGACTAGGGGCAGGCAGGCCTGGTCGAGCTTTATGCCTCAATGGATAGGGCCAGCCGCAACGACTCGCCGACTCTGAATGGGTTTGCCCTGGCGTGGGAGGTATATGCCTTTTCCTGCTTTTTGCTGCTTCTCTTTTTTTTATGTTTTTATGTTACTTTTCATATTATTTTTTTTCTTTTTGCAGCGTAATATTTCTATTGATGATAAAATTTCTCTTTTCTTTTGTTTTTTTTTTCGCAGGTCTGGGCCTTCTCATTTTTTCACTTCACGTCGGGTTGACTACGTCAATAAGCTTCCACGCACCACACCCTACTTGGCTGAATTTGTAGATGAGAAAGACCTGACCAGATCTGCTTGGTCAAGCCAAAGAAGGAGAGAGTGCAGAAGCGGATTGCTAGCTCAGCTGCAAGCATAATGCACTTTCTTCCTTGGGAAGGCCTGGAGGGACATTATGTTGTGGCTTTAGGGCTCAGCCACTGCCGGATACTGATGGCATCCATTATGGTCGATTCTTTATATATGGGCGAGCGGGTCAATCGCCAGCATTATCCAGTTTTGATGCCTCCAGTGGCGCCTCCTAGGCCTCCTTTCTGGGTGATAGAGTCGGACCATTTGCCGTACATGTATCAATACCTTTCGAAATTCCTCATGCCTCCGACTGATTTTCCGGCTATGGCTTATGAGGATTTCACGAGACGATCTTGCATCCTCCCCTCCTCGCTTGCCTTTGCACCACGGGCAGACTTCGATGTTTAGCTAAGGCCTTCCATCCCATCTCTCGACGAGCATGGAATTCTTCGAGCCGATGATGTCTTCTCTACCTTTCAATATCATTGGGGCGACCGGATGGTAGAGGAAGTGCTTCTTGATGCCGAGATTCCTGAGGAGCGTCGAGTCCCGGAGCAGGCCAGTTCGGTAAACACATTTCACTTTTGCATCACCTCTTTTTTTCATCATGCATATATTTTATTCACTTTTTTTTTAATGATGCATATGTATTATATTATTTTTTGGAGACTAATATATTTCTTTTGCTGTCTCACTATTTTTTTTCAAGTGAACGTGTCTACCTACAAGATGCTGCTGCGGGGCTTTTTCAGCATTAACAAGCTTTATCAAAAGCTTGTGGACGAGCTTTCCTGCAGGGGGAATAACGCGGTACGGCAGACTAGGCGCCGAGATGATGATGATGCGATGATGCGGATCTTGGGTCAGTCGCTCGGGCCAGGGCGAGGATATAGGCTTAGAGACGGAGCAAGTCCTCGAGTCATGGGAGGTGGTTTTGACAGGAGTCAGTCTTCCCATGCACATTAGCTCTTTTAGATACTTGCACTTATTAGCCTTTCTTCTTCTTTTGTTTTTTTGTACCAAAATCTGTACAAATAAATATTATGTAATGCAATATAATTTATATGATGCAATATATTTAAAACTGCATACTCAAAACGCATGCATAAAATAAAGCTATACCAATATCTAGGGGTAATGGCATGATGTTCTTCATAAACGGATTTTTAAAGAATACACCTTCGGGCTCGAACGGGCTTCTCTGATGATATGTGGGGAGGAAGAGACAGCCGCCTCCTCCTGTTTTTAGCCATATAATTGCTACCAAGCTATTTCTCGTAGCCCCTTTCATTCTTCTCCGTGATCAGACAGAAATAATGGAGATTTATCGGAGCTGAAAACCAGAATACCAGGCGGGTTTTGAGGGAATAGTGCCAGAAGCCTAGCGCCACCCATAGGGGTTATGGGCGCAGCACCGAGGAGGTGTGATGGCAGCGCCAGGGGTTTCCCCTGTCTAGTCCCTACTCAGCCCTGTTTGCGTACTGTATTCATAAATCGTCTGTTTCCTGAGTTTTTTTTGGTATAAATGGCGGACAAGGGATCGTCTATTTTCACAAATCCATCTGCCTTCTTCACTTAAGCTTTCAGCCTTTCTTCTGCTCAGTCTTTTCCATCTTTTATCAGATAACCCTTCGCATTTTTCTCAAAAATGGCGCACCGATTCCATCTGACCTTGGAGATAGAAATCTGAAAATGCTTTGGATTTCTGGATCCTTTCCCTGCGTTAGGATGAGCGCGACTAGTTTGAGCATATTTTTGCATATAGGTGCCTAGTGTCCTAGAGGAACATATTTATTAATTGGGACATGCTGAGGGGAGCCTTCAGGTTCTGGTCTCCTCAAGACCACCTTTTCAATTTTGGCATGAATGAAATGTGCCCCACCTTTGAGGAGTTCTGCGCAATGGTGGGGATGGCACCTTCCCGTCTTATTGTCGTGCCCTATCATCGGAGACGTCCATACATGGCAATTAGGGAGCTCTTTCGCACCACTCGCCTTGCTACTCCTGGCTTTTATAATGGAGTGAATTTTGATTTGACCATCCTCCCTGGGGCCTTCACAGAGTTTAGGGAGGATGGCGGAGGATGTTGGCGTCGTGTTGTCGGCACTTTTTCTTTGCCTGGTAGGGAGATATTTGAGGGTAGGCCAACCCGGATACATCGATGTGCGGGTTGTTGACCTAGCATTGCAGAATGCAAGGATCGCCGGGTAAACATTATCGATGATTAGCGGAGACTTTGGCAGGCCTGGATGCTTTTGCAGGTGGTGATGAGCTATTCCCTACCGGTAACCCCATTCTGATTCACATGTGTGTAAGACCCCGATTCCCGGTTAGCTTGAATTGCGTGCAATGCTCGCACTTCTTCCCTTGTGGATCGCTTATTTGATTTCTGAGAGAGTCTAGATGTGTATGAGAGATCACATTAAGACCAAAATACTTTTAAGAGATGTCATTTAGTTGTTAACTTGCTAAAGTCACAAGTCGTAACTTCGGCGATAATCGAAATGCGGCGATTGAGAGTTTACTCGGGTTTTTGTGTTTCTGACCTCGATTTGGTCCTAGATCTTTACATGATGATTAAATAACATGTTTAGATGTGTTAGACTTCGATAAGGATGCATATATGTAAGTATTAGATATCATTCATAATATCCTTAATATGATTTAAATCTTGTTTGAATGCTTGTCGAATCGACGGTTTGATTGCTACTTTGCTACTTGTCGTTCTTTTTCTTTGTACAAATTTTTCGGTTGGTATTATTTTGACCCTAGATGACTAGGGGACCTTGGGTAATTAACTTAGATTTATTTTTGAGTGGTCGTGTAATCGTTTACACACGCTTGAGTTTGATTTTCGGAAAGTCGCGTATTTCAGAAGGCCTGATAGATCGTAGTATTTTGGCCATAACTTTGTGTATGAAACTTCGAATCGGATCTGTTTGATGTGTTAGAACCTAGACTCATAGAGATTTCTAAACATACCTTTTGTGTAATTTTAGGACGTTTATTTCGGTACAGGACCATTTTGTAAAATGACCCAAATTCTGGTCTACTATAGTTGACCACTCATTGTGTGTTAGACTTTCTATTAACCTAACCCACCCTAGTTCGTCCTACCCATCCTCTCTTGCATGCTTGACAAGTTTTGGGAGATTTAAGTGCATGCAAGACACTTGGCAAGTAAAGACATCCAACATGCACAAACATGCATTGGACACTTCCTCCCACCCCACTTAAGCCAAAGATTGACCAAATGCCTCCACTAAGCCATACTATTCAGCCATATTCTCCAAAAAACGTGGCTGATCATTTCTCTAAGGTTAGAGAGGAGTTCTTGAAGGTTCTTGGGTGATCAACAATGGTGGCCAAGTCTTGAGGAAGCCATTGCCAAAACCCAACCATAGAAGAGGAGAGGAGGTCAAGGAGATCACATACCCACCTTTGCATGGAAGTTTTGTACATCTTGTAGGACTGATTTAAGGTGAGTTACAACATCTCTTCTTATTTATTTTAGCCTCATTGACCCTAGAGAAAACAATCTTGCTATATGAGGTCAATGAGAGCACATAGGACTTTGTAGAGATGCCATGTTCTAGTATGTGCTATATGATGAATTTTCGGTTGTATAAACAGATTATAAACATATTATAAACCATGATTATGATGTCATTTAGGTGTAGTAATGTATGATAAATCATTCTACCTTGTTGTTTAAGTGTTGGGATCATGTTGGATGAAATAGTTAGGCTTGTAGAGATGCTATGTTCTCGTATATGCTAAATGTTACATTTTTGGTTGTATGATCAGATTATAAACAGATTATAAACCATGTTTATGATGTTATTTAAGTGTGATAATGTATGATAAATCATTCCATCTTGTTGTTTAAGCATTGGGAGCATGTTTGATGAAATAGTTAGGCTTGTAGAGATGCTATGTTCTCGTATATGCTAAATGTTACATTTTTGGTTGTATGATCAGATTATAAACAGATTATAAACCATGTTTATGATGTTATTTAAGTGTGATAATGTATGATAAATCATTCCATCTTGTTGTTTAAGCATTGGGAGCATGTTTGATGAAATAGTTAGGCTTGTAGAGATGTTATGTTCTCGTATATGCTAAATGTTGCATTTTTGTTTGTATGATCAGATTATAAACAGATTATAAACCATGTTTATGATGTTATTTAAGTGTGATAATGTATGATAAATCATTCCATCTTGTTGTTTAAGCATTGGGAGCATGTTTGATGAAATAGTTAGGCTTGTAGAGATGCTTTGTTCTCGTATATGCTAAATGTTGCATTTTCGGTTGTATGATCAGATTATAAACAGATTATAAACCATGTTTATGATGTTATTTATGTGTGGTAATGTATGATAAATCACCCTACCTTGTTGTTTAAGCATTGGGAGCATGTTTGATGAAATAGTTAGGCTTGTAGAGATGCTATGTTCTCGTATATGCTAAATGTTGCATTTTCGGTTGTATGATCAGATTATAAACAGATTATAAACCATGTTTATGATGTTATTTATGTGTGGTAATGTATGATAAATAACCCTATCTTGTTGTTTAAGTGTTGGGAGTATGTTTGATGAAATTGTTAAGCTTGTAGAGATGCCATGCTTCACTATATGCTAGATGATGAAATTTTGGTTGGATGAACATGTTGTAAAGTATGACTATGATGATATTAATGTGTAGAGATAGATGATGAATTATTCTATCTTGTTTGTTTAAGTGTTGGGAGCATATTTGATAAAATGGTTAGACTCATATTTGATGAAATAGAAAGAATGAATATATATGCCTTGTCTGTGACTTCTATTCTATGTTGACTAGTTAATTGTTTGAGTGGAGTTTTATGGGTTTAATAACCTTAGTAAACAGATTGTAAAGTATGTTTATGATGATATTCAAGGGTAGAGATATATGATAAATCATTCTATCTTGTTTGTTTAAGTGTTGGGAGCATGTTTGATGACTTGTGAATGAATATATATGCCTAACTTGTGACTGTGATTCTATGTTGCATACTTAAATGTTTGATTTGGGGTCTTATGGGTTTAATGACCTTAGTAACCTATTTATTCATGTTAGTATGGACATAGGAGAGTATTGAAGCCAACGGCTTCTATACCCTAAGTTTTGAAAGATTGATTATGACTCAACGGAGTTGACCATTGGGTTAGTATGACATTAAGGAGTAATATGCCTAAGTCCTACGAATTTTGGGGTAGTATTAATGGAGGTTAAGCCTCCAAGCATTTTAAAGTGTATGAAGAACACTTGATGATTAGAGCCTTGATTTTATCTCTAATGTGATTATGTGCTAGTTGTGAAGTAAAAGCATGACTAGATGATTGTAGAGTACATGCCTACTTATTTGAGCATATGATAATGTATTACGTGTGCTTGAAGTTTGAGTCCGCCTGAGTCGGTTTGTTGAGTTTTTGAGCGCGGACGATGCATCATCTTCACGAATTGTGAGATTCGTGATTTTGATGGATCGCCGCGCCGATTGCACACACCCTCTATCGATGGCCACGGTAGGGAAGTAGTTGATCTCTTTGTAGTATGGAAACATGACTTTGATAACTATCGGAACTCGAAAGGGAAATGTCTGGGACGCCGATATCCACGAAAGGGATATCGAGGACACATAAAGGTTTTGCACATGTTTTTGCAGAGCGACATGCGCGAAAAAGGGTAACGATATCAATCCCTTTTGTATGAATTGACTCACGAGTGCTTATATGTGAATAATGTGCTACGTGAATATGATATGATATGAAATTGATGGTTGATTGAATTAATGAAATGTTATACTTGTTGATAACATGATATTCAAGATTGTTAAGTATGAATGCCTTGACATGATGATTTATGAAATGTATATTATGCCAATAGCATGAATTATTATTGTTGAGCATGATGCCATGACATGAAGTTATGTTAGTAACTTGCTAAGTCTTTATGACTTACTCTTATTTGTTTTGATTGTTTTCCCTAGATCCGAGCCGCATGAAAGTGGTTTGAAGTGATTGTCGAGTTACGTTGGTGAAGCTTTGACGAGGTTGCTACCTTGTATTTTAGTACCTTTTCTTTTGGCAAGGGATTTGACGGAACATAAAGTTATATAAACTTTATGTGGGGTAGCAAGACTTGTTGTGTTTGGTTATTAGTACTTATGTTTATTAGTACTTAATATTTGAGAGCCGACATATGTTAGTCGTGCCTTATGTATTTATGATGCTCATGCTTTAGTTGTTTTAACCATATATTGGTTTGATTATTATGTTTATTATCCGGCATGTTTTTAGCCGTTAAGCATGTTAGACTAGAGTTGTAGACTTAGTTTAATGTTGGGTTCCGGCCGTAACATCGCCGATGACTTGATATATAATTGCTATTAATTGTTATATGTGCCTATTGTTGCGTCACATGATTTTATTTTTGGACCAAGAGATTCATTATCTCTAAGGTTCTATTAGTTTGAGCTTGTTAGCTCGGGCGCCACTGTTTAATTATATTACGCTTCCGTATGTGTTAAAGTTTTTGGCGTATCGCCGTTATGGCCTTACCCACTATTTGTTATTTGTTTTTGTTATGTGCCTTTTGAAAGCGGCACGACCTCGGGATCTCATCTTGGGATCCGGGTCGGGTCGCCACAATGTGGCTGGAAGAGCACTTCCTTTGGGTGATGGGCCCAGTGCTGCCAAGAGAAAAGCATGATCCAGGGCTCTATGGCTCTCGCGGCAGTTTCCCTCAAACCAATTTTTCGGAGCTGTGAGCTTCTTGTGCAGGGGCTCCATGGATATAGTATGGGTGATCAGCCACTGGGAGACCCGGTGCTTTATCATGTATTCTGCGGGATATACCCAGGTTGTCCTGCTGGGCATTGAGCGCACTACCTTTTATAGGGGCATGTGATTTTCCGCCGCTTGGCAAAGAGCAACTTATCCTGACTCGACCCGCCCCGTATCTTTGAACCGACAATAAGTGGACGGGCACCACCATCCAGGAGATGTTGCAGTGGGACTGTGATAGGTTGCAGGTGGCCTATTTCTACTCCGATTATATGCTCCTGTCCCATGAGTACCTGGCATGGATCATGGTGGCTGCTGAGGCGCCTTCCCGTATGATCAGGCGTGGATTGAGGCGACTGCTGGGTCGTCACATTTCTAGTGGCATAGATGCTCGCCTAATGGAAATAGGTGAGGACATTGAGAGTTCGGGGCTAATTGTCCCCCAGGCCCTTCAGGAAGAATTTAGGCGAGTGCACCATCTTGGCGCTCAGACAGCTCTTGGTCCGAACACAACAGGTCCTAGCAATGTGCCCCCTAGGCTAAGCAATGCAAGTAGGCAGCACAACCCTTGGGAACCAGAAGTAGCTATTCCTCCCCCCAGACTGGATGGGGGACCGCTTTTAGGAATGAGGGTAATGAGCCCCCTCGACTGAGCAATGTGAGCAGGCAACATAATCCTTGGGAGTCAGAGGAGGTTATCCCCACCCCTCAGACTGGATAGGGCACTTCCCCTAGGAATGATGGGGTCGGTCCGAGTAACTCGGCTGCTCAGGAAAATGGAGATGCTGACGATGAGGAATAGGACACTTCCAGGGGCTCTCGTTCTAATGAGACTAGAGCTTCTTCTCGCGCCGCAGGAGTATATGCTACCGTGACGCCGCAGTAATCGATGGACCACTTCGGGGCTTGAGCTGCAAACGAAGGAAAATTTAGGGGGGGGGGGGAACAAGGGGGTGGAAGCAAGATAATAGATATGTACAGGCAAATAATGCATAGCCTAAATATCTTAAGCAAATATTCCTAAGTTGCACCTTAGGACCTGTAATATTATATTTTAGTATTTTAATGTGAGTCTTTGTCGTGGTTTTCCTCTTTCTTTTGTCAGTCGAGCCCCTTGCATGCTGAAGACTAGAGGTAGGATGTTGAGAATTTGGAAAGTACATTCCCTCTCCTTTTCTCCTGATTTTTTTTTTATTTTTCTCTAACTTTTGCCTAAGCCACCCTTTTGGATTTTCAGCCTAGCGAGCCCTTATTTCTCCTTTTTCTTGTTTTTTTTTTATTTTATTGCTCTAATTTTTGCCTAGACCGCCCTTTCGGGTTTTCAGCCTAGCGAGCTGGAGAGGGAAGCACCTGCCAGACAGAATGGCTCAAACATAATACCTTTCGAGCTTGTCGAGATTGAAGTGATGTACGAGGTCTTCTCTTTCTTGGTTTGTGAGGAATACGACACCTCCCGACCGGATTTCTTTGACAATATACGGTCCTATCCATGGAGATTTCCATTTTCCTCTAGTATCAACATAACTAGGGGGTTTTTCTCGAAGCACGAGATCCCCGACTTGGATGTCGCGGCCTTTAACTTTTTTTATTGAAGGCCAGGCTATCCGCCTTTGATATGCTCGGGTATGCTCTTGGGCTAGCAAGTGTCGTTCGTCGATTAGGGCTAATTCTTCAAATCGCCCTTTGACCCAGTCAACTTCTGTTATGCTAGATTCCATCATCATTCATAATGATGGAATTTCAACTTCTATTGGTAGTACTGCCTCCATGCCATATGCTAGAGAATAGGGGGTAGCCCAGTGGGTGTGCGGACTGAAGTGCGATAGCCCCTAAGGGCTAGTGGCAATTTTTCAGGCCAGTCTCTTCCTGTGTCAGCCATTTTTCTGATGATATTTTCCAGCGTTTTGTTGGTTGCTTCAACGGCACCGTTGGCTTGCGACCGATAGGGGGAGGATTTATGCCTTTGGATCTGGAATTCGTCAAGCAGACGATTAACGTCCCCTTCAAAATGCGTGTCATTGTCGGAGATTATCTCGAAGGCACTTCGTAGCGATATATGATATTGGTCCGGATAAATTCGGACACCTTTCGAGCATTCAGGATTTTATAGGAAGAGGCTTCCACCCACTTTGTAAAGTAATCGACGGCTACTAGGACATATTCGTGGCCATTGGATCCCTTCGGGTGAATTTGGCCTATAACGTCGATTCCCCAAGTTGAGAAGGGCCATGGGGCTATGGAGTTATATACGACGTGTGGGGGCACGTTCTGTAGATTTGCGAAACGCTGGCACTTGTCGCAATGACGCACCCACCGAATACACCTGCTTCCAAAGATACTCCAATAGTACCCCTGCCGGATAACCTTCTTGGATAGCATATGGCCATTCATGAGGGGCCCACAGGTACGGCCATGAAGCTGGTCCATGATTTGCTCGGCCTTTGCCTGGTCGACGCATAATAAATTAAGGCCTTGATAATGCCTTTTATATAGGCAGCCACCGCTGAATACAAATTGCGATGCCCATTTCCGCAGGGAGACTTTCCCTCTTTTGTCTAAGACGGGAGGATAGATCCCTTTCTGAAGTAGGTTCAGAATATCAGAATACCAAGGCTCGTGATCTGCTTCAGGGGCTGCGCTAATCTTGAAGCAATATGCCGGAGTGACCTTCTTCCCAACTACGAATGACTGGACATTAGTTTCTGCGGGAATTTGGACTAGCGATGCTAGAGTGGCTAGGGCATCGGCAAATTGATTTCTATCTCGCGGCAAGTAATGAAACGAGATAGAATCAAATTTGGTGGCAAGTGTTGTTAATTTGGCATGATAGAGCTGCAGCCGGGGATCTTGGGTCTTCCACTTCCCTTCGACTTGGTTTATAATTAGAGCGGAGTCTCCATAAACTTCCAAGTCTTTGGCTCCCTTTTGGAGAGCTTCTTCTAAGCCAGCAATACAGGCTTCATACTTAGTTGTATTGTTCTAGCATTCGAACTCCAACCTTATAGCCACCGGAGTGTGGGAATCTGCTGGATCAATTGGCAAGATTCCTATGCCAAAGCCTCTTTTATTCTCGGCTTCGTCAAAGAACATCTGCCAGCTGGTGTCGTGGTCAGTAATTTCCAAGAGACCTTCATCTGGTAAGCTAGGCTTAACTGCATCTTCTGATTTTAAGGGTAGATCGGCTAAGTGGTCTGCAGTTACACTTCCTTTGAAAGATTTGAGTGTGACATAAGTTATGTCAAACTCGTTGAGAAGAAATGACCACTTAGCCAGTCGGCTGGAAAGTGATGGCTTGCCGAAAATGTACTTTATAGGATCCATCCTGGAAATGAGCTTGATGGGCCTTCCTTGCAGATAAGTTTTAAGCCTTTGAGTTGCCCAGACTAGGCCGGTGGAGCTTTTCTCTAGTGCTGAATAATTTAGCTCGCTTCCTTGTAGATTCCTACTTATGAAATAGATGGCGTTTTCGATGTAGGAATCTTCTTTTTCTTGGGCGAGCATAGCCCATACTAACATGTCTATGACGGTTAAATATAGGAGGAGAGGTTTATGTGTATGGGGCAAAGCTAGCACAGGTGGATTGGTAAGATATGCCTTTATTTTTTCGAAGGTTAGCTGGCATTTCTTGTCCCAGACTCGGTTAGTATTTTTCTTTAAGAGTTTGAAGAGGGGCTCACATATAAATGTCCGTTGTTTGATGAAACGGCTGATATATTGCAATCGACCCTGGAAGCCTTTGACTTCGGTTGGAGTTTTTGGCCGCGACATTTCTATGATGGCTTTAACTTTGGCTGGCTCGATCTCGATGCCCTGCTCGGTCACCAAGAATCCCAAGACTTTGCCTTCGGTAACCCCAAATGTGCATTTGGTGGGGTTAAGCTTCATTTGATGCCTCCTTAACCTTTCGAAGAATTTTCGAAGGTCTTTAATATGAGCACCACTGGAATTGCTGGAGTGCACGATCATGTCATCAACATAGACCTCCATTTCTTTATGGATCATGTCTTGGAAGAGGGTGGTGGCAGCCCTTTGATAAGTAGCCCCATCATTTTTCTAGCCCAAATGGCATGGCATTATAGTAGTAGGTCCCCCAAGGAGAAGTAAAGGAGGTCTTCTCCTGGTCCTCTGCTGCCATTTTGATTTGATTGTAGCCCAAAGATGTCGCCGATTTAAGGATCTCGATTTTATGAACGGCGGCGTCTACCACAATATCAATATTGGGTAGAGGGAAGTCATCTTTTGGCGACGCCTTTTTGAGGTCGCGGAAATCTACGCAAATTCGGACCTTCCCGTTGGGCTTGGGAACGGTCACTATGTTAGACAACCAGATCGGGTATTCAACTACCCGAATGAACTTGACATGCAGCTGCTTCATGATTTCTTCTTTCACTTGTAGTGACCATTCCGGCTTAATCCGACGGAGCTTTTGTTTGATTGGTCGAGCATCCGGATATATGGGGATCCGGTGTTCCACTATGGCTGGGTCCAGCCCGGGCATATCTTCATATGACCATACAAATATGTCCACGAACTCTTTGAGGAGATTAATGAGTGCTACCCTTTAAGAGCCTTGCAGGTAGTTGCCGATTTTGATTTCCTTTGTTTCATTGTCCAGCCCCAAATTGATAATGGACAAGTCTTCAGTTGCTGCTGATGAATGGTGTTGTTCCTGATGCTCAACTGACTTTACAAGCTCAAGCAAATAATTTTTATCTTTTGGGTCCATTTTATCAAATGACTCATTATTATTAGTATTATTTAATGCATCTTTTAATGTAGGTGCAACTAAGGAATAAGAAAAGACATTTGGATTGTTATTCATAGCAAACTGTACAGGGTTATTTACATTATTGAGGACCTGGGGTTCGGGATCCTCCACTTTAGGGAGCGGTCGGTAGATGACCAATCCGTAAAGCTAGGGGAAGGAATAGGGATAAAATATCCGAAGCGGTCCACCAGATATGCGGGCGTCAAAAGCGGGCCGGTCGTAGTATACCAGTTCTGCAGAGGCTTATCAGCGATAAGCTCAAACTTAGCAGGGAGCTTTTCATAATCAGTGTCTTCGTCTATCATACCCAAGAAGCTATATCTTAGACCGTCATCCATTAGAAACTCCCACTACAACAAAAATGAACTTTTGTGATACTTTGTATGGGGCTCTTTTTAAAATGCCTCATAAAGCTATCTATCGGGGCTTTTAAAAGTGTCATTTTACAAATTGTAAGTTTTTTAAAAAAAGACCTTGTAAAGTTACTTTTTGGGGCTTTTATAAGTGTCACAATACATAATATTTTTAAAAAGCCTCATAAAGTGATCTTTTAGGGCCTTTTTAAATGTTGTTTAATTTAATATTGTATTGAGGCACTTCATAATCGGCCCATATTTGTTGCCGCCCTAAAAATTCACAATCGCGGGATTTTTTTTCACAACGGCGCACAAACCTTTCCCGCACTTTTTTACTTTTCCCCTTTCCCACACTTGTTATTTTCCCCCAATTCCCAGCCGCATTCTTCTATTCTCCTTACCCTTTCCAGTTTCCACCCAGCAAAAACTTCTCTCTTCATCTTTCTTCCTCAATTGAAAAATTGGGGTTTTGATTTTGCAGGTAGCCCCGCACTCTTCATCTCTATATCTATACTTTTACAGTTTCTTTCTTCATCTCTCTATTTGATTTTTTCCCTTTATCAATTAGAAAAATGGGGTTTTGTTTTTGCAGGTGCTATTCAGCCATTCATTCCTGGTAATTTGGAATTAGCTGCTAGCCGCGTAAGTTTCTCTCTTCATCTACATATCTCTTCTTCTTTTTTCCTCCATCAATTCAAAAGTTGGGGTTTTCATTCTGCAATGATTTGATTTCGTAGCTGCTAGCCACCAGTTCATTCCATTTCTATCAAACAAAATCTTTCGTGTTGGAAACCGGCAGTGGGAAGTACACCTTGTAGCTTCTGCAGCGCACAGCTGCAGTTGAGATGGCAAGGTCTCTACTCAATGTCCATGTCTAACATCGATAAGCTTCCATCAAAGACACATCGAAGGATCATTTGAGTGGCTCCAGTGGCCATACTCATCTCTCAGTTCTTTCTTATTGAAATTTCTTTGTGATTGTCTATGGGTGGTGGGGTTGGTTGTGTGATTATATATATATATATATATAATATGTGTGTGTGTGTGAATTTTATGCATGCGATACATAGGGTGTATATATAACCAGGGTAACAGAAGTTGGTGCAAAATATGCCCTCGTAGAATTCAAGAGAAATTGGTGTAGGGGGATCTTTTCATTGTTGTTACATACCTCATATTAAGACAAAAATATCATTTGAAATACTATCATCATAAATCTTGGTCTTTGTCTTGTATTTATGGGATTTAAGTGTTTACTTGGAGCATTAAGGAACTAACTCTGTACAACTGTCTAATTTGGTAGAAGCATGTGGGATGTTCGAGTGTTAAAGATTCTGCACTCGGCAACCATTTATGATTATAGAACCAAGTGTACACCTAGTTTAGATAGGATCTGAAATTTTAATTTCTACTTGTTGTTTTGGTTTCTTTGATTAAATAAGTGTGTTTAAATATCATTGGTTGATACATTCAAAATTTTAGTTTTATGTACAGCAATACCTATGTACAAGGAATCTGACTAATTGCGCACTAGAGCTCATTACTTTAACTTGTATAAGTGCTTATAGCAGCACCTTTCTCCGTTTATAATACCTATGTGCACGTAATCTGACTATTCCTGTTGATGTTTGTAATGCAAATCGCTTTTGTCTCATTCTGATTCCATTGTTTTCGGAAGCTCCTCCAAATCAAAAGGAACGCTAGTGCAACCATCGAGCCTTGGACTATCTTCAGTCGGTTAATTTGTCTATAGCATGCATATTAAAATGTTGCTAATATGTATTATCAACATTGTAATTAGTGCTAGCGAATTTATAACGATCATAAGCGATGGCGAAAGATAAATTTTGCTGAAACAAGTCAAAGGAAAAATATTCACAAGATTGTTTTACCAATAACAATGTACACACGATGTTTATGTAAAAGATTGTCAAGAAGAATCTATATTATAAAACAGCTTGCCTTATACGTGTGCAATTGACTTGGGCTAATTACAGGCTAAGATTTACCCTCTTACTGAGATCGTACGGCCAAGATCCATTTCCAAGTTCACATGTGTGAATGTCGATCTTGCCTGCGACTCCATATTCCGCTTCTTCCGATTCCGTCATTCTCTGCCTGTAACCTCTATGAAACCATTCCTCCTCTCTCTACAACCCTTATTTTTTTTACCCACACCACCTTCAGTCGGAAGAGCTAATCTTTCGATTTATTTTTCTCTCTCTCTACATCAAATACCGAGTTTCTTTTCCTTCATGGTATATACATTGAACTTATTATTTCTGTTATTTTCACCTCCGATTCTGAGTAGCCATACTTGCCTCTATATATGTTGTCTTCTTTTGAAACTTGTGTTTGTGTATCGGTGGCAGGGTTGGCTTTTTTTTGAAGATAACCGTTCTGAAACTTTTGCATGCAGATTTCAAAGGGGATTTTTTAGTGTGGGTATAATCAATGGTATAATGTGCTTCCGTAGAATTCAAAGAGTAACTTCGTAAAGAGGGGAGGATCTTGAGAGAGAGAGAGAAATGTGTAATCACAAGCACAATGATATGGTATCAAATTCAAAAGTTTGAATAGGTGCCATGTATCTCTCGAATCTGAAAGAAAATGTTTGAACTTATTCCTTTACACTAACTCACCAGAATTTACAAAAACTGAAGGTGGATAGAGCAAATCGTGATGTTGCTATCATTTCTCGAATCAATATATGTTGCCATCCCCCAACATACGGTTATAAAACATTTTAGCATCAGATAATTGTCCAGCCTTGCAATAACCATGGATAAGAATCGCATATGTTATTACATCAGGCAATAAATGTCTGTCAAAGGCATTAGGGTGATATTGAGATATCTTATTTGAACGTGGACTGTTGGATTTGGCTAGCATACGTATCACGAATCAACCCTTAAAATCGAGAAGGCTACTAAACCACGATGTTAGCACACACACACCCAAGACTCTTAACTATGTACTCGAGCAATATATTTTGTTTGAAGCTAGACCAAGGTCTTCGTCACCAGATTGGAAAACTCGTTTTAGTGAATCCTTAAAAACAGAATGTCCAAAACTTTCTGCTAGCACAATTAGTCCTCTAGTTTTCTCAACTGCTACATTTAGTTCAGCAACCCTTACCTAGCAAATAATTAGCAGCCATGCTAAAGCAACAATAGAAAATCTCAATAGATATAATGCTTAATATAAGAAAACAACATATACAAAGCAAATATATCAAAATTAAAGACACAGCAAAAATATTACCTGGCCAAGTGCACAAGCAAAAACATCTAGTACATGTCCTTGATGTACAAGTTGCTTTGAGAGCCCTTCATATAACTTCACCGCTTTATGGTAATAGTGAGCAGAGTCTTTATCCATATCTTTGTGAGAACGTATCGGTTCAGACAAATTTTTTGACACAATCTGCATATTTGAAATACTTTTTCTGTAAACAGAGAACTTAAACAAAAATTATAAACTTTAGATGTTCTTAAATATACATCAATAACAGAGAAACACACACGAAGTGTAGGCAGAGAAGGCGTGAAATATATATATATATTTTGCAGAGAATAGAGAAATACTTTAAACTCCAACAAACAAGTTCCACAAGACATCTCTCGAGTTAGAAACCAAACAGAATACTAAAAAGACAAAAACAAACATTTGATATGCTTCCTAAGCAAAAAGATAATAAACTTAATCTCATGAAAGTCAAAAAATCCAATTCCAAATATCTCATTAAATGCAATTACATGCTATCCTCATAACAGCTAACATCTTAAGCTTCGGTAATTGGGTATTCAAAGACAACATCCTTTCCTGAAAGTTTCCTGTAGACTCCGGTGAATGTCTCCAGCTTGTACTCGGTGTCATTCCGTGCCTTTGGGTCCAAGAAGATCTTAATAATCTTTGACCCATCAAGCCTGTATCTGATACGCTTCCCAACGATCTCAGCAGGATGAATAACATCCTCAAGCATGGCATCATGCACCGCTGTAAGGGTACGGGAGCGAGGTCTTTGGGCAGCAGAACCCTTCTTTGGGGGCCGCACGATTCTTCTGGTGGCAATAATAACCACATCCTTGCCACTGAACTTCTTTTCGAGTTCTCTTACAAGCCTGAGATGAATCTTGCGGAAAGCTTTCCTCAATCTGTAAGGAACATGGATAACAACAGCCTTTTTTCCTGCAACATCAACTTGAGCAGCAGAGTTGATGTAGAGATCCTTCAAGTCACTTTTCAGCTCCTGGTTGGTGTTCTCCAAATCAAACAATGCCTGTGCAACAGTCTCCTCAAATTCAGTGGGTTCAGCATCCTTGTCCTTGAGGATCTTCTTCTTTGCAGTATACATCTTTGCAGACGTTAAGCGACGGCCGGCTCCCTCTATGCGGTGTAGTGTCGGACGGCGGTGAAACCCTAGAAAACTTCAGATTCGGAGCTACTATATATATATTAGAAGATAATCAAACAGATGAAAATAAAATAAAGTACAAGAAAGACTAACATTCACTCAAAAACAAAACAGAAGGAAAAGAAAGAAAATAGGAAGAATAGACCAGAAAAGTAAAGTGTTCCAATCACGCCGAATCTCTGGAAAAGAAAACCACGCAGTTGTTCCCCGATCCTCGCAGGCGCCCGAGAAGCGAAACACAGCACTATCCCACAAAGATCAATGAAAAATCCTGATCTCTGAGAATTCTGGAGTTAGGCTTCGTCCGAATGGACCAAAGAATTGCAAAACTCCGCAATCCGCATTGCTACAATACAGAACCATCCTCACCTCACCCAAAACCTCTAATCTGCATCTGAAGAAACGGAGCAATAGAAGGAGTAACCCAGGCCTCCCCAGAGAAGAGCATTATAACCTTGAGAAATCAAGAAATGAGCGTAGGTAAACATTGCATTAACGATAGCGCAGGCTTTAAGATAGGATGGAATAGGCTAGGAGGTGCCATGGAGTGTGGCCAACAAAGCTATTTAAGAAGAGTATGAAGCGGTGAAGATAACTAATAAGTGGTGGAAGGCCATACTGCCAATTTACTGAATTACAGAGATGAAAAGTTATACAAACTATCTTGTTATAAGCTTAATGACTAATGAGTCATGATGGAACTTTGAGGAAGAGTCAATGAGAATCAACTAAGATTTGGACAACCATATATGAGATTCAGCTTGGGCTTACGCATTGGAGATCAACTATGGAAGTCATCTACTAATGAGTGATCAAGGGAAAAATATAGAAAGAAAAGTAAGGACCTGTATGTAGTTTTTAAGATTGTTCAATGAATCAATAAAGATCCATGATTAAGTAAGTTTTTATAACTTCAATTGTGGAGATTTCTTACAATCATCGTAGTAAATTTTCTATATCCGACCTAGACTGCACTTTAAAAGAAAACCTAGCCTGAATTTATGAGCAGTCACAAATGAAGTTCTTTATGAAACTGAAACTGAAACAGGTTATAACAGTGTTATATGGTCTGATTCTGTAACAGATTAGTAAGGTAATGAATCAGAAAACACAAGCATGTTTCTGTTTACAGTCTATAAGTTAATTGTGATAAACACAAGTAGCATGCAGAAAATTCCCAGAAACAGTTTTGGTTTCAGTTTCAGAAGTAGATACAACAGGCAGACAAAACAGGTTCAGAAGCAGGCTTTGAGTCTGTATCCTGATTTGTAAAATCTGGAACATAAACAATTTATGCAGTAATGCAGTAATGCAGAACCTGAATTTGTAACTAACAGATTAAGATGCAGTTTTTATGAAAACTAGAACAGAAACAGGCACATAAAGTCTGACTGAACTGTTTTTGTTTTTAAAAGGACCAGACTTATAGTTTCAAACATATTATATTCTGTAACACATATTTAGTTTGAAGCAGAAACAAACCAGGAACTGAAACATGTATAAATCTGTAATTTAGGCAGATTATCACTGATTTATGAAATCTGTAATAGAAACAGATTGAAACTGAGGCAGACAGAATTTGTACAGACTAAAACAGACTTGTAATATAAACAGATAATTTATATGCAGAATCTGTTAGTTCAAAACAGCATGCAGTTGCAACAGTTTCAGAAGCAAACTATTGTCTGTACAAATTAAAATGTATAACAAACAGAACAGAAAGCAGGCAGAATCTGCCCTTTGCTGGAAATGAAAACCAAGCCAAAAATACTAATGAATCTTTTGACTGTTTAACCATATAGAGGAATCTATGACTCTGACTCTGAGATGCAAAGTCAGATAAACTCACTTATATAAATAACCTTGTCTTGGTCCTTTTGCCTTGTATATACATAAACTCATCTTGGTTCTTTTGCTGCCTTCGTAATATGCCATTAAGATGATTTTGTGACGGTGAAAGTGTCAGTTTTTTTGTATTGCCTGGTGTTCAATTCAGTTTCTTCTTATAATTTTAGTTTCATGCACTCTGTCAGATTATTGAAAGTGTCAGCAGACTCCTGTGTGTTTAAAAAATTAATAAGAAAAAAGCAAAGGAAGTGTCTGTTACATGTATTATTATTACAATGGTTGGGAAATTTTTATGTAACTGTGCATTGCATCATTTATCATTACAAATTATATTTTTTTACAGTCATGTGTGTTATTAATAAATTTTGATAGATTCATTATAAAAATAGTGGTTTTCTTTATGATCTTATTAGATAAATCTGTCCCAGCCCTTTTGTACAGCCCCAAATCCGCACAAACCGTTACCAAACCATTTCCAAAACCCTCACAAAACCCTCTTCAAAACAACTTTGAAATCTGCCCAAAACCTGAACCAAATTCCCAGCTAATTTGGACAGATTATAGAGCCAAAAAGCTGCTCCTACTTATGAATGAATTTCAGCCGAGCAGTTTATGTAACTGAATTTCTCCCTACAAAAGTAACTCACCAATTAGCACCTAACTACCTAGCAATTACTCTCACTCCACGCCTCTCGGTTTCTTGTGTTACGCCAACTTACATATGTGTGCATGTGGGAAATCAAACCTCGGTCAGTGATACGGCGTCAAAATCTGAACACTATAAATCTGTCCCAGCCCTTTTGTACAGCCCCAAATCCGCACAAACCGTTACCAAACCAGTCCCAAAACCCTCACAAAACCCTCTACAAAACAACTCGAAATCGCCCAAAACCGAACCAAATTCCCAGCTAATTTGGACAGATTATAGAGCCAAAAACTGCTCCTACTTATGAATGAATTTCAGCCCTGAACAGTTTATGTAACCAGAATTTCTCCTACAAAGTAACTCACCAATTAGCACCTAACTACCTAGCAATTACTCTCACTCCACGCCTAATCACAGCATGTGATAGGCTGCCCAAACAACCTCCCAAACCCAACAAACTCACGCACCTAGATCTTTCCAAACCCGTACTGATTCACACCAAAATCTGCCGTTTCATTAAATAAAATTGCCTTAAAAGGCATTACAAAACAGTCCTAAATCTAAATGAAAAGACTTCCAAACATTGAAGGAAAAGAACCTATACTAATTCCTAACATAATAGACTTGCTAACCAACTAAAAGATAAAGGAAACTAGCTAACTACTGAGAATAAAATAATAAAAACTTGAGGCGATTATTTAGGACTCTAATCTAACATCCCTTGTCGGTAGGAGTCATGGTGGCTGGCCTAGGCTCCATGCAAACTCGTGATCTCCTCCTTGCATGTCATTACATGCGAGGACTCCGTTAGTACCTCCCTTCCACGAACCTTCCAACGCCATTTCTTTGAACTTTCTTCGCTCATGACCCACACTTGACTGTTTTTCCTTCCCGATGTTGATCTCAAACTTTCCCAGCGATCTTCTGATGTCTTGGGCCTTTGCTCCCGCATCAGTCAGTATCATTGAAGGGTAGCATTATACAACTACTCTAGATGCACGTGCTAGAATATGTGAAAGTATTTCTATTTTGCCATTGTAGTTAAACTAAAATTGCTCCCTATTGTTTCAGTAGCTGCCAAATGAGAAAAATAATATTATTTCATTTAGCTATATGCGTCTGTCTATGAAATTTTATTGAAACAAACATTCTTAATGATATGGGGAGACACAAATTGCGAGATATGAATAGCATGTTTTTCAATTAAAATGGAGTTGTTGTTTTGTAAAACATCGTAAAACCATTACGCTACCTTTCCATGTTTTGGTGAAGATGTTTTCTTGAAGACATAGTTTATCCTTATAACTCCAATACTTGTTGTCACCAAGATATAAGGGCATAAGCCAATAACATTCCACTTGTTTGGTAAATACATTTAAAAGGGAATGACTCGTGTGCAGACATCTCACATTGGCCTACTGCCCTTGCTTGAAAGGCTGACCACAAGAAGATATGTCGCTTAATAGGAAAACATTTTTTCTCTTACACAACCCCTTTTCATATGGTGTTTGTAGATTCATAACTTAGAGTTCAGTAAGTTGGTTTAGTATTAAGGGGTTTTCATGATGTGAGCAAAATGAAACTTATGACAAGTCCTATGTTTTGGGAACATTCTTCATTTCTTCCAAGGTGAGTGAAGCCTAGGAGAGTAATCAAACGGCGATCTTTACGACAAGCGAGTGAAGCTTGTCCGGTGAAGTCGATCTATCACTTCCCTATTTATGTTTTCTTTTGTTATTCGTAGCAGCCTGTTCCCCTTCGATAGCGGGGGTTCGGGCGCATAATCTCCAAGATTGGGGCTGTTTGAAGGCAGATTGGTCGCGTGATTGGAGCGAGTTTGAGCAGCTTTGTGCGTGTGTTTGCTGGAGTTGGGAGGCTGTTTGGGCAGCCTAAAGCCTCTGTAATTAGGCGTGAGATAGGGGTTATTGCAAGGAGGTTGGTTGTTAAGCGGTTGGCTATTTTGTGAGGAAAATTCTGTTCTAACAAAATTGTTCATGGCTGAATTTATGTAATAGTTTGGAGCAGTTTTAGAGGTTGTAATGTGTCCAATTTAAGCTAGGGGTTTGGGTAGTAATTTACAAAAAATTTCGAAATTTTTGAGCAGATTGTGGCAGATTTGAGGCTGTTTTGGGAGAGTTTGTTTGAGAGTCGTCCAAAAAGCTGGAACAGATTTTGTGATACAAGCTTCCGCATTCACATCAATACTAGACCATAGAACATTAATTATGTTTGTCATGAAAACATTAACTATGTTTGGGAAAGAATGATGTCCGGATCGGGGATTCATCATTCTCTCTTTTTTTTTGGATAGTTGAGCCTCAGTTAGGTTCCATATATTCTTTATTTGATTTTGTGTTTATATTTGTCTAGTGTACTTCAGTTGTTGCCTCAGTTTTTTATATGCTATTCCTTATATTACCTAAACTACTATTGAGATTCATTTTGTTTATGTTTTTAGGTCGGTGCAATAGTATCTCTCAAGAGTATAGTAAATTCAAACCATGTTGTTGCCAAGGGAATCATCTCTAGTATTGATCCAAAAACACAAGTTGGAGGTGCAGATTTAGGTCGTAATTGGTGTGAAGTATCCATTCAAGTTCCTGTGGAATGGGACGAAGAGTTAATTAGGCCATATGGATTGTTTACAACAATTGGAGATGCGATTGGAGCACCAATAGCTTGGCCTTTAGCATTGGTATATTTGTATTATTTAAGTCCAGTAATAGTTATAATATTCGTCATTTGTTTACTTGTACTAATTAAAATTTGTATATTTTGTAGGTAACACAGTTGGATTTTGACTCAAGCTAGTTGCATCTCAAAATACTAATCATCGAGAACTTCTCATATTAGTTAGGATGAATGGCAGATGTTTTATTAATGTGGTATGTTAATTATTTTTGTTCCTGTGATACAATGACTATACAGGATTAGTTTTAATTTAATATGCTTAGATTATCGAATGACTTGACCTGGACAATGTAATTAAAGTGTCGGTGACTAATCATATGATAACTTTTTGATGCTTACGTATGTGTGTTTGTTGTTGTACTTTTTACTATTTTTTTATATTTTGTTTATAGGGATGTTAATTATTACCTTTTAAGGGCTTTTTTTAGTTGTTTGAATATTACTAAATAAAGTCTTTTGAAGTGTCATAACAGCTAGGGTCAAAACAACCATTATAGATTAGCTAATGAGGCATTTTGAAGCACCTTAATACCAAATCATAAAAGAGCCTCTACAGATTACCTATTGAGGCACTTTTAAGTGTCGTTTTAATACTTCTATTGAGGCATTTGATGGTAGTTAATACAGTTTAAATTTTTTTAAGCGACACTTGTAAGAGTCACAATAGTTAACTTTTCAAATTTTGAATTACTTTACGGGACACTTGTAAGTGACACTATTGAATATATATTGAGGCTTTTACATGAGCCTCATTATGTTAGTATATTAAAGCACTTGAAAAAGTCTCAATAGCCTATTGGGGCTTCAAAATAGGCGACACTTGGATCAAGTGCCTCCAGGTTCAAAAAGCCTCAATAGGGTACCTATCGAGGCACTTTTAAGAGCCCCGAAAGACATAATTTCTTGTAGTGTCCTTTTACTGATGAGCATATTTATAGCACCTTTATTCTGGCTAACAGGGTTCACCTGCTCTTTAGACCTCTCTGGCTTGATTTGCTTCAAAGATTCTTGTACCTGCCACCGTAATTACCTCATTATCAATAAGATCTTGGATTGCACTTCTGAGTGAGTAGCATTTATCGGTAAGATGACCACTGCAGCGATCGTATTCACAATATTGAGCGTGATTCCATGTAACGGGTAATGGATTGAGTGGTTGGTAATTATCAATGGGCTTAAGTATCCCATGGGCCCACAGTGTTTGGAGTATTTCAGACCTCAGAGCAGGTAGGTCATCATAGTGCCTATGAATTATTTCCCTCATTCCTCTCGGCTTGGGCAAATTACTAGATTGAGATTTGGTCAAGCAACTAGGTGGTGTTTTCTCTCTTGAGTAATATTGCACTGGGATTGGGTTGCCTGGACCTTGGTTTAAGGGAATTTACTTTTCTGGTATACAAATGATTTCTTTTAGAGTCCCTGGGGTCAATTGCTGAGAATAAGTATTTGAGGGATCAAGAGGAAGGTAATTCTTTTGGTTATAGTAGCAGGCATTTAGATGAGGGAGATCGGGGT
The DNA here is from genome assembly GCA_013146195.2 of Codonopsis lanceolata. NCBI lineage: Eukaryota > Viridiplantae > Streptophyta > Magnoliopsida > Asterales > Campanulaceae > Codonopsis > Codonopsis lanceolata. The sequence continues at coordinate 73,759,894 of CM028382.1, read as the reverse complement.
TGATTTCTGAAGGATATGGATTAGAGTTGTGAGCATTTGAAATCATACCTCCTTGGGTAATGGGATCATTATTTGGCTGATGGCCGACATTTGGTTGTTTTCTAGAGGCTTGGAAAAAGATATTTTCTGAGGTATCGGGATGACTTATTTCAGAAAGGTAGGAAGTATTAGAAACGTATTTCAAGATTTTGATCTTTTAGGAGAAAGCGGCAAGAGTTTCTGAGAAACCTGCTAAAAGATCATTTACCACTTGATTTGTTATCCTTTCCGCATGGGCATCCAATTCTTTCTTTAGCCAGACTTCAAGTCCAGGAGGAGGTGCATACTCAGGAGTTTCTTTTTCTGGTTCCCAATTATTCCAATCATTGCTAGCCCCTGTCATAGCTTGCTTATTTTTAGCGGCCATTTTGCTTGGATGCGCTCCTTGAAAGATTACGCCCTTTTTCTCGCTCGTTTCGATACTATCTCGATGCGCTGCATGCGTATCCGTATCAACCGGCCAGTACTATCTCAGCCTTTCCAAATTCGGACCAGGTTTCTGAGGAAAATGGGTTTTTGAGGTATCAGAAGGCTGGCTGAAGGCTTTCTGGGCTAGGAGTATAGCGTGCCTTTATTAGTATTTTTTTTAATTATTATTCATTTTCCCTACAATTGACCGGATAAGCACCTGCTTTATTTTGACGGTCTCAGGACTTTTCCTGGAACAGTGGATTCCTTCTCCAATGTATATGACCAACGTATTCCACCTGCCTTTCGACTCCCCAAGATCGGACTGATGCCAGGCGAAGGGCCTATAATCTTTCCGGGATCCACAATTCAAAATGGTCTAGGTCGAGCATTAGAGAATAACAAATCAGTCCCTGTGTATTTATTTTTTTTATTTGCGCATTTTTTATATTTTTTTAATCATTTTTTTTACTTGCGCATTTTTTTATCTCTTTTTTTTGCTATTCGTTTTTTTTACAGGGGCTGACTCACGATTCATAAATGCAAAAATCAGTCGATCTTTGAAGTGTTCTGAAAATCTATATGCATTCTAACGATGGCTTTTGCAGGCGGTAGTGTGGGTCCCAATGTGCACAACAATAAGCTAGAAGGGGGGGGTTGAACAGCTTATTAACACTTTAAAACTTTTAAGTAAGTTCCTTGAAAGTTACTTGCAATAAATGAAAAGAGTCAAGTAGCGGAAGACCTTCAAGAAAATTGTTCGAGTGCTTCGATAAGGACTACCAGATAGACCTTTTACAGATTACTTAAGTTACTGGAAATGGATAATATAAACAATGAAACTAAGCAGTTCAAATAAATAGGCAGACAAGAGGAAATAACACAAGTATTTTGGGATGGTTCGCACTATAATGAGTGCTACGTCCACCACCAAGACGATCAACCTTGGATTTAAATTGTGCACCATGTTTTCCACTTAGATCAATTACAAAGAATATCCCTAATGGATCGTGTACAAAATATTGACTTGTGTTTGGGTCTAGGGAATTAAATATCGTAAATACAAGATATTTAATTAGATGCGAAAATATAGTTAATGGAAGTTAACAACAAGAAGAATAAAGCAATAAATGTTGAAGAAGCGACTTCTTGTTGTTGGCGAGGACTTCTAGATCTGTTAAGGATCTATTGAATGCTTGGCGAAAGACTTGGAGTTGTGTAGATTGAGCAATTCTTTAAGTGTTCGATTGATTACATGCAGTTGTCTCTTTGTTCTAGTCTTCAATGGCGTATTTAATAGCGAGTGCACTTCAAAAGAATCCGTTGGAAGGGCGAAGACTTCAACAACTCTATTCATAAATGCATTAAATGCATGGGGTCATCGATCAAGGAATTTCGTCTTCCAGAGATATCTAGAGCAAATAATCATTTACGAGATCTTCAAAAGGTGGGCGATTTGGTGTCGGATCGAGAGATGAAGCGAAAGTAGGGGGCGATGCAGCTTTTACGCTTTCATTGTTCGGGGCGAAAAGTATTCTGCTTTTCGGAAAGTTGCTTTCGGCGGCTTGACATGTCGAGGGAATGACTTGGATTAATTCAAATAATATATGGAATAAGTTTGAATTAATCCGACTAGCTTCTATTTGGAGAGGACACGTAGAAGCGAATCGGTGGACACGAGGTCTAGATCTTAAGCTTTGAGCGAGTCTTCAGGTGAAGGCGAGAAGGGTCTTCAGTGAACACGAAAAGTCCTACAAAAACTATACAAGGCAAAGTTCTATACACGGTTGCCACGCTAATCGATCTGTGACCCGATTAGCCAGAAGTATAAAACTAATGTAATGTCTTGATCGGATATAAATTTAACATAAGAATCAACAATCTCCTCCTATTTATATCGGTCATCATTACTACAAATGAGGGTTTTAAAACAAACTATTTAATAGATAATAGCATGTCGAGAATTTTTATATATTAAGTAGTCGGTAGACATGCCTCTATTGAAGCAGAATAACACCTCAAATGCAAGGGACTAATCTAAGTGCATACAAGAATAAGAGAGTCAAGAAACGACACAGATTAGCGGCCGGTTTAAATAAATTTAAAGCGAATGTTTAAATTCTAATTTAGATAAACAATAAAAGCGACAAGAATTTAAACACCATAATTTTTGAAAAAGCAAGTAATCATACGTATTTATAAACAAGATGTTTACATTCAACGAGTTTTCAAAAATAAGATAAATACAAAGGAAAGGGAAGAAAAGATACAAAAGCTACCAAGGTCTTTTCCCTTTGCCTTTGTCTGCGACCTCCTTTTCTCTTCTTTCTCGCTCTAGCTCTTCCATTCTTCGTTGGTATTCGTCATCGCATCGGTCGGAGTGCGGTGGAGCGAGAGCGGTAGTCGAGTTCTTCACGAAGGCGGTGTTCTCTTCCATCGGCATTACGTTGATAGATCTCATTTGCTTCTCCTCGTGATGGCGGATCACGATCTCGGTTGGCATTCATAATATCATGAAGCGAGTTGCGGCGAGGTTGTTGAGTTCCATAATAGAATACGGCCAGGTAGGTGAGATGGAGAGTGATGGCGTGGAATAACTCGTAGAAAATGGAGCCTATGATCACGGCAACCTTCATCTCGTTGAGCCGATGTTGATCTTGACATCGGTGAAGTCGTCGCATCTGTCCAAAAGCGAGTCGGACATCCTCTTGAAATTGTCGAAGAGTAGTGGCGATCCGGTCGTTGGCCTTGGCATTGCGGTGGCTACTTCGGATAGCGGTAGATATGCTTGTGAGCTCGCCTAGCCGCAGGTAGATGGCATCTAGCAGGGACAAAACTTCGGCATTGGTGGTGATGGGAAGTAGATGCTTGGCCAATGTGAATGGTGTCGGAGGCGAGTCTGCGAGGCTGATGGGGCTGTTGGATATGGGGAGTTCTGGAGGCAGAAGAGGATGAGTCTTGGGTTGGTATGGTTTTGGTGGAAGAGGATAGGGTTATAGGGGAGGGTGGAGGTGGAGTTGGTGGGGAATCGAGTTCCATATCAGTGTCAGAATTTTCACTGATGTGGGAGGATTGGGGAATGGGTTCGGTAGAGAACCGAGAAAGAAGAGGCGGGGTAGAAGAGGATTTTGGTTTTGAAGGGAAGGTTGAGGAGGTTGAGAAGGTTGAGGAGGTTGATGAGAAGGGGTGAAGAGATGCACTCTTGGCGAAAGTTCGAAGAAACTTGGCGGCGGGGTCTAAAGGCGTGGTGTGGTTGAAGAAGTTGGTTGGGATTGGGGTGGTGAGGAAGGTGTGGATGGGTCGGGTGAGTAGTTAAAGGGAGAGGGAGGAGGAGGAGTTGGGGTTACAGGTGGCTCCTCGATTTTGAGCTCCTCTGAGGGATAGACTCCTCGGAGGTGGTGAATTCCTCGAGTAGATGACTCGGGAGGAATAGATGAAGGGTTGATAGGTATAGATGAAGGGTTGAGAGGTAAGGTTTGGGCGTCGGTAGTTGGTTGGGCTTCGGTAGAAGGTATAGTTGAAGGGTTGACAGTTGAGTGTTGGGCGTCGGTATAGGTAGTTGGTTGGTGGCGGTAGGGTTGGGTGCAGGTAGCTCTCCTTTTCTTCCTCGGTGAATAGGAGACTTCAGTTGCTTCATCGGTAGAGGTTGGAGGGGCGGTGGGCTGGTCTTCAAAGGTTTCTGAAGTTTCCTTCGTTTTGGTTTGGGAGTGGGTGCGGGAGTTGGTGAAGGTGGTTGGTTGGATTGGGTAGGTGGTGAGAGGATGGCTTGGCTTGGGTAGATGGAGGAGAGGAATGGCTAGATTGGCTGGTGCCTTCTTCTTACGGCCTTCCTTCATCTCCTTCGATCCATTTGGCTGCTCCTCTTCGGTTGGAGGTGCCACTTAGGCCTTGTCTTCTTGGCTTTGCCTCAGGCTGCTATTTTGGACCTTAGCGGCTACTGCCTCATCGGCCGGGCCTTTGGCCTTTAGATGGAGGTCGTGGCCACTTGATCGTCAAATTTAGCGAGGCCTTTTTGAAGGTCACGCTTGCCGCTACATGTGCTTCCATATTGAAGCGGGTGACCAAGATAGGTGCGAGGCTTGGCCACTTTGTCAAGAGAGGCCGGCGGTAGACCTTTACGCATCCGGCGCTTGTTCTCGTATTCGGTGTATTCTTGAAAAAGCGAGGCGTGAGTTGCTTCTCCTTGGCCCTTGTATACAACTCATCTTCTTTCAAAGAAGAGTTGATGTTAGCATCATCCCTCAAAGGGCATTGATCGGCTGACGAAGGCGTTTGCAAGTGGGGTTGTTCTTAGCTTTCTCCACCCTTGCTTTAGCTCGTCGAAAATGATGAGCCCCGGTTGAGGCGTAGGCTGTAGAAATCTGACCAGTCGGGTTGATCTGTTGGCGATAAACATGTCATGTGCTCCACTCTTGAATAGGAGCCCCTTGTCTAAAAGGTGGGTGGTGCAATAGGCGTCAGAGGAACAAATTTGAACATCTTCCTTGTGGCTCCAGGAGAGTGTCTACTCCCTCATGGCTTCCGGGCATGTAAAGCCTCGGCCATGGTTCTTTGAAAAGAGCTCCTCGTAATGCACGCCGATGATGGTGGAAATAGATTTAGCGGTGGCAGAGATGGGGCGGACCTCGAATCCACCCGCGAAGCGATGCAGTTCATGAGCTCCATTCGTTGATAAAATTCTTACGCGGGGAAGATCTTGTAGTTTTGTCGTTGAGGCGAGAAGAGGCGAGAATCCCGAGGCGTCCATATCCTCGCAAGCTTTGGCCGGCGGCTATAGAGTTGATTGGTGAAGGTCAATGCACATGCCGGAATGTATAGCCTTGGGTCCAAGCGACAATAATGTCATGAGAGGCGGGATAGATGGGATATCTGGAAGGTTGATATTTGAACTTGGAGGAATGACATTTTCGAGGTCAAAAGCCTTCCCATTGTCGCTTTGATTTTGAAGTTCTTGCCTGAAAGAAAAACAAAATAAAAATTAGGGCTTTTCATCTAGACATCTAAACAAGTAGGAATTTCAAAGTTTTCCAAAATAAATTGAAATTTTCGAAGCAAAAACTTGAAACCCTAGAATGTTTAGAGAAACCACACTCGTGAAATGCATAACAGAAGTTTTCATAAGAATGAACAATGAATAAACAAAAGCATTTGTTAGTATTCAAGTTTGTAAGAAAAACAATGGCGAATCCTTGTATAAACTCGAAAATGACCGTTTGAATTCCAAAAGGATTTTAGGTTGATAATGAAATGCGAGCGATACATAGAAAATTACGAGTAGAGTAGAGAAGCGTACCATTGTTGAAGATGAGAAGAAGAAACAAGAAGAAGAACTTGAATTTGCGAGAAAGTAGTTACTCGAGAGAGAGAGAGAAAAAAGTTTACGTTCAGAGGGTTTCGTAAAGTTTGGAAATGACGGTTCGAGGACTATTTAAAGGCGAGAAAATATCAGTTTTGAAAAAGCGGGAACTTAAGATATTTTCTTAAGTACCAAATTTTGTCCTTGACCCCTTGTATTGCTTTAGAAACCTCTTTAGCAGAAATAGACTAAGTAAGAGTACTAACCTTTAAGTCTTAGGTAAAGGAGAACTTCGTCTTCGATTAGACTAATCTTGGGTCTACTGGGTATGAAAGAAACATTAACAAAATTTTAAAATTAAGCGGTAGGATCAATCATACCAAGATTTCTCCTTAAATAAGCAAACTGGTGGCATCCGGTGGTTTTGTGAGAATGTACGCCAATTGATGCTCGGTTGGAACATATTCGAGGCGATGTTACCTTTTCCACATGATCTTTGAGAAAATGATAACGAATATCAATGTGCTTTGTCTTTGAATGCATCACTTGGATTTTTGGAGGCGAGATAGGCGATGTGTTGTCACACATGATTGGGCGGTTTTCGGTCTTGATGTTGTAGTCCACTAGTTGTTGCTTCATCCATAGTAGTTGAGAGCAACATTGCTTGCGGCAATATATTACCTTACGTGGTTGAGTTTGCCACGATCCTTGTTTCTTGCAAGACCATGAGGCAGTCTGTTTCCAAGAAATTGACAAGTCCCATGGTGCTTCTTACGCTCACTTTGCGGTGCATAATCTGCATCGAGTATCCAACTAGATTGAAGTTGTTGGATTTTGAATACCGAGATGCCTAGATTTGTTGTTTTTGAAACATATCGATGATACGTTTGGCGGCAAGCAAATGTGACTCCTTTGGATCACTGAAATCTAGCACAAACACAAGCGACAAACATAATGTCGGGTCTACTAGCGGTAAGGTAAAGAAGTGAACCTATGATTCCTCGATACTTGGTCATGTTCTCTTGCTTTCCCTTTTCATCTTTGTCAAGATGGCGTCGGTAGACATTGGAGTTTCAAATCCTTTGGTGAATCAAGACCAAACTTCTTGATTAGTTCCTTTGCATATTTGGTTTGGTGATGAAGATTCCGTCGAAGTGCATTGTATCTGCGGATCTAGAAAATAGGTAAGTTCACCCATCATGCTCATCTCGAACTTGCTTTGCATCGACTTCTCGAATCTTTTGCACGAGGCTTTGGTTAGTTGATCCAAAGATGATGTCGTCCACATAGATTTGTACCGAGAAGAGAATGGCCTTTGTGCTTGAGGATGAATAAAGTAGTGTCGATTCTTCCTCTCACGAATCCTTGTTCAATTAAGAACTTGGATAGAGTTTCATACCAAGCTCTAGGAGCTTGCTTCGCCGTAGAGAGCTTTCTTGAGTCGGTAGGCGTGGTCGGTTTATGCGAGATGACAAATCACGGAGGCTGTTCCACGTATCTGATTTCTTGAAGATCACCATTCGAGAAAGGCACTCTTAACATCCATCGATACACTTTGAAGTCCATGAGCGAGGCATAAGCTAGAAAGATTACGATTGCTTCTAGTCTAGCAAGGAGCAAAGTTTCATCAAAGTCAATTCCTTCTTCTGTCGGTAGCCACGAGCAACCAATCTAGCTTTGTTTACGGTGACATTTCCATCTTCATCTCTTTTATTTACGAATACCCACTTGGTGCCGATGTTGGATGATCGGTCGGTCTTTGAACTAAGCTCCACACCTTACATCTTTCAAAGCTGGTTCAGCTCTTCTTGCATAGCTTCAATCCGGTTATGATCTTCGATAGCTTCATCAATCTTCTTTGGTTCGAGTTCGATACAAATGCATAAGCAAACAAAGTTTCTTCTCGAACCTTATTTCTCGTGCGAACTCTGAGTTGAGATCACCAATGATTTGAGAAATGGGATGATCTCTTGCTTCAATAAAGTTGGAGGAAGATCACTTACGGTGGATTCTTCCCTTAAGAATTGGAGTTGGTTGAGAAGGAGATTCACCAAAATGCAGTTCGAGAAGAAATAGAGTCTTCAAAACTTTCATTTTACGGTGAACAAGAAGGATGAGAGATCTGTAAAGGTGCTTGGGGTAAAAGCAGAAGAGATGGGTTCGGGGTCAGCAGATGAGTTGTTATCGGTATCGGTAGAGGTCTCTTCTAGGTGAAGGGTTATCGGTATTGGTGGGATCTGCGGTTGCCGTTTTCGATAAGGATTGGAAGTAGATCTTTGTATTTGTACTGTCTCATCATTATCGGAATCATTAGCAACGTTCGGAGCCATTCTAGGCTCTAACAAGTCATATTCATCAAAAGAAACATGCCTGATTCTAAGATTTTTAAGTTAGATTTCTTGAAAATGCGAAATGCTTTTGAATGTTTGGAATACCCAGAAAAATTCCTTAAATCGATTTTGCATCAAATTTTCCTCTATACTCTTTTCCATTATAAAGAATAAAACATTTACAGAAGATTTTAAGAAATCAATGTTTGGGGATCTTCCTCTCCATATTTCATATGGAGTTTTATTATGAAACTTGTTTACCGAGGATCTATTCAGGTAAAAGCAAGCGTGTTGGCTTGAAATACTTCGGAAGTTTAGCTTACGCGGCATTGTTCTAGCCGCTTCAATCGGTGTTACGTTCTTCCGTTCGGCTACACCATTTTGTTGAGAATGCCGGCGGCGAGAAGTTGTGGCGATCCATGGTCATCGCGGTACTTTTCTACACCATTGTTTTTGAATTCGGTGCCGTTGTCGATCTTATGTCACAAATGTCTTCAAGCTTTTGAGTTTGAAGTCTTCTAAAAAGTGCGGTGACTAGATCATACGTTTCATCTTTAGATGTCATAGTTTCAATCCAAGTGAATCTAGAGTAGTCATCAACTACTACAAGTGTGTACTTGTCTCCCGAAATCTTGGTTGTTGTAATAGGTCCAAAGAGATCCATATGCGAGAAGTTGAAGAGGTGCGTTTGTTGATAAAACAGACTTTCTTTTGAAGGAAGACTTGGAAAGTTTTCCTAGTTGACAAGCTTTACAACTACGTCATGATCGGCGGACAGTAGGTAGACCTTTGACAAGCCCATTTTTGGAGAGCTTGGAGAGGTGCTTGAAGTTGAGGTGGCGAGGCAGCTTGTGCCATAGCCATTTGTTGTCGCGAACATTGTTGGCTACTAGACACGAGGTTTGAGAATCTCCCTAGAAGATTTAAGTCCACGACATAGGCGTTTCCTTGTCTATTGCCGGTCGGTATTGTGGAGCATGATTCACGGTCTTTGATGAGGCCTTGGTTTGAATTGAATTGGCATAGAAGTCCTTTGTCGCGAGAATTGTGATATGCTCGAGAAGATTGTGCTTTAAACCACTTACTAGAGAAACTTTGTTGATGGAGAGACTTCCTCTAGTAATTGAGCCATATCCAATTGTCTTTCCTCTTGCATTGTCTCAGAAAATAACCGTGGGTCCTTTTGCTTGACTATATACGTAAGAAGACTTACGTTCCCGGTCATGTGCCTTGAGCGACCCTTGTCTAGGTACCGGATGTCTTTGTTTTCGATTCTATAGCCATGAAGCATTCTGTAAAAGAGTTAAAGCAAAACAAGGTACCCTTTATTTGGGTCCTAAGGATTAGCAACCTTTTGCAACCCATACACCTTGACCTTGAGAGAACTAGGTCTCTCGGATCTTGGGGTGAACCTTAGCGGGCATTACGGTGCCGGATGGCCTAAGCAATGGCAAGAATGACATAAATGGAAAGTCCATAGAGAAGCTGTTAGAGTCTTCAATTGAAGAGTGCTTATGATCATTCCTTTTCTTGACATCCATTTTTGGTTCGACTTGCTTGTTGACGGTAGACTTAATTGGTTTCTTTCGAATCTTCCTAGGTAGGTTACCAACGGACTTAGCTTTAGCTTTTTTGAAAACCTTTCGGGAGGATTCGGTAGAATACCTTTAAGTTTACCTTCAACAGTAAAAGCGACTTTGCTGTTTCATAGACAAACTTGATAGTTACTGGGTAGAGGTTTAGTAGGTCTACCGTCGGCGGACTTTGCCTTGGCATAGTCGTTGCCGGTAGACTTCACTTTCTCTACCGTTACCTTCTCGGGTTTCTCATTTGAATCATTCATTTTGGCTTTTCCTTTCGAGCTTTAGGGTAAGGGAACACTTGAATAACCAAGGCCTTGTTTCCCTATATTTCCAAATGTCGTTTAGAGAAAGATATATCATTAGCGGTTTCGGAGGATTCACCTTTCTCTTTGGTGAAGAGATTGTCGGAAGAGACACATCGAATATCCTATGCTGTGTTTATCATTGCTAGATTTTTGGCTTGTAAGGATTTCTTCAAATGCATCCTTGGAGCTATTCCAGGAGTCAATTGTCTTTTGCAAGGCAATTTTCTCTAGGTCAAGTCCTTTGATGTGCTCAGTCAGACAGTCAATTTTGTCATGAAGAAATTTGTTTTCTTCCTTGATTTGATACTCTCTTGTTGCGGCTATTGAGAGTTTGAATCTCATTGCCATCAAAGATTTCTCATTGTATGAGTTTCTCACGGTTCTTGGCCGGTTTAACATAGGCTACTCTAAAGGAATTAAATTCTTCAAGCATATCACGATTATCCTTGAGAAGTTCTTCCTTCTTGAAACTATCCTTGTTGGTTTCATTTTTGTCCAAAGGACTTGGTGAAACTACAACTTCATTTTGAGTCATAGGTAGGACATGAATCATGAGCTATTAAGCATATGTTAGCTTGCTCACAATCCTCTTCCTCCTCTTACGAATCGGTCTCAAACCATGTAGCAACTTTGTTTGTCTTCTATGTCTTGACCAACATACCCTTTTTGTTTTGAAATTTTCTAAAAGTGGGTTTTCGGTATGCTTCAAATTTTGGCTTAGGACATTTTGAGGCAAAATGACCGGAGTTTTCTACGGTTATAACACACAAGCTCTTCCTTAGATGAGCTTTCACCAATCTTCTGAAAGGTTGTTGGTGAGTGTTCTTCCTTCCATATTTTGCAAATTTTTGAAAACGTTTAACAAACATAGCAAATTGTTCATCGGATAAAAAATCATTTTCTTTGGAAGAAGTAGAAGGTTTGTTTTCAACAATGATTTCTTCTTGGACCATGGTGGCAAAGACACGTTACGGCTGTTTGTCTTGCTCTAGAGCTTGATTAACTTCAAGTTCATAAACCTTTAAACTTGCGTAGAGACTACGAAGAGTCATCTCGTTTAAGTTCTTAGATTCTTTCATAGCCGTGGTCTTCACATGCCATAAGCTACCTAGAGAGCCTAGAAACCTCATGTTCATTTCCTTTTTGTCATACGTTTTACCAAGAGAAAAGCAACTATTTATTACCTCACTGAATCGATCGTATGCTTGTCTCAAGGTTTCCTTAGGATCCTTTTTGAAAGAATCAAAGCTTGGATGTATGTATATTTTCCGTTGTCTCTTGTGTCTTGGTCTCCTTCCAAGTATTCTACAAGAGCTTCCCACATCTCTTTAGCGGTTGTACATCGAATCACTTCTTTGGTAGGTGCTTGTGTCTAGAGAGGCTGGTGATTATATTGATTGCTTTCTTTGTCAAGTTCTACCGACTTTCTATCGTCCTCTGTCCATTCGATTCTTCTTTAGGAACCTGCGGGGTTCCAGCGATGGAGGCTAGAAGATTTGCCTTCATTGGTACATGTTGACTGCGGTGACACATTTCCATAACTGTTGTCAATAGAGTTCATGAATCTCATTACTTTATCCTTCCATACATCAAAATGACCTTCGTCCAATATTGGGACGTGGTTAGCATTAGATGTAGGCAGCATATAGTGTGTTTGTGCCATTATGTCGTATCTCTCAAGAGTTTAATCTTGGAAAAACTTGTTTTCGAAGAGTAAGGCTCTGATACCAATTGTGGGTCCCAATGAGCACAATAATAAGCTAGAAGGGGGGGGGGTTGAATAGCTTATTAACACTTTAAAACTTTTAAGTAAGTTCCTTGAAAGTTACTTGCAATCTATGAAAAGAATCAAGTAGCGGAAGACCTTCAAGAAAATTGTTCAGTGCTGCCGATAAGGACTACCGTAGACCTTTTCAGATTACTTAAGTTACTGCTGAAATGGATAATATAAACAATGAAACTAAGCGGTTCAAATAAATAGCAGACGGTAGGAAATAACACAAGTATTTTGGGATGGTTCACACTATAATGAGTGCTACGTCCACCACCAAGGCGATCAACCTTGGATTTAAATTGTGCACTATGTTTTCCACTTAGATCAATTACAAAGAATATCCCTAATGGATCGTGTACAAAATATTGACTTGTGTTTGGGTCTAGGGAATTAAATATCGTAAATACAAGATATTTAATTAGATGCGAAAATATAGTTAATGGAAGTTAACAACAAGAAGAATAAAGCAATAAATGTTGAAGAGCGACTTCTTGTTGTTGACGAGGACTTCTAGATCTGTTAAGGATCTATTGAATGCGAAAGACTTGGAGTTGTGTAGATTGAGCAATTCTTTAAGTGTTCGATTGATTACTATAGTTGTCTCGTGTTCCAGTCTTCAATGGCGTATTTATAGCGAGTGCATCTCAAAAGAATCCGTTGGAGAGGGCGAAGACTTCAACGACTCTATTCATAAATGCATTAAATGCATGGGGGTCGATCAAGGATTTTCGTCTTCACAGATATCTAGAGCGAGATAATCATTTACGAGATCTTCAAAAAGGTGGGCGATTTGGTGTCGGATCGAGAGATAAAGCGAAAGTAGGGGGCGATGCTTTACGCTTTTTGCATTCGGGGCGAAAAGAAATCTGCTTTTCGGAAACTTTCGGAAAGTTGCTTTCGGCTGCTTGACATGTCAGGGAGTGACTTGGATTATTTCAAATAATATACAAAAATGAGTTTGAATTAATCCAGCTAGCTTTCTGCTGGAGAGGACACGTAGAAGCAGATCAGCTGGACACGAGGTCTACCGATCTTAGGCTTTGAGCGGGTCTTAGGTGAAGCCGAGAAGAGGTCTTCCGTTGTTCTGAAAAAGTCCTACAAAAACTATACAAGGCAAAGTTCTATACACAGTTGCCACACTAATCGATACGCAGCCCGATTAGCCACTGAAGTATAAAACTAATGTAATGTACTGATCAGATATAAATTTAACATAAGAATCAACACTTTACCCAAAGAGATGGTTTAGACTATGAGGAGACATTCTCCCCAGTGATGAGATTTTCCTTTGTTCGCCTAATCCTAGCGATAGTAGTGCACATGGATCTAGAACTTTATCTGATGGATGTTAAAATTGATTTTCTCAATAGAGAACTAGATGAAGAGATCTATATGACTCAGTCAAAGGGTTTTGAAGTCATGGAATAAGAGCGAAAAGTGTATCGGCTCAAATGTACCATCTATGGTCTCAAAAAGTCTTCTAGACAGTAGTATATTCGTTTTCAACAAGTGGTAACCTCACTTGGCATTGTGATGATTGAGGAAGACCACTATGTGTATGTTAAAATGATCCAAGGAAAAGATCTTGATTCTGTCATTATATGTTGATGATATCCTACTAGCTGGGAATGATATGGAGATGATAAATGCCACTAAAGAGTGGTCATCTCACGCTTTGATATGACAGACTTGGGTGAAGAGAGTTATGTGCTTGGAGTAAAAGTCATTAGGGATCGTTCAAAGAAATTTCTCGATTTGTCTCAAGAGACTTACATTAAGAAAATCATCGAATGTTTTGTCATGACTAACTCAAAACCCGTTGTCACTCCAATGGAAAAAAAGATGTGTCCTTAGTACAAACCAATGGTGTGTACTTGGCCTGACCTATACTTCGCAGTTGGGATATTGAGTTAATTCCAAAGTAATCCTGGATCTGCACACTGGATGGCAATGAAAAGGGTTATGCGTTACTTGGTGGGAACCACAAATTTAACCTTATGTTATCACGGAGGGGATTTGAGCTTGAAAGGTTTCACTGACGCAGATTAGGCTGGAGACGTAGATGGTTATAAATCTACTTTAGGCTACGCTTTCCTCCTTAGTGGTGGAGGTATCTCTAGGAGTAGAAAGGGACAGACTAGCACCGCCCTATCTACGATGGAGTCAGAATACATTGTTTGCTTGGCTGTAGTTCAAGAAGCAGTATGATTGAGGAGTTTTCTTCAACATCTTGATGTTAGGACGCATGTGAATCGTCATGTAGTCATTGCTTGTGATAGCATGACAGCTTTAGGTTACACTAAAGATCGCAAGTATCATGGGAAGACGAAACACATCAATATCAAGTATCATTTTTCACCTACAAACAATGAATGGATGATTGCAATGGAAGATGAAATTTCCTCTATGAAAAATAATCAGGTTTGGGAGTTAGTTGATCTTCTGCAAAGTCATAAGACTATTGAAACAAATGAGTTTTCAAAGTCAAGTGAAAGACAGATGGAACAATTGACAAATATAAGGCACGTCTTGTGGCAAAAGGCTTTACCCAAAGAGATGGTTTAGACTATGAGGAGACATTCTCCCCAGTGATGACATTTTCCTTTGTTCGCCTAATCCTAGCGATAGTAGTGCACATGGATCTAGAACTTTATCTGATGGATGTTAAAATTGATTTTCTCAATAGAGAACGAGATGAAGAGATCTATATGACTCAGTCAAAGGGTTTTGAAGTCATGGAATAAGAGCGAAAAGTGTATCGGCTCAAATGTACCATCTATGGTCTCAAACAGTCTTCTAGACAGTAGTATATTCGTTTTCATCAAGTGGTAACCTCACTTGGCATTGTGATGATTGAGGAAGACCACTATGTGTATGTTAAAATGATCCAAGGAAAAGATCTTGATTCTGTCATTATATGTTGATGATATCCTACTAGCTGGGAATGATATGGAGATGATAAATGCCACTAAAGAGTGGTCATCTCGCTTTTTGATATGACAGACTTGGGTGAAACAAGTTATGTGCTTGGAGTAAAAGTCATTAGGGATCGTTCAAAGAAATTTCTCGATTTGTCTCAAGAGACTTACATTAAGAAAATCATCGAATGTTTTGTCATGACTAACTCAAAACCCGTTGTCACTCCAATGGAAAAAAGATGTGTCCTTAGTACAAACCAATGCCCTAAGAATGAAGAGAAGAAAAGAATGTCTACGACTCTATATGTGAATACGGTAGGGAGCTTGATGTATGCAATGGTGTGTAATTGGCCTGACCTATACTTCGCAGTTGGGATGTTGAGTCGATTCCAAAGTAATCCTGGATCTGCACACTGGATGGCAATGAAAAGGGTTATGCGTTACTTGGTGGGAACCACAAATTTAACCTTATGTTATCACAGAGGGGATTTGAGCTTGAAAGGTTTCACTGACGCAGATTAGGCTGGAGACGTAGATGGTTATAAATCTACTTCATGCTACGCTTTCCTCATTAGTGGTGGAGGTATCTCTAGGAGTAGAAAGGGACAGACTAGCACCGCCCTATCTACGATGGAGTCAGAATACATTGTTTGCTTGGCTGTAGTTCAAGAAGCAGTATGATTGAGGAGTTTTCTTCAACATATTGATGTTAGGACGCATGTGAATCGTCATGTAGTCATTGCTTGTGATAGCATGACAACTTTAGGTTACACTAAAGATCGCAAGTATCATGGGAAGACAAAACACATCAATATCAAGTATCATTTCACTAGAGACATGGTTGGACAAAAGAAAGTTGTTATAGAATATATTCCTACTAGAAGTATGTTGACCTTATGACTAAACCTCTAGTTAGAGAGATCTTTCAGGATCATATGTTGGGTCTAGGACTTCGTAGGATTTGATATTTATATTGAAAACACTTTTGTTGACATTGATTATTATTTTCATTAGCGTTTGAATAAATTGCAGTTTCATTTAATTCCTTTTATATGTTAATTGGATTTTTTAATATGAAATTTTATAGCATATATATTTTGATTAAAAAGATGTCGTGGATATTGAATTGACCTTCTCACATGGGTAATTCACCTTGTCACTAGGTGGGCGAGTAAGTTGAAATAGTAAAAGTGTTTGGCACTTACGAAGGGAGATGCACAATTGACATTACATTTATTGCCTTGGCATATGGCCAAGATGAGACCTTTTATAATGGTCGACTTTATATCCCAAGAAAAAGTTCGAATGTGAGATCTTAAAAGAAACACTAGAAGAGTGACTGCTTTTGTGTAACCAGGTTAGACGCTTGAAGGGTGGCTAGACTAAGGTTCATACGACGTTTGAGCATGACATGCTTACTTCGTGTGGGTGTTCCGCTATAACATACACATCATACTGTTTGTGACTATAACGCGACCTAAGAAAGTGATTGAATGATTCCTGCTTCATCACTGTGTGAGTTCTAGTGATCAAATACAGGTCACGATTATACCCTATGTGACTTAGAACTATATCATGAACTTGGATGTTGATGATGCTACTTTGGCATGTCGACCAACAGGCTATGCACATACAACCCTACAGAGCATTGTTGGGAAAGCAGTTAATCAAGAGTGATTGGTATAAGTGTCTAAGGAAGATAGCATGATATACATCTCTATTTTTTGTGTTTCAATGTCATGACGATCATATTGAACATATGGTTTCAAGAAATTGATCCTGATACACAAACATATTGAGGTTTAAGCATCGCTCTCGAGGGATTGAGAATGCTTAAATTGATATATATATATATATATATATATATATATATATATATATGGCCTGAGGTATAGACGAGTTTTGTTTTCTAATGAGAACGTTCTATGCTGGTCAGGTGGTGATTTGGTATAACGCTCCACTCTTTATCTTTCTTGTCATGTCTTATTCTTCACTTCCAGTATGAAGATGTCGTGTTTAACGGGTTTTGATGAAACGATGTGTTAAGAGAGTTGAGCTCATGTGTGCGAGTGAGAGATGTTAGCAATTGGGCTCGTGGGCCGATTATTTACTTCCACTCACATGGATCGTAATTATATATTAAAGGTTAATTAGTTTCCTAATACGAAAGGGTTCGGATTGACTTAACTTAACCTAAAAGAAATAGAGTTTTTTGTACAATAATATAAATAGGGCAAGTAAAGAGATAAAAAATCTCTAACATAATACACGCCAACAAGAAGAAGACGACTTATTGGATTGGCCGCCCCTAGTCTCTCTCTTTCATATATTCTATCTCACCAAATTAAATACTCCCTTTATCCTAACTAGAACTGACAAATGGGCGGGCATGGGTGGGCCCATATGGGCGACATGCTCAAATGGACGGATAAATAAGTGTCCATTTAATTACATGGGCATATATGGACGGGCACTAAATGAGCATGGGCGCCTATGGGCGCTCATTTACTCATTAACATACAATTATCAAATAACTACAAAAATTACAAAAAAAATCATTTCCATCTACAAAAAATTACTCAAAATTTACAACTAACCATATATATTCATGGTTGCAACTTGAAAATTACTTGTAAGTATACAACTAACCATACATATTAATTTAATTAAGAAGAAGAGGTAGAAGGAAAAATCAGTAATTTAATTAATTTACTTAAAGCTCTGTAACATCGCAGAAACGGACCCTTCCATTGTAGAATATCGTAAGGTGTTGATCCTGCCCGGTGGGTTCTGAAATTCCCTCCATTAATCTCATCCTTTATTTGTTATATGAAAAACCAAGAAATTAATATATACATTAACAATATATATAATTAAAATACATAGAGAGATAGAGAAAGATAGAGGAACACACATGGGTTTTTGTTGGTGGTGGTGGTGGTCATCGAAAAAATGGGAAATAGAGAGCGGCACAAGGCGGAGTTCGAGGTTGTAGTTCCTCATGATTATATGACAAATTATTTAGGAATTACTAGCTAGTAAAGAGAGATTGGTGAAGCAAAGTGTGTGTGTGTGTGTGGAACAACTAAAATTCAATTAGTAAATAGATATCAACGTGGGTGTCCAGCTGGGCGCCCATTTAGTTCATAATATTATTGTGGCATTAGTCAAATATGGTCATTTGACCCGGTTGATGAACATATATGCTCTTTGACCATAAACCACTTGTGGTCGACCTGATAAACCAGTTGTCGACCAAGTGGTTTACATTGGTTTATTGATAAACCAGTTGTCGACCAAGTGGTTTACACTGGTTTATCAATAAACCAGTGTAAACCACTTGGTCGACAACCGGTTTATCCCACTTGATAAACCAACAATTTCGGATGTTGAGGGGTGCATTTTTACTGGTTTACTGATAAACCAGTCATGGTTTATCACTGATTTATCAATAAACCAGGCCATAAAATAGTTTTTTTTAAGTGATGCTACAAATGGCCAAGTCATCTTTCACTTGACCATTTTTGTAAATCACCCCCCCCCCCCATAATATTTCATGGGCATAAATGGGTATGCCTTTGTGTCCATTTAAAATTTGAAGTGTGCCCATACCCAATTTTTAGTGAGCGGTCTGGGCGGGCGAATGTGTATGGGCGAAAATTACCACATCTAATTCTAACCATCGAGATACTTGAATGTGTGGTATGAACTTTGAGACTTAGATTTACGGTGTGAACCAAATGTTGATATTCGTGCTATGTAATATCAATTCGACGAGAGAGACTTGCATGATCAGTATTCGTGACATATATATATCGTAGCTTAAGTAGAAAATTTTTCACTTCGCTCAAAGTTTAAGTTTGCACGAGATAACTAATGATTTTTTCGTTGATAACGAATTAGTATATATGACCTTCAATTTTTCTTTTGGAATAATCTGTTGCGGTACAAAGGTACAATGATACTTGCAGTTTCCGTTATAGTTGTACAGTAGGAGTCTTTACTGTTAAGATTCGGTGATACCAACAGTAATAATTCTTAGATTTTCGTCAACTTCAACAGTAAGTGAATCTTGGATTTTACTTTTTATAGTGCGCACCGATGATCAAAGGACGACGACGGCGGCCAGTAATGAGGAGACGTACATGAAATGAAACCCCACCCAGAGAGACAGAGCCTAGAACCAGTGATTCGTTTCAAATCAAGAAATTAATTACGTAGCAGACTGAGCCTCTTCCTAATTTCTATTCCTATATATTTGTAGGAGTATAATTGTCATTTTGAGGATAATACTCTACTACCCACAGCTGTTGAAGCTGATTGTAACAAGGAAGATGATGGGACAGTGGCACTGGCTTTCATGATGAATGAAATACTGTAATTCATGATTATTGATTTATGAGTCTACCTAGATATTGCGTGTACCTATATATATATATCAAAAGCATATACAGTAACAGTTTTTTTAATCTAAATTGACTTTTTCAAAATAGATATTTACGAATTAATTATAATCAACAACATTTACTTAATAATTAACGTCTTATATAAATAACTACATAAATTAATAATTTATTATCAATCAATTTTTTTTGCATTATTTCCCTTCAGATTTCCGCCCTTGTATATTATACTCCCTTTGTCCCTAAATAATCGTCCTAGTTGACCTGACGCATAGTTTAAGAAAAAACAATTTATTTGATTATTTATATTGGTTTAATGTGTAGTTTCCTTTAAAGCTCATGTGTGCGTGACCCATAATTAAAGTTGAATGAAAAAGTAAGGGTAAAGTGGTAAAAGTGATGTTCTAAAGAGGTAAGTTTCAAATTGGACAATTATTTTGAGACGAACGAAAAAGGAAAGAAAAGCGATAATTTAGGGACGGATGAAGTACTTATTAGTGAACATTCAAACTTAGTTTCTAATTTTTTAAAAAATACATCTAATTTAATTTCTTTACATATTTTCACAGTACTTCTTTCACCGAAAATACTATGGTCTTCATACCAACACAACAACTTTGGCGTTGGTCATTATTGATTCCAAGGTATGTATAAAACTTATGTTATATATTACTAGCTCCCTCAGTTTTCAAGTTATTGTCTACTTTGACCCAACACACCGTTTAAGAAAAAATAATTAAAATATTATACATATTTGTGAAAGTTGCTGTTTTCTTTAATACATTTGACTATGTGATCATAATTAAAGTAGGTAGAAAAACATATCTAGAAATTAAAAATCTGTACTTTTTTAGAAAATACTCCCTTCGTTTTCAAAATATTGTCTAGCTAGGTTGACTCGACACACCGTTCAAGAAAAACAAATTTAATAGATTATAAATATGTGGTTTCCTTTAATGCCCTTGATTATGTGGTCATGATTAAACAAGGTACAAAAAGAAAGGGTAAAGTGGTAAATGCATTTTCCTAAAAGGGAAAGTTTTGAAAGACAATAATTATTTAAGAACAGACGAAAAATGAAAGATAGATAATAATTTGAAAACGGATGAAGTAATAATGAAGAGGCAAATTGTAAATTTTTAAATAATTCGATTTTCATTTCTAAATATGTGTTGATCATTCTATAATAGGAAAAAAAATATTTAACTAATATTAGAAAATAAAGAAAATCTTACAGATCTGGTGAATTGGAGGTAGTTGATTTCTAGAGGTTCTTTGGAAAGATCTATCTATTTCTCTCAATGAGGGTGTGAGTGTGTGCGCAATATGTGTGTGTGTATGTGTGTGGAGAGAGTGGGATGGACTTCGGCAACTGACATGAGATTAGTACTGAAGGTTAATATCATAATACAACATGAGGAAGAGAGAGGAGATGAGCTTTTTACATTGCAATGAATTTTTGTTTTGGGTATTTGGGAAAATCTGTAAAAGTTCAAATACATAATAGTGTCTTTTAGGGTTTTTCAATGGATTGAATTTTTTTAATTTGAGTTAAATTGTCCACTAAGCACAATTTTAAGCGCTTTAATCCCTTATATATTTTTAAAAATGAAAAAAAAATGCATTTTTTAGGTAAAATACTGTAATACCCTAAATGAATCGAACACGCTTCTAAAAAAGGCACGTCATGCATTACAATTTAAAAATCATGCATTACGATACACAAATCATATGTAATTATAAGATGCAAAAGTCGAGGTCGATCACTGTCTCATGTAGGATTGTACTTGAAGAAGACAGTGTTTATCTATGTACAACTCTATGTTACAGTTTCAAGGGTAGCAAATCGTTCTGTTCGATAGTAATATGCGACGATGATGAAAAGCCAACCAATAAAACAACAAATGTTGTGTATAAGGAAAAAATTATAATCTATAATGTTTTTGTTTGAGTACTATACTCTTTTCTAATTAAATAGTTTTCTATTGTTTATTCTTCTAATTTTGTTTTAGCTATCTATTTTCCTTATGTATAGTTTAGTTGAAAGATATATATGTCATACGTTTAGTGCATGGGTGCCAAAACTAGTTATGATAAAGCCTGATTAGAATCTGACCAGCTATAAAGGGTACTCTAACGGTATTTTTGTCATTTGTTAAAGTGAAAATGTCTAATATATTCTTGCTGAATTTGTTAAACAACTAACGTGAGTTGTTAAAATGACCATTAATTTTGTGAACTATAAAGGTAAGTCGTTTAAACGACCTTGGGAAGTTGTTTAAACAACCGTAATTTGTGTGAACTACCAAAGTGTGTTGAGTAAGAAGCCATGGGAGGAACGACGAAACCTGTGGATCTAAAAGATTTTGTTAAAAATGAATTCTAACGATTCATCGATCTAAATGGCAAAAGGGATCGAAGACCGATTCATCTATTCGAAAAAGTTATGAACTATTTGTACAACTGAATAGAATGTGCATTGAAAGAGTATACATTCACTCGCAAAAATTTGGGGTCATTTAAACGTCCTTAGTGAGTCGTTTAAACAACCATCAATTGTGTAAATTACCAAGGTGATTCGTTTAAACAATCATGAATTGTGTAAACTAACATGATGAGTCGTTTAAACGACATTTGAAAGTCGATTAAACACCCATGAATTATGTGACCTATCAAAGTGTGTTGTTAAACGACTTTGGGGAGTAGTTTAAATGACCAAAGTCATTAGTAAGGGCAAAATAGTAACTCATGCGATTTTGGCTTACCAGACTATTTAGCACGGTCCATAGTAATATTTTATGACAAATAGGTACTTATGATATTACGAGATTTTACGAGCTTGATCTTGTGATATTTTTATTGTTTTTAGTGTTAGTAATGTTAGATCAAACTTACTTAGATCTTTACACTGTCAAATCAAATCTGTCATTTTCTAAGTAATGGCATGGACATTTAAAATCATTACCAACTTAAACATCCAACAACTATAATAATATCACGCATTTTTTCTCTCTCTAGAATTTTTTCTCTCGCTTAGTCTTTCTTAGGGTTTGCCGTTTTTGGGTTATTGCCGGCATGGAGCCGGCCATGGCCGAGACCTCTCCTGAGGTTAATCCTCCAACGCCTCCTTCTCCAATAATCAAAAAATCCTTTGCTTCCATTGTCACATCTTCTTCGCCATCCTCCCAGCCTTCCATCGATTTTATTCCTCCTTCAATGCATAAAGGAGAGCCTGCCTTACGTCTTTCACAAGACATGATAAATCTGTTCTCTCGGCCTTTTCAACTCACCTTAGTAGGGAAATTTTCACATGGTCGTCCCTATATGGAAACAATGCGCAAAGAATTTCAAACTTTCGGATTAAAGGTGGCTGTTACGCTAGGTCATCTAGATTCGAAGCACGTGCTTATTCAAACCAACCATGAAGCCGACTTTCAAAGACTTTAGATCAAGGATCAATGGTTCGTCGGTTCTTTCCCAATGCGGGTATTCAAATGGACCCCTATGTTTCGACCAGATGTGGAGAGTCCGATTGTTCCTGTGTGGTTTGCTTTCCCTAACCTTCCTATATTCTTGTTTAATAAACATGCTTTATTCTCCATGGCTAACATGATAGGTAAACCGTTGCTCATTGACACTCCAACTGCCAATCTATCTCGACCAAGTGTCGCCAGAATCTGTATTGAAATAGATCTCACTAAACCGATCCCTCATCGATTATGGATAGATTGCGGCCCTCAAGCAGGTTTTTGGCAGCCCATCATAGCCGAACGTCTTCCTAAATATTGCATGTTTTGTCACCGCCAAGGCCACGATGGAGTGGATTGTAAACTTCATGCACATTGTTCCAATCAAGAAAAATATGCAGCCCATTCTCAACCAGTTGCTCCATCCTCAATTCCTCCAAATGTGCCTTCAAAAGAAAAGCAACCAACCCAGCAATGGAAGCCGAAAGCCCCAGTATCTGTCCTTCCAAGTGATCCTCCCAATCAAAACCCTACCCCTCAACCTATTGGCCCATCAAATACTCCTGCTCAAGAAAATCCCATTACCTCTCCCATTGTTGATCAAGTCACTAATAGTCCAAAAGATGTTCCCTCTTCGGTTGCCAAAAAAGACCAAGTCCAAAGAACCAATGTTTCAGTCCCTACTAATCCATCATCAACACCGGAAGTTGTCATTGAAGAAATTTCTGAACTTATTCAGCAGGCTAATAACATAATCGATGAAAGCAACGATCCTGATCTGAATTCGCGTGCTGAGCCGGTGCTATCCCCTAATCGATTTGCGGTTTTAAATATTCTTGAAGACGAGAAGGTTGACACTGATGATACTAATGTGGAGGCCCTTAATTTGGAAGCTCCAATTAAGAAAAAACGGGGTCGAAAGCCTGTTATTATTCCCAATACCGATCGTGCAACTAGATCTCATGCGCATGGCAAAACCCACAGTGACTAGCATCCAACAGTTTCTCATGACGAGTAGCTCTCTCTTCTGGAATTTACGAGGAGTGGGAAACGATATTACGGTTTCTCGACTCAAAAAGTTGATTAAGCTTCATAAGATATCCTTTTTGGCTATAAGTGAACCTAAGATTAATTCCTCTAATCTGTCTTTCATTGCGCGTCGCTTAAAGTTTCGACATTACTTCAGTAACTCGTCTAATAATATCTGGATGTTTGTGAAATCTGCTTTCACTTGTCAGGTTGTTAATGATTCTTCGCAACAAATTACTCTTCAACTTCAGCACCATACTTGGTCGGATCATGCATATATCACCGCAGTCTATGCTAATTGTTTAGCGCTTGCAAGACACGTTCTTTGGGATGATTTAATAGACTTGGGTAGAAAGTTTTCTCATTCCCCTTGGTTGGTAGGGAGTGATTTCAACATTATCTTGGCTGCTAATGAAAAACTTGGAGGGCATGGCTGGGACAGACAAGGTGCGGCAGATTTTCAGGCTTGTCTTAATGCAGCTGGGCTAAATGATATTGGCTATAATGGTAGTAAGTACACTTGGTGTAATCTTCGCGATGGGCAGGCCACTATATTTCAGCGCATTGATAGAATGGTCAGCAACTCCCAATGGTCTTCTTTGTTTGCTTCCACCACAGTTGATCATCTCAATCGGACCTGTTCAGACCATTCCCCTCTTCTTGTGAATATTTCACAGCTCGCAGTTCATTCTCCTGCCCAATTCCGATTTCAGAATGTTTGGGTTTCTCACCCTACTTTTCTAGACACAGTCCGTCAGGCTTGGGGCATCTCCTCGGGTGGCAGACCCATGGTAACTTTCTCTATAAAACTTCGCCAGGTTAAAAAAGCTCTTCAAAGCTGGAATAAGCTGGTTTTTGGTAACGTTTTTCAAGCAGTTAAAGATGCGGAGGATGCTGTTTTGGAAAAGGAAATTGTTTATGAAGCTTGTAATAAATAAAGTAACCGCGAAGCTCTTCACCTTGCCCAAGCTATTTTAAAACAGAAGCTTAAAATTGAAGATGATTATTGGCGCCAAAAGTCCTACTTAAAATGGCTTAAGGAGGGAGTTGGTAATACTAAGCTATTTCATGCGTCGGTGAAACAAACTCACAACAAGCTCTCTATTCATAAAATTCAGGACTCGAATGGCACCGAAATTAGTACCACGGAAGACATCCAAAGGGCTGCGATAAACTTTTTCCAAGAGCAACTAACTGCTTGTGACACTTTTGATGATGATCTGCTTAATGTTATTCCTCCGTTAATTTCTCTTGCGCAGAATGAAAAGCTATCCAGGCCACCGAGCATAGAGGAAATTAAGGAAGCCACTTTTTCTCTTAGCGGTGACAGTGCTGCGGGTCCAGATGGATTTACGGAGAAATTCTTCACGGCTTGTTGGGACATTATAGCTGCTGATTTACATTTGGATATTCTTGAGTTTTTCGCGGGGTTTGATATTCCCAAGGATTGGTCCAATACCTCTCTTCTATTGCTTCCCAAAACAGACAAGATTTCCAGCTTCAAGGATCTTCGTCCCATCAGCCTCTGCAATTTCTGTAGCAAGGTCCTTTCTAAACTTCTCTCTGTTCGATTGTCCTCCATTCTGCTCTGCATTATCTCGGAAAATCAAAGCGCTTTCACCAAGGGCAGGTTAATTGAGGATAACATTCTTCTAGCCCAAGAATTATCCCTTCATTTGAAAAAGAAAGTCAATGGTTCAAATGTTATTCTCAAGCTTGACATGGCTAAAGCATTTGACGGGATCAATTGGCACTTTCTTATCAAGGTTTTACGAAATTTTGGTTTTGGTGAGTGCTTTATTGACATGATTTGGCGCATCATATCCAATAACTGGTTTTCCGTCCTCATCAACGGCTGCCCAGCGGGTTACTTTCCTTCATCACGGGGTATCCGTCAAGGAGACCCTCTCTCTCCTAGCTTATACATTATTGCTGCAGAGGTTTTAAGTCGGGGTTTAAATGATCTTCAGACTTCTCAACCCCATTATGCTTATTCATCTTCGAGTGGTTGCCCCATCATATCTCACCTCGCTTTTGCGGATGATGTCATGATATTTTGCAATGTCAATAAGCACTCTCTTATTAAGCTTCGGAATCTTCTTTCAGCCTATGAACGGGTTTCGGGTCAACTCATAAATACTCAGAAAAGTTGTTTTATGGTTTCGTCTAACACCTCATCTTCTCGAATTTCTAATATTCGTCACCATATTGGGTTTTCGCCTCGTTCTCTTCTTGTTACTTATTTAGGTTGCCCAATTTTTGAGGGCAGGAAAAAGAAGAGTTTGTTTGACCCCCTTATAGCCAAACTTCAAGCCCGGATAAACTCATGGTCTGGTATATTTCTTAATCAAGCCGGCAAAATCACCCTCATCAATTCAGTGCTTCAGTCGATTATTATGTATCAGCTTGCTATTTTAGATCCCCCTTCTTACATCATTAACCTCATCAACAGAATCCTTGCTAATTTCTTTTGGGGTTCGATTGACAGTAAACTTAAATTTCATTGGGTTGCTTGGCATAAGTGCTGTATGCCGACTTCTGAAGGTGGTATCGGAATTCGGGCCATACCAGATATTATCAAAGCGCATTCTCTGAAGCTCTGGTGGCGATTCAGATGTAATTCCAGCCTTTGGGCTCACTTCATGTTGAAAAAATATTGTAGCAATGGCCATCCTACCCTCGCTAATTCTATGGGTTCGAGTGTTTGGCGTCGTATGTGTTGGGCTCGTTCTATGGCTGAACAACATATTGTTTGGATAGTGGGTAAAGGTCACTGTTCTTTATGGTTTGATAACTGGTCTCTCAATGGTTGCTTCTCCAAGCCTGCTTCTTGCAATCTAGACCTGGTTAAATATGTGTTCGAAGATCAGCTCCAGCTTTGCCTCATAGATTCTCAAATGTCTCAGTTTATCAAAGATATACGTCTATCTTTATCTGAGGATCCTGACATTCCTTGTTGGACAGCGAATTCCAATGGAAATTTCTCTTTGTCGTCTTCTTGGAATATGGTCCGTTCTCACTCCATTATCTCTCTCTCGGCTAAACATATTTGGCACAAATATTTGCCCAGTCATGTTAGCATCTTCGTGTAGAAATTATGGAGTGAAAAGATCCCCATTGATGAAAGTATTATCAAAAAAGGCATTGCCATTGCTTCTCGCTGCTATTGTTGTGACCAAGGGCATCTTGAAACCTTCACTCATGTGTTCTTACACAGTCCCACGGCTCGCACTGTTTGGTCAGTCTTTCACTGTCTGGGTGCCGTGCCTATGCAGCTCCTCTCTATAGCTCAAGTCTGCTCCCATTGGTGGGTGTTATACCCGCACTCTCCCACTCACATCATCGCGCCCTCCATTATTTGGTGGGAGCTATGGAAAGCCAGAAATCAAGCGTGTTATGATAATGTTCGAAGTTCTGCCCAGGCCATTATTGCTCACACAAAACACCTCATTTCTTCAGCTTTGGAAGCGGCTGGTTTTAGGGGATCTTACTTCTCTTCTCAGTCTTCTTTTCCTCGTCTTCGGCGTCCCAGAACTATCTCTATTCAGCCTATAATATGGAACAAACCGGGCTGCGGGGTTTTTAAACTTAATACGGATGGGGCGAGTCGTGGTAACCCTGGTCCTAGTGCTGGAGGGGGA
Organism: Codonopsis lanceolata; assembly: GCA_013146195.2. Lineage (NCBI taxonomy): Eukaryota > Viridiplantae > Streptophyta > Magnoliopsida > Asterales > Campanulaceae > Codonopsis > Codonopsis lanceolata. Next base: position 73,732,701 of record CM028382.1, on the reverse strand, counting down.
ATTGTTCGCAATAGCTCGGGTGATCTTATTTACGCCTATGCCAAGGTTTTCGGCGAGATGACAAATTTCTTGGCAGAGTGTCATGCGCTGCTTCATGGTTTATTTTGGCTCCAAGATAATGATGTTTATTCGGCTGCTGTTGAAGTAGACTCCAAAGTTCTCTTCGATTGTCTAGATGGTTCGGCCTCTTCTCCTTGGCATAGAAGATACCTTATTAAGGCCATGAGTTCCATTATTTCTTCTTTGCAGCTCTCTATATCTCACTGTTTAAGGGAAGCTAACTCGGTGGCAGATGCCTTGGCTAACTTGGGATGTGATGCAGAGCGATATATTTATTTTTCCTACATGGAGCATATGTCGAGAAATATTCAGGGGCTTATTTCTTTGGACAAAATGGGCACTTCTTATCTTAGGATTTCTTAATTCCTAGAATGTTTGTTTCCACTTATATGTTTAGTTTTATCTTTTTTGTAAGTCATTTCTTTTTCGAGGTCAGGTTCCTCCGTCCTCCCTCTTATAAGGGCAAGGCTGGTTGTCCCCCTCAAGTTTGTATTTTTTTCTTTAATTAATAAATTCCGCAGGGTGCCGCTGATCGATGTTTTATTTAATCTTTTTTCTTGCAAGTGGACAAGACTATTATAGAATAGTTTTGGGAAGCAAGGGTCGAACCACAGAGATTTGGATTTGATTATAGTAAATTTAACTAATCTATTAAAAAAAACAGTTAATAACTAATGGGGTTTTTGGTTTTTATAAATTAATTTAACTAGAAAGCAATAAAATAAACTAATTAACAAAGCATATAAATATGTGATAAGTCAAAGATTTGTAAATTGACTAGGAATTAGGATTCACTTGTATCTAATCTATTGTTTATTTCAAAATAATTATCGTTCAATTTCTTGGGTTCGTTCACAAAAGATAGATATAGACTGTTGAACAATTGGTTCAGCCTCCATCCCCGCAAAATTCATCCATTCTATATCCTAAGCACAAGAACATGTAATCTAGTCGTCACCTAGATTATGATCTATCGTCACCTAGATCATGTATGAATGGTCCTAACTTATCACTCTCGTGCATCGATAGGTCCAATTTATTGTGATGGTGAGCCAGTGTACGACATATGCACATTGGTCATGCAGTTATCCGCACCTCTAGGCCTTTATTATTTGCGATTACATTCATTTGTTCAAAGCGAAATAATAGAGGGATTGATAAACACCACAATCAACAAGAATTAAATGAATAAGAATTAATATAAAACAATAGATTCGATACAAGTTACCTCAAATCCTAGATTATGGAGTTAGCTCTCCATAATTGAAAATACAAAACCTTGAACCATTCTTGGAGAATCTTTCTTCATAGACAAAGAAAAATAATACAGAACTTCTCTCCCTTTTTTTCCTAACTAAAGGGATCTATTTATACCTAATTAATCCTACAACAAGGAGGAAAAGGAGATACATTATAATTAAAACACTAAAAAGAATTAAACTAGGACTTTACGTTTCCCAATGCAATTGAATCACAAAGTGGGCGGCTGATTTTTTTGTGCTGGAAATCTGATTTTCAGCTTTTGGTCTTCAAGTTTCCAGCTTTTGCAGTTTGGTCCCTGAAGTTCTTCAATTCAGCATAAAATGCCTATATTTTGCACAATTATTCCAAAAGTCCCTGAAACTATAAAACAACACTAAAACACATATTAGACAACAAAAACCTCGAGAAATAGCATAATTTAAGTCGGAATAATACCCAATAACTGCGTATAAAATACAGTCATCAAATACCCCCAAACTTAAACTTTTGCTCGTCCTCGAGTAAAATAAAACATATAAATACAAAACTAAACTAAACTAAATTAAAACAAATAAAATATATTTTTTTTTTCTTTCACAAGTCAAAGCATCGGCATGGTACCACATAATGCCTCAAGGAATGATAAATAACAACACATAGCCACAAGTCTAGGCTTTCACTCAATCATCATCAATATCACTTGTACATCTCCATGTGTGTGTGTGAACCATTAATTGACTATCTCCAAACTTAGAAAGTTTTATCAAGCTAAGCACAACATTCATTCCCAAAATATTTAAAATAAAAACATGTGCATCACAAAACATGTACATACCATCAATACTCGGTTAACAACACGAAGAGAGATCATGCTAGAATTCAAATGCTTATACATCCATCCCATGCACTAACTATGTATGAAATACAATGCTCTCAAGTCCCAATTACTTATAATAGCTGAGATTATGCAAATACGGTGAGCTATATGAAGATGTGTATATAATTCAAAACATGGGTCAAATCAACTATGCTTCCAAACCATGTCAACTAACACAAACAAATGTGGCAACTAGATCAATAGGACTTTATTAAGCTTGTAATGTAAGGCCAAGGTGAGGGGTAACAATAAAAGGGATAAGAAATTTCAAAATGAGAGAGTAAGAATATTTCCCTTTTTCCCATACAAAGCACTCACTTTCCTTCAACAACCCCCAAACTTGAACTTTTGGGTTGAAGAAGGTATCATCATCATCATAAAGATTTTCTTCCCAATGATCCTTTTCTTTGCTTTCTTTCTTTTTTTTTTTTTTTTTTTTTATTCATTCTATTTTTTTTCTTTTGAAGGGCATGTGCAATTTTGATTTTCGCACCCTTTTCATTTTTTTTTTTTCATATATATATATATTTTCTTTTCCAATACAAGAACTCATTGGGGCTATTTTTGGATTACATCAATCACCATGTAGACAACATTCCCAACCCAATCCTACTCTCTCAAAGGGTAGGCAAAAGTGTATAGGCTTTAGGGTTAAGTTAATGTGGGTAATAGAAACGATGTCGAATGAGGGTCGATGTGTGCTTAGCACACGCCATTCTTTTTAATAAAGCTCAAAGGGGACACTAGGGATTAATATAAAATAGGGATGGTGAGATAAAAAGGCTCAAACGTTCCAAAGATGGCCTAAATCATATCCTAACTGCCACAATGTTCATGCTTCGTTTTCACAGAAATTCAACAAAGTTTCAAATCATTCCCTAACTCGAAGTTTTAAAAACGAGCTCCACAAGTATTTCACATAAGCATTCGCTAGAAAAGAGGTAGGGAAAATCAAGACTTAAATGCACTCACGGTTCGAAAGTGTGCTTGAGATATATTAGCAAAAGAAGTCTAACAAATCTAACTTAGCATGCAATCAACCCTAAGTCGCAAATATAATGCAACAATCATGTAATGACGGTTGTTTAAAATGTTCATGATCACAAAAATAGCAAGGTCCAAAGGAATGAAATGTGCACTATAAACTCAATAAAAATACCCAAATTCTTTAATAAATCAAGTCATGGTATTTTTGTGCTCAAAAAATTTTGGAGATATAAAGTTCCATCAACTAGACCAAGCTAAGGCTCGTAGACAAGTTTACATGCATCGCTATTAACAAACATGTTATCATTGGCAGAAGTAACCACACCAATATTAAAGACTCGGAAAATTTTTAAAATTTTCTAATATTTATTTTTTTGAAAATTTTCATTTTTTTTTAAAAATAAACTAACTACTAAAAACAACAAAAAGAAAATAAAAGCTAAATTAACCGAAACTAGGTTAAACGACTCTTCTCAAAAAAATATAATCATTTAGACGCAAGGTAATTTCCACCCCCAAACTTAAATTTCACATTGTCCCCAATGTGAATCAAATATAAAACAAGGGGTAAAGAAATGTCATCAAACCAAGCATGACAATTCTCAATTTTTCAAATAGGGACATATTGCCTCCACCCCACAAGTATACCATACCAATTATCAAGCACTCCTTTGAGTTATCCCATAAATTCAATTCTCCAAAATTTTCTATGGCAAAACCCATATTTCAACAGCAATTATAATGCCACAAAATTTATTGCCCAAGCATAGACAAATTTAGCATTACAACTGTCATCGGCTATTAACAAAAGCACAACATGAACGAAAGAAAATATAAAATCTGCACTTTCCAATTCACTCTATTCAAAAATTGTTAACTGGGAGCACACAGTACAAACAACCATTTTACTCTCCCTCAAACTTTGGACAGAAACAGTCCCAAAAGATTTTGAAAATTTTTTTTAGTCACAATTAACTTCCTAGAACCAACATGATGACAAACACAACCACCTACAATTAACTTGCACGATATCACCAATTGAATGAAATATAACAAGAGTACACTTTTCTTAACAAATTTCCAGAAGATACTCTCCAACATCAGCAAATAACCCAACAAAATATAACACTCGTAAGTTCACACAGATGTGACTCTAAATCACTTGAACGAAGTTGAGTGAATTTTTTTTTTTTTTTCATACAACCCAGAAAACAAGCCGATTTATAGCATGAACATGCAAGCCACCGATTTTCTAGGAACAATAATCAGAAAATTCAACAATTAAATCTAAAAATTGGATAGATCTTACTTGAATTCGCGAAGAAGATTTCGAAATTCAAGCACCGAATTGAATTTGGAGTTGATACTGCTTGAGACAGAGCTTGTGAAGGGCCGACAAGTTGCAAGTGCGCTGGGAGTTGCGAAGCTTGGGGCTCGCAATGAGGTGCTTGCCGATCGGTTGAAGGAGGCTTGGCCGGATTACGAAGCTTGGCGAGGGATGGGAGATGAGGCTGGGATGTTTATAAATCAAGCTGGAAGGGATGATGCCGGCCTGTTGATGAAGATAGGGCTGAGCCGATTGATGGGGGAGAGGGAGGCCGGAATCGCTGGGTCGGAGACGGCTTGTGGTGGTTGAAGATGGAGGGATTGCGACGGAGATGTAGGTAGCGAGATGGAGGGACGCCGGCGATTTGAGAAAGAACGGGAAGTTTGCGGTGTGGAGGATTGAAGCGAGATCGCCGGTGGGTGGTTGGATTGGAGGCGAAGGTGTGGGAGATGGCGATGCCATGGAGATTCGCCGGAGATGAACTGGTAGGAGTTCTGGGTTTAAGGAATGGGCGGCTGGGACGGCGATGAAGATGAAGGTTGGGGTTGAGAGATGGGAGGTTTGGTGGGGGACAGATTTGAAGAAGACGGCGGCCTTGAGCATGAACCGAGGATGGAGATAGATGAGGGAGATGAACTGGGGAATAGAGAGAAAGTATCCTGCAGCCGCCTTTTCTTTTTCCCTTTTCTTTAATTTCTTTTTTTTAAATTGAACCATGAACTCCTTCCTTCCACTTCCAGACCAACTTTTCCACCTTGCGGTTGCAAGGTGAAGGGAGCCTTGCGACCGCAAGGTAATTTCGCTTAAGTCCCTGAATTTTTATTATTTCTTGAATCAGCCGGAAACTGCTTTATTAATTTCAATTGAACCCATAAATTAAATCTTTTTGAGCAGCCTTTAACCTGTTTAAACTAAAACAAAAAAAATCTACAAAACTAAAAATAAAATTAGTGCATATAAATACATAAAAATAAAATCTTTTTGTGAGGGTGACACTATTAACACTCCCCTATAAACCCACAAACTCAGGGAGACTCTAACGAGTGACTCAAAAAGCAACATGATAAATACAAAGAGATAAGGGTTAGAAATTGTTCTAAGTTATAGTCGTTAGCTTGACTTAAATCCTTCCTTTTTACTAAGAAGGCATCGCCGGATCACTTAGGAATGCACACATTTTTGGTCCATAAAATCCACCACTCATGTAGTGTCTTAATTTTAGTCCATTGAAACCAAACACTTCCTTGGCGAAATTTTCTTTGTACGATGGCCATTTAATTGATTTGGGGACGGGAAGTTTCACACCTAAATCTTCTAATGTAATCCTATCCGGAATTTCCTCTAATTTTTCATCATAACATTGCTCATCCTCATGTATCTCTAAAATAGGTTCTTGATTCTCTTCAAGAAAATATGAAGAAGGCGTCCCTAACTCCACATAAGTGTCTAGCGGAGAATCAATTGGAGAATAAATTACAGTGAAAGTCTCCGAAATTGTTTCGGGTTCTTGAGAACAATGAGGTGGTACATCATTTTGTGGAAAATCTTGGGATCTTAAAATCAACTCATCATCTTTTTCAATCGGCTCCTCTACTACTATCAATTCTTTTTCCTCAATATTTGTGTTTTCTTTACCCCTTTCTATATTACATTCCCCCTTAGAGACTTCCATGGGTATCTTATCATCTTTAGGAATCAACTCCTTCTCTCGCACTTCTAGTTCTACTTTTTCATCTTTTTCTTGATTATTTTCACTTTTATCTTTTTCAATTTCTTTATCAGAATTATCTACTTTATCAGGCATATCAGAAGGTTGAATAGAATTACTTACCTCTTCTCTTTCTTCGTTAACTTTTGCAAATCGATTCTTTAAATTTTCTATCTCTTCTAGCAAATATTTCATAAGGGTAGCTTGACCTTTACTTGCTCCTTCTGACTTTGGAACTTCTTCATCTAAAGGTATTGGGTCATTTAATTGATATTGTTTCTTTAGCTCATTTAAGCACCCCTTTTCAAATTTTGCCAAAAACTTAGAGTTTTGTTCTAGTTCTTGCATTTTAAGGTAAGACGAATAAGAATAAGGTTCATTAACAATTGAAGCTTTCTGGATTGCATATTGGGTTTTGCGAGTTTTAATTAGTTCTTCCATATATGCAATATCTTCTGACACACTAGGATCACTAGGCGAAGAAAAAGAGGGTTGATGACAATAAGAAGGAGACTCATTATGATAATTATGCGAGGAGAAAGATGATTGATAACAATAAGTAGGAGACTCATTATAAAAGGGCGGATTATAATAGGGTGGCTCATTATAGTTATTATGATAGGGCGGAAAAGATGGATGATTGTGATAATCCCTTTCATAACTATTAGGAAAAGATGATTGATTTATTCTAGCATTTCGGTAGGCATATTCATTTGTGGCTCTCATAGGTGCGTAATTTTCCATACCCCAAGGATAATTATTGTACGCCATTTTTTTATTTTTTATTTTTTTAAGAATTTTTTTATTTTTTTATTTTTTTTAATTTTCGGAATTAATTATTTTTTTTTGATTTTCGGAAGTAATATTTTTTTTATTTTTTTAAGAATTTTTTTTTAAAAAAACGAAAATAATAAAAGAAAAGCTAAATTAACTAAATCAAAATAACAAATCCCCGGCAACGGCGCCAAAAACTTGATCGATGTTTTATTTAATCTTTTTTCTTGCAAGTGGACAAGACTATTATAGAATAGTTTTGGGAAGCAAGGGTCGAACCACAGAGATTTGGATTTGATTATAGTAAATTTAACTAATCTAATAAAAAAACAGTTATTAATAACTAATGGGGTTTTTGGTTTTTATAAATTAATTTAACTAGAAAGCAATAAAATAAACTAATTAACAAAGCATATAAATATGTGATAAGTCAAAGATTTGTAAATTGACTAGGAATTAGGATTCACTTGTATCTAATCTATTGTTTATTTCAAAATAATTATCATTCAATTTCTTGGGTTCGTTCACAAAAGATAGATATAGACTGTTGAACAATTGGTTCAGCCTCCATCCCATAAAATTCATCCATTCTATATCCTAAGCACAAGAACATGTAATCTAGCTGTCACCTAGATTATGATCTATCTGTCACCTAGATCATGTATGAACCTGGTCCTAACTTATCACTCTCGTGCATCGATAGGTCCAATTTATTGTGATGGTGAGCCAGTGTACGACATATGCACATTGGTCATGCAGTTATCCGCACCTCTAGGCCTTTATTATTTGCGATTACATTCATTTGTTCAAAGCGAAATAATAGAGGGATTGATAAACACCACAATCAACAAGAATTAAATGAATAAGAATTAATATAAAACAATAGATTCGATACAAGTTACCTCAAAATCCTAGATTATGGAGTTAGCTCTCCATAATTGAAAGTACAAAACCTTGAACCATTCTTGGAGAATCTTTCTTCATGGACAAAGAAAAATAATACAGAACTTCTCTCCCTTTTTTTTCCTAACTAAAGGGATCTATTTATACCTAATTAATCCTACAACAAGGAGGAAAAAGAGATACATTATAATTAAAACACTAAAAAGAATTAAACTAGGACTTTACGTTTCCCAATGCAATTGAATCACAAAGTGGGCGGCTGATTTTTTTGTGCTGGAAATCTGATTTTCAGCTTTTGGTCTTCAAGTTTCCAGCTTTTGCAGTTTGGTCCCTGAAGTTTTTCAATTCAGCATAAAGTGCCTATATTTTGCACAATTATTCCAAAAGTCTCTGAAACTATAAAACAACACTAAAACACATATTAGACAACAAAAACCTCGAGAAATAGCATAATTTAAGTCGGAATAATACCCAATAACTGCGTATAAAATACAGTCATCAGCCGCCCCTGCTTCCGTAAAAAAAAAAAACAACTATAATACTAAAGCTCGTAATATTATTTGCCTATTACAAATTAATTAAAATGAACCAATATTTTGGTTAGTAATTTTGCTTTTAGATATCAACTGAGTTGTTGATTTGGTATATTTTAGTGAGGTATGATATTATGAATTCTAGTTTGTGGTATTCGTACAAGCTTTAGTGTTAGTGTTATTGGATTAAACTTATTTATATCTTTACACCAGCATATCAGAACTACTATTTTTCAAGTAATGACATGGTTCCAAATCATCATCAATTTAACCATCAAACAACTTTCTTTAACACTAAAACTCATAAGAAAACCACAAGCTCAAGCTTGTAATATCATTTGTTTATTTTAGTAGGTTGGCTTATGATAAGTCACACTTATCAGCATTAGACACCTAATTATAGGTTAATTAGTGTCACCACCATAAAGATTTTCAGCATGAGAAATTTTTAAAGCTAAACTAGTTATATAGCACATGCTCTGCACATGGACAATGTAGAATAAATCTCTTCTTTTACTAATAATAGTGTAACTTTTCGAATTTTAGGCATTATGATTGAAATGTTAAACTCTTCAATGGTTATAGTAATTTAATCTCTTCTATTTGTATTGATGTGCCCGTGCCAAAACTAATCACGAGCAAAGCACGTGGTACGTGTCGATCACGAGACAGATACCGAGCAGGAAAGGATAGATACAGTGAGCTTGGTGGCTGAATCCCAACTAGACTACGTAACTAGTCAAACATCCCTCCTTGTCCTGTCCTCTATTCATCTTGGTCGGAGACAGTCGTGCCTCCTCAACCAGGGGGCCGTGCCCGAGGATAATTGAAAGGAAAGTGCAAGCATACAAGTATTCGAGCAGACATGTGTGGGTTCCCGGGAAACGATGCTCCCGCGCCCTTGGATAGGGGTGCGCGTACGTGCGGATGCGGGACATCCACTGCTCTCATTCGACCCTACCTTGTTTAGGGGACAACGAAATTAAAAGTGCAAGAGGATTGCTGTCAGAGTAGCGCGTTTGAATGCGCCTCGGTTGCCTTTAGTGGATTTTTGATACAATATGGGAGCTTTGGGTTTTCTATGTCAAGTTATCCTTTTTTAGGGGATACCAGCATATAGGAATGCATCACCCTTCCATTCCCATTCTTCCTTTTTTACGGGAAAACGGGAAAGTGCAAGAAAGGAGTGTTGCGGCGCCCCCACTATGGATTTTATGAAAATAGCCTTATGACCTATTTCGGATCACTATGGGTGCTTTGGGTTTTCTACATCAAGTTATCCCTTGTTTAGGGGATACCAGGATATAGGAATACATTACCTTTCCATTCTCATTCTCCATTTTTTAGGGGAAAACAGAAAAGTGCAAGGAAAGATGTTGCGAGGCCCCACTGGATCCAAAATGTTTTAGAGTCGCCATCTTTATTTTGAGGAAGAAATAAAGCAAAACCAAAAAAGAAAATCAGAGATAATAAAAACTGGTCCGGAGGCTAAGTTACGAGTTGGGAAGGTGCTAGGCACCCAACTCGCCCTTTCGGTCTCAAAACAGTTTTTGGCTAAAGTATGCTTTCTGTTATATTTATTTAACAGATAAATAAAGCATTAACTGCCTACAAATACATCCATTGTCTACATTATTTACAGACTTGCAACTGTCTCTTTACAAATAATTATAGATATACTTGAAAATATTTGGCCATAATAATGACTCTTTTAGTGCTATTTTCTAACTAAATCCGGGCAGCACAACTGCTTATATATCTACATTGAGCCGGATTGAAAATAACACTTTTACAAATAAAAACTTAAAAACTTACCTACTAACGGCCTAGGGTGTGCTTGCTCTGTCCTTCAGGGAGAGGGAGTCTTTTTTTTTGCTGTGTGTGTTGTGGGGATTTGGGGAAAGTGACTGCTTCCGAAAGTTACTTTTGGCCTCGGGATTTTGGCGGAGTAACTGCTTGTGTTTGGTTGTTTGTTGGCTTCAGGGAGGCGAAAATCGGGCAGAATAAAGACTTATTTCTAGCTGATTTGACCTTTTAAATCGGGCAGAGCAACTTCTCTTTTCACGATTTTTGGACCAGGGAAATAGAGTGGATACCTAAGGCTCACTTTGACCGGTTGATTTTGTGTTTAGGAGAGGTTTGGCAGGGTTTCGAGGCTTTAGGGAGATCACTCACTATCTCACTTCGCTCTCTATTTCTTCAGCGTAACGAGGACGCGGAGAGTTTTGCGGATGAATTGTTGTCTCTGAAGGTGAACCCCGAAGCTCTATTTATAGCCTGGAATGGGGATTCATCAGGAATTAAATTTCCTTCTTCCGTGCTTCACTCAGTTGTACAGTTCGCGGAGAGAATTGGACTTTACGGCAAACTGTAGCAGTTATGTAGCATTTTTGGAGCACTGTAGCTAAACTTTGGGCACCACCCACATTGAAATTTGGCTCCACTCCCACTTTGAGTGTGGGTGGCGCCAAGTTAGGCTTATCTCTTTCATTTTTTGCACTTTAACCCCTGCATTTCACTATTTTGCACATCCTGCTTTGTCCTTTTGCATTTTCAACTCTGTAACTTGACATTTGTTAATGTTTTAACAGGTCTTGATATTTTATGTCATGCTACATACCGGGGGTACGAAATTGGGGTGTCTACAACAGGGCCATGCATTCCCACCCGACCAAGTATACACAACTACTCGAGCAGACTCACAGAATAGCATGCTTGCCCGATATCTAAGCAATCACTTCGGTAGTTACGTAGTCAACCCGAATTGATAGCCACCAATCCTTACAATCTCACTCCCACTACCAATCCGTCAGGATTCGGCTCCATGAGGGCAATATACACCCCTCCATCAACCTTAAACAAGGTAAGCTCACATACACACACCAAAACTCTATCAAATTTCTATCTCAAGAATACGACGTACGCTCACGCTAGAGGGTTTTCGCGAGGCCTTGTCTTGCATTATTTCGAAGGTGTTCTTTATTTGACAGGTTTTACGAAGGTGTAATCCAAAAAATAAGCCCAGATATCCTACATTCAACATTCGAACCAAGATAGATTTTTGTAGCAACAATTTGATTCTGTTGTCAGGAAATGAAAAAAAAAAGTTTTCCAAATCAATTACTGACCAACACGTTATCATTAATGACTAAGCACGGTAAGAACAAGGCTATCACAATCACAAGCGCTATAGTCACTAGAAGAGACAACATGGCTAGGAACTAGCCAACACGGCCGCCGGCCTCGATGAGTGCCACGCACGAGTCATCCTCCCAGCAGGTCTCCCACTATTGCCAGGGGCGGTGACCGAGGCACGGCTTGCCTTCCAACAAAATTCCGGAGGACAAGATATCCCTCATCAAGGACACTTGGGGATGGATCCGACCAATGCAACCCACCAGGCACCAGCGGGCAGACGCAATGGTGGACTTGCGAGATCAATTGTAGTAGCAGCGAGCAAGCTTTGTCGAGCTAATAGATCACCTCAACCAACACGAGAGGCTGCCCTGATTATCTAGGCAGCCGATGTCATCCAAACTAGTAAGAATATAGGCTCAGTACTTAAATAGGATGTACGTATTGAACCAACAGATGGTCGCACTGGGAAAACCACTGGTTCCCATTAAGGAGCAACTGATGCCTATACTTTTTTTTATATATCGTTTTTATTTATTTATTTATTTTTTTTAAAGGTTGGAGGGGACATAGACCTTACCCCAACCCTTACTTTTTTTAATGCCTTGAAAGGCTACAATTATAGATATATGATGCCTTTTTGGTGTGGCTAGAACAAATGGTGCTCGGTTGAGAGTAGTGATGTACCAGGGTGCCTCTGGTAGGGCTTGAACACTCGACCTCTCTATTAAGATAAGGGAGCAACTAAATGGGGCCTTTGGCTAAGGCTTGAACAACAACGTTGCCTATGAAGAGGCTTGAACACCCGACCTTTCTATTGAAAGTTGTAAAGTTCAGACCCGACCTTTCTATTGAAAGTTGTAAAGTCCAGGGTGTCTCTAGTGGGACTTGAACACCCGACCTCTCAGTTAAGAGAAGTGAGCAGTACCAGTTGAGCTAGGGGTCGTTGGTAACTGATGCCTATACTTCCCACAGCCATTGCCCATAACAACATTGCTCAAACAACGAGTGCAAGAGGCCATGCCCCGCACTGAGCACTCATTGCAAGTGGGCAAGTGCCCAATAGCACAATTAATGTGCTTTCTATCGCAATGGCCGTGAACAAAGGTGAGGAAACAAACCAGTTTGAAGCAAAGGTAGCCACAATATGGCGCCAACATTCATACTCTCCGACCGACTCATACCATTGAGGTTCATGAGGAAAGACATGGTCGATATAGGCATCGAGCACGAGTTCAAAACGTGGTCGCCGAGTCATAACGTCATAGTCGGTAAACTCGGAGGGAGGAGTCTGGTGGCTCCTACCATTCCCACTCTCACTCAGCCCACAGATCCAGGAAATCTCCACCTCGTAGGGAGCGAGCTCGCAATTAATATATTTGAAAAATCTAATAATTAAGGAATATCTAACTAGCATTAAAGTTGGCCATAATTACAAAATGCTTGAGCACAATTAATATGTAGAGGGAAAATGTAAAGGGCAAAGTTGAAATGTTATGGAGATTTAGACATAATTTTTGAAAGTGAACTCTTTAAGTAAAATGTGTCAAAATAGCACAGTGGACTTTTTCTAAGAACAGACGGAGTAATTAAAAGGGTAAAATGGCATAAATGTTTTCCTAACAAAGAAAATCACAAGAAAGAAAATTGTTTTGGGATGGACGAGAAAAAAAACCAGGAAAGACATAGGTAGCGTGAGAACCTCGTTTCGACACCTGTCCTTGCTATTGAAAAGCAAGTGGTTTCAAAATATTAAAGTATGTAAGAATACGCTTGGCCTCGTTGTGGACCCTAAATGTGTGTTTATAGAGTCGCCACACCTCTATTTTAAAATTAAATAGAGAAAAATAAAAAAAAATACCAAAAATGTGGGTTCGGGAGCTAAGCTACGAGTTAGGAAGGAGTTAGACACCTAGCTCGCCCTTTCGATCTCACAAGGGGTTTGCCAATATGCTCATTTTATTTTATATAATTTGGTCCAGAAAATATTTATACATGTACATGTCATGGAAGATAATAAAGACTTATTTTATTTTTATCAGTAATGGAATAATAAAATTACACTACAAAAAAAGGACTATCTGTGACCCCTTTTATTTGGGAGGGCCGAAAAATGGTCCCAAATACTATTTTATGGGAAGGCAGAATTAGCTGTCACAAAGAATTAGTATTTGGCACCCTTTTCCACTGTCCTTCCCAAATAATATTTTTTAGGAACGTTTAACCTATCCCCCTACTAATTGTTTTGATGTGAGTCAATAATAATTTTTAGTTTGGTGCGAATGTTTCCCTCTACAGCAAAGCAGACGCGAGTCAAGTCTTTTGCTCCTAGGGCTCCTTTTTCAATTGCTTTCTCGTGGTTGGTATGGAATCAGATCGCCCCCCCTCTCTCTCGCTCTCTCTCGCTCTCTCTCGCTCTCTCTCTCTCGCTTTCTAACTTTCTCCGTTCAATTCCTGCTGCAGCTGCTTGGGAATCCCTTAGGTAAGAACCTCTCTTTCTCTCTCCCTCTTGTATTCTTTCTCTATTCTCTCCTGATTTATGCCCTAACCTAGCTAGCTTGCGTAATTGTGCCCTAGTTCTTAACAAACAATTAATTTTCCCAAATCACATGCATTATGTCTTTGTACTTGCTAGGGCTGTTACGAAATCCCTTCTATGAGAAACTCTCTCTATCATTCGATTACTTGCTTGGGAATCCCTTTCGTAAGAACCTTTCCCTCTCTCTTGTATTCTTTATATTCTTGCTTTATTTGTGCCCTAACCTAGCTTTTACTATTGCGCCCTAGTTCATAAACAATGTTGCTTGATTTTCGTTTGATGAAATGGTCGTTTGTGTGGATGTATATGTCATGCTCACTGATTAATTGACAGAACTATGTATATTGTATGCCCAACCAGCTTGCACATCCATAAGCATGTGGCATCAAAGAAAATATAATTTTGGTTGTCATGAAACCTGAGCTATTGAATTTTCGTAGATATATGCTAAACCTGGTGTGGTTGAGGGTGTCAAACATAGCAATCTTGAATATTTAAATTAGCTAACTGGTAAACATGTTTTGTCTGTTTATATTTTATGAATAATGTTTAAACCTTGCAATTTAATATGCTACATATTTTCATTTATGAATAAATTTTCCCTTTGTCATGGGGCTCAGTTGCAGTTTCATCATTTAATTGCCAACTGAATGAAATGTAGACACAACCAAGAACTTGGACTATTTGATATTTGCTATTTTTGTAACCAAAGCGCAACTGGCTTTTGCAAAAGCAATTCATGTTGCGTCTCTTTGCACCATATGGACTGCCTCTTCGTACTAGTTGCTTTAGCCGCGGTGTTACCCTTTGATAACTGATTAGGATGCTCAAAACTGTGGTTTGTATTTAAGTTTTTTTCCTACTGCTGGAGTGAAACCTTATGAACCTTTAAATGACATTCATCAGGTACTAATGCTGATATTATTAAGGTAGGAGGATACAAGTTATCTGCCTTAGAAATTGAGGCTATTCTTCTAGAAGTAAGTTCAACTCTCCCTCGTCACTATATCTATTAACCAGTAACATGACTCTATTGACTATAATTGCACATCTTTCTCTTGTTCTCTCAAATCACCTGTATTTGATGGGGAAATATTGAAATGTTAATAATAAAAATGTACAACATCTAGCTGTTTCAGAATGTTGGGTCTTGGGCTTACTAGACAAAACATATTTTTGATTCTGTGTGCCTTCAGTTTGTGTTTGATTTTGGTTTAGTTTTAGGAGTTAGGAGTACTACCCTGCTTAAAGTTGTTGCACCTTCCCCAAAATCAACCATTGTAATTCATGGGTTAATTTGTGTACTCATGCTTGAGCCGCAGCTGGTATGAAGTCCATTTCATTTGCGAGTTGTGTCGATTTTGACTTTTAAGTTGTGGAAGACAATTTTATTTTTATTTAACTTTTTCTTTCTCTTGTTTGGGCTTTCCACTGTCATGCACCAAATAAAGAAATAAATGGTATTCATAGTTAAGATTTCATTTTTTTTCCTTCTAAAATCATGTGAACTGTTTTGTCTGTTTATAGTTTCTTTTTTGTTATTCTTTGCTGCTACTTCCTTGAATGTCGCAGATATTAAGATTGTTTACCATAAATGTGGATATTTTGACTAAAGTTGGTCACAAATTTCGAAGAGATTATTCTATTTTGAATCTTAGGGTCATTAGGATTATAGGAATCAATAAAAATGAATCATACACGAGTCTGAATATTTTTCTAATTTGAAGTTAAGCTTGCAAGTTCTGTGACGTATTAACCAAAAATGTGGATATTTTGACTAAAGTTGGAAACATTTTTCGAAGAGATTATTCTATTTGGAATCTTAGGGTCATAAGGATTATAGGAATCAATAAAAATGAATCAATAATTTTCTTCCCATTCAAAACATTTTGATAAGTCTAATTTAGTAGCACAGAAATCATTCCCCTTAATATAATTCAGACAGACAATCAAGGTATCCCAAAGTGCACATAGAAGAAGCAGCAAGTAACTTTAGAAGAGACATAGTTCAATGCTGATAGAAGATCTCTAAGAAAAAATCAGAACCTCTAGCTCTAAAATTGTAAATGGCGTTGGGTTAATAAAAACTGCACATTCGATATGTTGGAAATTATTCGGGTCCCATATCGAATACAGGTCGAATAAGATCCGTCTTTTCGATTAAATCGAACGGAAGCGGAAGCGATGGATTACAAAAATCAGTACAATGATATAAGAACGTCATAAATTATGTGTATTAAATTTATTTGACTAAAGGAAGGAAAAAGAAGAATACCTCTTACGACGATTTCTTTTAACTTCGATCGTAACTTTCGAATCTTGAAATCTCGTAGACACCACGATCTTCCGATTCGTTCCTTCCGATTAACAGTAGTGTGTGGGCACTCCAATAATAATCAAGGTTCTAAAAATCGTTAGGCGGCCGCTAGGCGGCACACTAGCGCCTAGGGGACTAGTCGGGGCGTAATCAGGGCCTAGGCGGGGCCTAGAATTAAGGCATAATTATCATTTTTTTGATAATTTACATCAAAGATCAAATACATTAAATACAAATTTAATTTTTTTTATGTTTGTCATTTTATTAAGCACTTGTCTATATTTGTAAAATGAACAAAAATATACAAACCTACCATTAATCTCAATTCTCAACAACCCAAAACTAATAAACAAGCCAAGTTTATAACTAAAAACAAAATAGATATTACTCTAGTTCACCCCCCATTACCTCCCTCTCTGCCTTACCATTACCACTCCCCCTTCTTTCTCCTGTTCGCCCCTTCTTATTTCTCTGGTCACCTCATAGCACAAAATCAAAGCTACAAAAATAAATTAAGGTCGACGAGTGGTCGATTAGACGGCGACTAAGAAAGTCGCGACGGTAGAGAGGGGCCTAGTGCCTAGGCGGGGTATAGACGGAGCTAGGCGGAGAGTTTTAGAACACTGATAATAATAATATGTTCCTTGATTTAATGTGAACGAGAACATTTAACTTGCTAACAAAACTAAACCACAAAATAACCTTTTCATTAACTCAGTGTTCCCTCGGATGAAAACCAAGGAAAAATCAAAAATCATTGTTTCTGCCGCAGACCCCTTTCATATTTATAAATAGGTAAGAGTCCTAAAAGAATAGTGTTTTGGTGAACACTTTCTTTTGTACCAAAACACTTTCTTTTCACTGCCATGAAGAGTCCGAAAAATTAAGAGACTCCTTTTTTTTTTTCTTTTCCTTTTTTGTTTCCTTCCCAAAGTGAGTTGTGATATTAGTTTTGGAAGCCTTATCAATATCAAGCTCAATCCCAACTATCCAAATAGTTTTATACTTCTTAATAATTATCGAATATAATTATTAATAAGTAATTATATAAATATCCAAAATATCTCATATTTATTTAATTCTCAATACAATTAAAATTGTATGTTACCCGATATCCTCGGAATCAATGGATATTTATATATTAACCGGAAAACAATTTCCATAAGCCTTTAGGAACATAAATATTACTACTAATCTGTTTAAATCTGGAAGGCGAATCGGGGACCATGGACCTATAATTATAAGCTCAAATAAATTGAATAAATAATTAAACTCTTTAATCAATTTATTCGACTTATTAATTCCGATATTACTCCACTATAAATTCGGAATTGCACTCTTATAAATATAGAATATCTTACTCTACGAAATAGAGCAGTCCATTGATTTAATCATTACATATAGATTAATCCTCCATAGACAATTCGTAATTGAAGCTAGGTAATATTCGTTAACCTCTTTAATTACATCTTTTCCTCATTTACCATTAATTCACTAGCGAATGGTTAATTTATAATTATATTATAAATTAGAGATCTCAAACCACTCAGTTCCAGAATTAACAAATGAGAGAATAGTCTTTCTACTTCTCGTAAGAAGGAATGGATTCCGTATATGTGAATTCATATTCCCAGCCATTTAATTCAAATGTGAATCTAAAATGCAAGTGCTGGGAATGTCATCGAAAGACAAACTTAGACGAGCAAATCAAGAAACACCCTGAAATAAATAGGAGTTTATAATCACTCAGGATTAAGATCCATCTATATATGATCATCTAGAGATTTAATTTGATTTTCCATTTCTATAACGAAGTTTATAGGAAAATTACAAATTAAATCGGTCCAAGTCCTATATGATCAAATCATATATAAATGCCCCCACTTAGATGTCTCTACATCGACGGTCCGGATAAGACGGTCACATTCAAAATGTTTTGGGCCGCATTAGTGATGTTTTAATTAGAGATCTCATACTTTAATTAATATCATCACGGACTTAATTTTAAGTTTATTATCCACAATCTTAATCCTCTTGTATATAACACTCATATACTAAGATTATGGTTACAAAAATAAACTAGAGATTTTCTATGATGTTTAATAAAATGCATACAATAAGCACAAGTGTTCATAAATAAATGTCACTTTTATAAATAGTCTAAAAAACAATTCAAAATTGCTTTAAGGGCACTATCACTAACAATCTCCCACTTGCCCTAAAGCAAATGAGACATGTCTCTCAGTCCAAGATTATGCATGTGTCTGTCAAACACTTTGGCACACAAAGTTTTGGTGAACGGATCAGCAAGGTTGTCGGCAGAAGCAATCTTGAGAATTGAGACGTCGCCCCTTTGTACTATCTCCCGAATCAAATGGTACTTCCGTTCTATATGCTTTGACCTCTTGTGACTACGAGGTTCTTTAGAATTGGCCCTGCTCCACTATTGTCACAAAACAAAGTAAGTGGCCTATCCATATTTGGAACAACTTCCAAATCAAAAAGAAACTTCTTTAGCCATACAGCTTCCTTAGCGATTGCTATGTACTCACCTCCATAGTGGAGTCGCGGTCTTTGGATTGCATATTGCTCCTCGGACTATGGCACCAAGAGTAAACACTGACCGGATCTCGACTTTCGAGTATCCTTGTGCACTGAAAGTCGAATCGATGTAACCATCTATTTTAAGGTCATCACCAGAATAGACTAGCATATAATCTCTCGTTCTCCAGAAGATATTTGAGAATGTTCTTGATCGCTATCCAATGATCAATCCTGGATTAGATTGATAACGGCGGACTATCCTACCGCATAACAAATGTCGGGCCTAGTACACAACATAGCATACATTAGGCGCCTCTGCGAGGCATAGGGTATGCGTCTCATGTCCTCTTCTTCTTGCGGTGTCTTAGGACACTGCTCCTTAGAAAGGACAACTCCATGTCGGGTTGGTAGGTAACCCTTCTTGGAATCTTGCATTCTATAACGCAACAACATCTTATCAATATAAGAAGCTTGAGACAATGCCAATAATTTGTTCTTACGATCTCGAACAATTCGAATTCCAAGAACATAATTCGCTTCTCCCAAATCCTTCATTTGGAATTGCAGCTAGCCAACCTTTGACGCTGAGATAACATATCTACATCATTCCCAATGAGTAGAATATCATCTACGTAAAGCACTAAAAATGCCACTTTACCATCCTTGATTTTCTTGTAAACACAAGGCTCATCAAAGCTTTGGTCAAACCCAAAGGACTTGATCGTCTCATCAAATCTATGGTTCCATGACCTAGAGGCTTGCTTTAATCCATAGATGGATCTAAGCAATTTGCAGACTCTACGCTCATGGCCTTTAACTTCTGAAACCCTACGGTTCTTTGCATGTATTTCTTCGTCTAAATGACCATTCAAAAGGCCGTCTTGACATCCATTTGCCATATCTCATAATCAAGACATGCTTTGCAATTGAAAGGAGTATGCGAATGGATTTGAGCATTGCTCTGAGCGAGAAAGTCTCCTCGTAGTTGACTCCTCCTTTTGGGTAAAACCCTTAGCCACTAGCCTTGCTTTGAAAGTATCCACTTTCCCATCCACACCCTTCTTTCTCTTGTAGATCCATTTGCACCCAATGGGCTTGACTTCTTCAATTGGATCTACAGAACCCAGCTGATGTTAGAGCACGTTGACTCCATTTCTTGGTTCGTAGCCTCAAGCCACTTCTCTTTATCGAGAATCTTCCATTGCATGTTTAAATGACAATGGATCATCATCTATCCCATCGGAGGCGACAACGTTTGCCTCTTCGATTTGGCGGTAGCAGATTGGTGGTCTAATCACCCTCTCTTTGCGTTGAGTGGCGACATTACGATTAGGTATAGTGGTATTTTCGGAGGAGGTTTCTTCAACAACTCTTGTTGATAGTGGTACGATCTCATCGAGAAAGTAACTCCTCGAGTACAATCTTGCCGGTGGAAATTGTCCATATAAACATGCTCGAGAAAAGACGGCATTAGTTGACACTATTACTTTCTTTTCTTGCGGATCATAAAACAAACCTCCTCTAGTTCCTTTAGGATATCCAGCGAAACAGACACACTTACGAGCGTCGGATGCAACTTTCGATCTTTCCTTTTCGGCACGTGTGTTTGGATAACTAAATCGAAAATGGCGTAAACACTTTCTTGCCATTCCACAATTCTAGCGTGTCTTTTGGATTGACTTAGATGGGCGCATTCAAAATGTAAGTCGCCGGTTTGCATGCATATCCCGAGAGAACATATTTGGCGTGAGGCGTAGCTCATCATAGTCACTTACTATATATCAAGCAAAGTGCGGTTTCTCCTTTCGGCAACACCGTTTTTTGAGGTGTGCAGGTCTTTGTGAGTTGGCATAAAATGCCATGCTCTGCAAATAATCTTTGAACAGTATCAACATACTCGCCCCTCGATCGGATCGAAGGGACTTCAAAGTTTTCCTAGCGCTTTTAAATACCATGAAATTCCTTAAACTTTCAAAAGTTTCAGATTTTCTATGCATTAGATAAACATATCCATACCTTGAATAATCATCAATAAAAGTGAAATATTCAAAGCCACCCCTTGCTATGCGTTCAAGGACCACATACATCGGTATGTACAAGCACAAGGGGTTCTTTGGCTCTATTGCCCTTTGCTAGAAAGGTCTCTTAGTCATTTTCCTTCTAGGCGAGATTCACAAGCAGGGGAAGGGTGCCAATTTTTAGCTCCCTTAAGGACCATCCTTTACAAGCCTATTTATCCTTTCTAGTGAAATATGTCTAACCTTAGATGCCAAAGATATGTTTCATCTTCGTGAGATACCTTTTTGCTTTTAGGTTTGGGATGTTCTACTCAAACATTTCAACATGCTTCGTGGTTGTTCATGAGGCCTAATCAAATAGTCAGTTTTCCATCTTAGCATAACAAATGTCACGCCCATTCTTAGAAATAATAATCTCATTATTATTAAATGGCGAAAATAATTGTTCATGCGGTTTTGAAGCAATCAAATTTCTCAAAACTAGGAATAAAATAAACATAGTTCAAAATTAAACTCCTATCTCTAATATTAAGCAAAACAACTCCCCTTTGCTCTTCTTTGAAGCAGGCGCACCATTGCCCTACTC
>CM028382.1:73636888-73711051 GCA_013146195.2 Codonopsis lanceolata | reverse complement strand
TTACACTTAAAAACCCACTAATTCTTATAAGTGTCCGTACCTATCTCTTCTCTATTTAAAACACACTCACTTCACTTTTCACTTATCTCTCTCTCTCTAAAATTCTTTTTCTTTTCAAACTCTCTTCTTCAAACCCTAGCTTCAAACTCTTTTCCGTAACAACAATTTTCTTTCCTTGTTTCTCATTTTCATTTGCTCTATTTCTTACTAACTAATCAAGTTGTGTATGAAAATGGCCTCAACACCATCGGATGTCTTCTGACGTTGTTTCTCTAAACGAAGAATCGTTAGGGCTTGAGCCGATTCATCTTGTTATCAGCTTCTAGGTTAATGCCTCTTCTTTCCTTCAACATTCTGACCTTCAGCCGCCTAACCAAGATTTTTTTCATGGAATGGAGGAAAACCAAATTTAATGCCTCTCTTATCGGTAATATCGAGGAGTTCCAGCTTTTGACCGAAACCATCTCGCCAGCCTCTCTCTCTCCAGATCTCTATGACGATGGTTCAACCACCTATACCATCCCCGACGAAACCTCAACAAGTGGGTGGATTACTATGAGAGGTGAAGCACCAAGAGAACTTGCTCTTCGACAGTACAAGCACCGGTTTGCCCCACTTCACTATGCCCGCCACGTGTTGGACAAATGCCTTATTAAACTGGGCATGACAAGATTACAGAGGCCCATCTATTTCTCATGGAAGGTATTGTAGAAAATTGTGAGATGAACTGGGAGCAATCTTAGTTGAATGTAAAAGTCAACATAGCCAAGTACAAGGAAAACATGGCTACCGGAATCCAAGACTCACTCATCATTTGATCATAAATCGGCCCCGATCACTTCCTACTCTTCAACATCTACTTATTAAGGTTGGTGACCTGAAGTCGTTAGGTCAAGAAATATGTTGCAACCGACATCGAGAGCAAATGTTTCAAGCGTATTTCGTCAAGAACCGCCCCAAATCTGCATAAGCAGACGACCTAGAAGAACGACCCGTGCTCTTATGGTCAAGCCTCCCGCCTCACCACCGATGATGGTCAAGAACTGAAATTGCTCAACCGAGTGGTTAGCCAACGAGGGGTCACCAGAGGTCGGGTCGTATGGGTCGCCTGGCAAGAGTTCACCAAGAACCTGGTCACCACCAAGATGCACCTCCAATCAAATTGGTCACTAGCCGATGTGCAAGAGGTCAAGTCCCGAAAGGAGGCGGCACTAGAAGGAGGAGATCGGCATTGGCAAATGACACCGCCGCAAAAAGATAGAGAAGAAATCCTCAACTCAATCCAGTACTTTTGTTCCTTTCTCCCCTACTCCCGCTTATCACCTGCTCTCCCCTCCAACTTAGGTCTCCAAACACCGGCTCCAATCAAGTTTTTCCCACCAATTAGGAATCCAACTTTCCATCCTAGGCATTCCTACTACCAGCCAATCCAGCTCCTATTCCCCAACCTGGTCTTCCTATAGACCATCTTCCTTATTTTGTTCAATTTCTTCTTTCTTCCATGAGGAGAAGAAAGTCAAAAACCCCCCTCAACCCAATCAAGTACATTGACCACAACCCGAAAAGACGACCTTACGTGTTGTATCCACACCCCCAATCTCGCCAGAAGGCTTAGGGCCAACTATGGCAAGTACTTTGACCCTCTCCCTTCTTTCGAATGTATTCTATCTCTCCAATGATATATTTGTTCAGATGAGCTTTTCTTTCTAGCCCGGACTATTTATAACAAAGTACACGACCTACCAGCCTCTTCCCTCAAATGATCCTTCCTGGTCGGCAGACTTTGCCCCGTCTCGAGGATGATGACATAAACTGTAACTGACCAACCCTACAATGAGCCACCAAATTAGCCCGAATCCAAAAAGTCAGCAAACAAATATGTTCAGATGCAATTAATGTCGCCAACTGCAAGCATAGAACTTCACGCATGATGGCCTCCATGCCGAGGAGCTTTGGCGAGTACCGCTCTTTATGACATGTCTAGTCAACTAGCACCATTGATTATCGAGTCTATTCCCACCATTCCTCATGTCACTCCTTCTCCGACCTTTGTTGTATCACCCACCACCTTACCGGCCCTCACCGAAAGCATGCCTATTTCAACCTCAGACCTTGCAACCCATTTCTTTACCTCACTTCAGCCCCACCGTTGATGCCTCCACCTCAATACTCCCGCCTCTCTCTCTCTATACTACCTATACCCGCATTCGCTTCCTCAACCATCAATCCCCACGACGCCACTATCCCAACCGTCTCTACCTGTGCCGGGCCACTCCCTCTCTCGCTCAAGTTATGTCACCATACCTCTACTGCTCAATTGAGTCACTACTCCATCCATTCCATTCTCTCTTGACCGATACTATTCTCAAGCCTCTATCCTCACCGGTGGGCTTGTGACCCGCCTCTCTCCCGATCCTTCACCGTTATCCTTATCTCATCACCGACACTGCAAATGCTTTCTCCCCTTCCAAAGAAATCGACATTCCTCCTCATCCAAACCAGCCTCCCTTGTTTATCCCGCCCGATCTCTCCCTTCATACCTCTCTCACCCTATCGCCGGCCTCCTTGGTCTACACATAAGCCTACTTCCAACCTGAGCCTTCCTCAGAAGATGCTTCCGCTTCTTCTTCTGAAAAATTCGTGGATCAATCCTCTTTAGACTCTTCATCTGATTCCTCCAAGTCCACCTCTGAGGATGAGTCCCTTCCCAGCCTAGCCTCGTCAGAAAGCTAAAACAAAGGGAATTGTCTCCAAAGCCTGCTTCACCCCACAGCACCAAAATTGTCTTCTCCCAAGACATGCCTCTACCCGAACCAAGATTCGAGCCGAAGCACAAATTCCAAATTCTACCCCATGGATGTCTTTTTCCCTCCTGACCCTGAGGATGCTGATATCCATACCTTTCAGCTATTCTCTAGTGAGCCTAGACCCTCTCACCACCCCGCACTGAACCTTACACCCCCGGTTCCCTTTCTCTGCTCGCCTAAACCGACCTTTCAGATGTCCACCATCTTCAAATGAAGTCAGCTTTTACTCATCACACCAACCATCTTGCTACACTTCAACAGCAAGTAGCCTCTCTGCTTCCAAACCTTACCCAGATCATCCCCACCGAGGTGCAAGCTGTCATTGCTGTTGGTGCTCCTCGTGAAGCTAATATGGATGACTGGAGGACCATATTGCTTTATCAGCAAGAATGGGCCAACAGGCTTTTAATGCTGAAGCTACACCGCTCAAACCATTCAGAGGAGTAAGCAGTAAAAGCACGGCCGATACTTACCCGTCAAACAAATTTTTCAAAGGCTGTCAAACTTATCCGGCGCCCGATCACCAGCTGATCTGCCGACAAGGACAAAGAACCGTTTTGAACAAGATGAACAAGAAGCTGAAGTTGGAAAAGAAGCTGAACAAGTCAATGGAAATGAAGCTACCGCAGAATCGACAAAGCACCGGTTGAAGTCAAGTTGGTCCATCAGTTGAAGCAGAAAAGACAACTGAAGGATCCACATCAGCCAATTGAATCTCTCATTCTCTCTAAACATTGAACAAATTTAAAACTCCTGTTTTACTTGTAGCTTACAATTTCCTCTCTTTTAAGTTTTCAAGTTATTTTTCATATGATATTTGCTTGCTGCTCTAACATCTATTTTGCAGGAACTTAAGCATTTTTGGCTTTCTGCTTTCAAGTGAATGGTTTTAAGCAAATAGGAGTAGATTGTTGAATCTTGCATGAAATTAAATTTGTTTAAAATCATTCCACTTGATTGTCAGCCAAGAACTTAAAATTATCTTTGGTCAGCCCGAAATTATTTTGTCAGTTATTCACTTCAGCTGACCATAGCGTTCTTTGTGTCAGTTTGCTTTCCTTATTTGATTGAGCAAATACTTGTACTGACACTTTCTTATTTTGTGTTGTTGGTAGATATTCTGCTAGATATTATTTCACGGGATCTTTTGTGATCTTGTATCTGCCAAACACATTTTCAAATTCAAAATGTGTTTCTAACGGGTTACTCTTGAAGATCATCTATAAATACCCACTAGAAGCATTCTTGAAGAATATATAGATTACAGAAGTCTAAAGCCTCATACTCTCAAGAAATTTCACTCCGTGCCTTAGTCTTCTTAAAACTTTAGCTAGATAATCTTCTTTGTATAATTCCTTCTAGTTACTGTTTAGGCAAACACTGAGTGATTTCATTTCATATCTTTTGAATTCAGTCAGTTTGTCTCACGAGTTTGATTGATTCTCAATCATTCTCCACAAACACCGGTCTTTTGTTGTACACTGGTCCATTAGAGATCAAATAGATTTTTAATAAAATTAGTGCACTTCAAAAATCCAAGTCTGACCAACTTGGTAGTGGACGTAACAGTTTATCTGTGAACCACTTCAACTGATTTGTCAGCCATTACTTACATTCTTGCAAACTGACTTAACACTTAAGAAGTTTTTCAACTAATTAAGTGTCAGTCAGTTAACAACAATTGTTTGCTTAGTTTTTCAGTTAAATTGTATTTTAGTTTTCTCTCTATATTAAATGATCAACTTCAAAAGCCAACTTTCTTTGAAAACAGTTGTGTCAACTAGCTGACCAACTTTCATCAGCTTAAGCATTTTCAAAGTGTCAGCCAGCTGGCCAATTTTCAGCTGACTGACAAAACTCATTTTCCGCTGCTAATTTTACAAGTTTTACAAATCAACCCTCAAAGTTTTATAAAGGCTATTCACCCCCCCCCTCTAGCCTTAATTGTTGCCTACTGGACTTACAAGTCTACTAATACAAGCTGCCAAACATTTGATTTTGTTTGCCAAGACTCGAGCCATAATGATTATGATTTTGTGTGAGGGGAGAGAGAGAAATACATTTAATGAGAGAGATATTTAATGGGAGTCATTAAATGAGGAGAGATAAATTTAATGGTACAAATGGCATCGTAATTTTACGAGTCATGCATTGGATTTTACGATGTAAAAATACCTACGCACCTTTCCGCCAACCTACCTTTTATTTGTGTTATTTTCGTTTTTGTGGACAGTTTTAGAGAGTATTCGGCCAAGAGTGTGCTGCCTTGAAGTTGTTTTCGCCAACTTAAGGCTTTGGGCAGTCCACACGCATCAAGTGATATCAGAGCAAAGGCTTTCGTGAATTCTTATTCGTGAAACGATCATGGAATTTGTAGAGAAGCATGAGCAGATTTTCAGAACGCGGTGTCTCGTGCAAGAGAGAGTTTATGACCTAGTAATCGATGGGGGAGGTTGTGCCAACACAGTCTCCGCCATTCTCATTGAAAAGTGTTGGCAATTGGGCTTGTGGCCCGATTATTTACTTCCGCTCACATGAGATATATTTATATTATTAAAGGTTAATTAGTTTTCTAATCCGAAGGGGTTCGGGATTGACTTAACTTAACCTACAAGAAATAGGGTTTCTTGTAAGATAATATAAATAGGGAAACTAAAGGGATAAATCCCTAATTGGATTTACACACCTAAGAAGAACATGTCTTCTAGGCCGCTCATTCTCTCTCTCTCATATATTCTATCTCACCAAATACTCCATCTTGTATAACCATCGAGAGGCTTGGATTTGCGGTGTGAACCAGAGATTGATATCTGTTCTACGTGATATCAATCCGATGAGAGAGACTTGCAGGATTGTTGATCGTGACATACGAAGATCGTAGCTCAAACAGAAAGTCTTCTACTTCGCTCAAAGTTCAAGTTCACACGAGGCAACCCATGATTACTCTTAGATAACGAACTTGTAGTATATATAACCTTCATTGGTATCAGAGCATATATGTTTGATTGCTCGTTTTGTGATAAAAGTTTTACCCGATAACAAACCAAATGGGTTTTATTATTTCATGTGTAAAACAATTTTATTTTTGAGAAAATTTTATATTTCTGAGTTCCCTATGATGATGCGAACAACATACTAAATTCTCATTTAAATCCGTTGGTTATTTTTCAAAATATCGCAAACCCAAATTTTGTTGAAATTTGATTTTTCTGAAACTTTGCATGTTGTTTTGACCTGTTTATTTTCTGTAAAATCGTGGTTTTATGGTCTGTACTTGTAGTACTCCGCGAGGGATTTCCAACGACATATTGTATGCTTAGTTTGGACTTAAAATGAACGTTTTATGTCCTCGAGAAGTTGGCTCGCAGATCACGTTCGCGAATCGATTTTCTGGGTTATAAAAAGGGCGTCCCATCTTCCCCACTCTTGGCCTTGATGTACGTGCCTCTTATGGAACTCCTTTCGATGTAAAAATTACACGACTGGAAAGTACTCGACGAGACAAATCCAATGCCACCAGTCAACTGTTGACTGGTCAATGGTTAAATAGTTGATTGGTGACGTGTCTGCCACGTCATCTCCAATGTCATCACAGTGGGACCCACTTTTTTCTTAAGCCAGATGATGATGTCATCTACCATGTCATCGGTCCAGTCAGCACCACGTCAGCCCTAGGGTTGATTCAGTATCTAGTCAGCGCCTATGTGTCACAAAAGGGACGCCCACTCTCGGAAGTGGTGCGTGGAGCACGTGAGGGGTGCTACGGCCGCCGTTTTTTGTCACCTCCAAAAATTATAGTCTAATTTGGGCCTTCTGAGTCCAATGGTGGCCTCTGTTTTGATTGATTTAGCTTGGAAGTATGTGTTTTTTATTTTTCTGTGCATAAAATCTTGTTTTTTGATTTATTAAAAATTCAAAAATAATATCCAGGGGTTGTTTTGTCATTCTATGACTGTTTAGGGCTATTTGGGATTGTTCGGTAATTTTTAAAATTATTTTTCAATTTTAAACTATTTTTAAGTCATTTTTAGCATAATTAATTGTCGTTTTGAGCTCTAAAATTGCGATTGGGACTATACGAGATCCAATAATTTTATTTTCAGTAGTGACAATATTTATGTACATGATATGTGCTTTGGTTGATTTGTTCTATCTTATTTCTTTTGTTTAAATTATCAATTTATGAATATTTTCACGTTTTGCATACTTTGGTTGTGATTACGAGCATCGCGGATTTTCCCTCCTTACGTGTATGATGTAATTATATTTAGTAATTGATTTTTTAGAACAAAAGTGAATATATATATATATATATATATATATATATATATATATATATATATATATATGCTTATGTCCTTTTTTGCATCAAATTGTAGTGAAATGACTTCTAAAAATGTAATCGCTCACCTTAACAAGGGTGAGAAATTGGATGGCACCAACTATAGTGTTTGGCAAAGGAAAATCATTTATTTGCTAAATGAGCAAGAGGTTCTTGACAACCTAGATACTGTGATGGAAGAAACAGAGATGGGTAATTTGACCATCACCCAACATCGCCAGAAAATGGAGGAATTCCTTAAGTGGAAAAAGAAAAATCGATGTGTACGCTTTACTATGTTGAGTAGCATGTATAATGATCTCATTGGCGAGTTTGAGGATTGCCTAACTGCAAAACATATGTGGGACGAAATCAAGCTTATTTATGGGAATACTTCTGCTACAAAGTTAAGGACTTTGACTTACAAGTTTGAAAGCTATAAGATTTACTAGTAACGTAACATTCTTGAACAACTACGTGAGATGTCCGGAATGATTCGTGAGCTTAAGGCTATTGGTTGTATCTTAACTGATGAACAACATTCAAGCAGTGATTCATTCACTATCTGACTGTTGGAGTAGTTTGAGGCATATTCTGACTCATATGGACTCCATTCAGACTTTTGCTGATGTATCTCGTCACGTTGAGCTTGAGGCTGAGTGTCATGAAGCGAATTGCGTGATAAGTTCTGCGACTCGTGATCTTGCTCTTATTTCCTTTGAGGGTCCGCGCAAGCCATATGGGCAACACAAGAAACAAACTAAAGGCAAGAAGACTCATAATTTGGGCCCCAAAAATGACAAGATTGCTAAACACCGTAGAGGCAAAAAGAATATTGCTAAGCAGAAGCACTACAGTTGTGGTACATTGGGTCATTTTGCTCGGACTTGTCCTGAGCCCAATAACGTATCCCTTAATCCTATCTCCTTGCAAAATTATGTTTGCTCTCATGTTTTATTAGCTGACTCTCTCCCTGTGTGGATTGTAGACTCAGGCTCAACCAAACATGTGACGAGGGATCGAGGAAGATTTGTAGATTATTGAAAAGTTCCTGCGGGTACAAGAAGAATTTTCATGGGAAACAGTTCGTCTGTTGAAGTCAAAGGAGTTGGCTCATACCAACTTTAATTGCGGAATGGACACACATTGAATCTTCATGAAGTTCTTTACGCACCTAGAATTCGACATAATCTATTATCAGTAGTACAATTGCTAGGACATGGATATTCTTTTAATTTTAGTGATGATCACTTGGATATTTGTTATGGCGATAAGATTTTTGGACATGGTTTTTTGTCAGATAATTTTTTTAAATTAGATTTGTTGGATTCTCATAATTCTTCTGTTAATTCTTCTTTTTGTATGGTTTATGATGATTCTAATTCCGAGTTATGGCATGCTAGACTTGGACATATAGGTAAAAAGATAGGATAACTAGATTGGCTACAGAAGGCCCATTAGGGTCTCTCACCAAAGTCAAGCTACCCTTGTGTGAATCTTGTTTGGCAAGAAAAGCTTGCCGAAAGCCTTTTCGTTAGGCAAAAAAAGTCACACATCTATTAGAGTTAGTCTATTCAGATATTTGCGGACCAATGAATGTTAAGGCACGTCATGGAGCTTCCTACTTTCTCACTTTTATCGATGACTACACACGTTATGGCTATGTTTACCTTATTTCTCACCACGATGAAGCTCTTAAGTGTTTTGAGCATTTTCTCGCAAAGGTTGAGAATCAAAAGGATAGAAGCTTAAAGACTTTTAGAACTGACCAGGGCCGTGAATATTTATCGAATAAATTTAAAGAATTGGGTGAGAAAAAGGGAATACGCCGACAGTTGACAATCCCTAGAACTCCGCAACAAAATGGCGTTGCAGAACGAAGGAATTTAACATTGTTGGAAATGGTTAGGTCGATCCAATTTCATTTTGGGGGGGTGCGCTAATGACTGCCGCCTACATACTTAACCGAGTGCCTTCTAATTCAGTTCCCACAACCCCTTATGAACTTTGTAAAGGTGAGAAGCCTAAATTGGGGCATCTTCATCCTTGGGGTTGTGCAGGTTATGTCCATAGTACCTCCAATAAGTTTGAAAAACTAGGCCCTAGAGGAAACAAGTGTGTTTTCATAAGGTATTCAGATACCTCAAAGGGTTATGTTATGTACGGTGAAAAACCTGACGTAGGAATGACTGAAACGGAGTCGCGCAATGTTGATTTCATTGAAAATTATTTCCCACAAATAGGTGAAGTTAGGAAAGACTTTGAACATTTTGATATGGAAGAAGAACATATGACATCTTTTGGCGAAGGTGGGGAATTGCCTCAACCTAATCCTACGGTACAACATGAGGTTGAGCCTATGGAAGTCGCCAATGAGAGTCAAGGTGATCTTCATCCGAGTGGGAGTATGGATCCTAGTGGGAGTCCGATACTAGAGCAAAGAAGTAAACGTGAAAATATACCTCGTCGTCGATTTGCGATCGAAGAGGAATCTTTCCTAACTACTTCTTACAATTCTAGTGAGCCTACATCGTTCAAAGAAGCTCTTTCTTTACCTACAAACAATGAATGGATGACTGCAATGGAAGATGAAATTTCCACTATGAAAAAGAATCAGGTTTGGGAATTAGTTGATCTTTCGCAAGGTCGCAAGACTATTGGAAACAAATGGGTTTTCAAAGTTAAGCGAAAGGCAGATGGATCAATCGACAAATATAAGGCATGTCTTGTGGCGAAAAGGCTTTACCCAAAGACATGGTTTAGACTATGAAGAGACATTCTCCCCTGTGGTGAGATTTTCCTCTATTCGCCTAATCCTAGCCATAGTAGCGCACATGAATCTAGAACTTTATCTGATGGATGTTAAAACTGCTTTTCTTAATGGAGAACTAGATGAAGAGATGTATATGACTCAACCAGAGGGTTTTGAAGTCAAGGGACAAGAGCGCAAAGTGTTCCGACTCAAACGTTCCATCTATGGTCTCAAACAATCATCTAGACAGTGGTACATTCGCTTTCATCAAGCGATAACCTCAATTGGCTTTGTGATGATTGAGGAAGACCACTGTGTGTATGTTAAACGATTAAAGAAAAAAGATCTTGATTCTGTCATTATATGTTGATGACATCCTACTAGCTGGGAATTATAGTAGCGCACATGAATCTAGAACTTTATCTGATGGATGTTAAAACTGCTTTTCTTAATGGAGAACTAGATGAAGAGATGTATATGTCTCAACCAGAGGGTTTTGAAGTCAAGGGACAAGAGCGCAAAGTGTGCCGACTCAAACGTTCCATCTATGGTCTCAAACAATCATCTAGACAGTGGTACATTCGCTTTCATCAAGCGATAACCTCAATTGGCTTTGTGATGATTGAGGAAGACCACTGTGTGTATGTTAAACGATTAAAGAAAAAAGATCTTGATTCTGTCATTATATGTTGATGACATCCTACTAGCTGGGAATGATATGGAGATGATAAATG
Source organism: Codonopsis lanceolata (assembly GCA_013146195.2). Classification (NCBI taxonomy): domain Eukaryota; kingdom Viridiplantae; phylum Streptophyta; class Magnoliopsida; order Asterales; family Campanulaceae; genus Codonopsis; species Codonopsis lanceolata. The sequence continues at coordinate 73,700,437 of CM028382.1, read as the reverse complement.
CCACTAAAGAGTGGCTGTCTGTGCTTTTCGATATGACAGACTTGGGTGAAGCAAGCTATGTTCTTAGAGTTAAAGTCATTAGGAATCGTTCGAAAAGATTTCTCGGTTTGTCTCAAGAGACTTACATTAAGAAAGTCATCAAACGATTTGACATGACTAACTCAAAACTCGTTGTCACTCCAATGGAAAAAAGATGTGTCCTTAGTACAAACCAATGCCCTAAGAATGAAGAAGAGAAGAAGAGAATGTCTACAACTCCATATGCGAATGCGCTAGGAAGCCTTATGTATGCTATGGTGTGTACTCGGCCTGGCCTATGCTTTGCAGTTGGGATGTTGAGTCGATTCCAAAGTAATCCTGGACCTCAACACTGGATGGCAGTGAAAAGGGTTTTGCGTTACTTGGTGGGAACCACAAATTTAACCCTATGTTACCAAGGTGGGGATTTGAGCTTGAAAGGTTTCACTGATGCAAATTGGGCTGGAGATGTAGATGGTTATAAATCTACTTCAGACTACGCTTTCCTCCTTAGTGGTGGACCTATCTCTTGGAGTAGCAAGCGACAGACTAGCACCACCCTATCTACGATGGAGTCAGAGTACATTGTTTGCTCAGCTGCAGTTCAAGAAGCTGTGTGGTTGAGGAGTTTTCTTCAACATCTTGATGTTACAGCTTATGTGGATCGTCCTGTAGTCATAGCTTGTGATAGCATGACTGCTTTAGGTTACACTAAAGGCCCCAAGTATCATGGAAAGACGAAACACATCAATATCAAGTATCATTTCACTAGAGACATGGTTGCAGAAAAGAAAGTTGTTCTAGAACATATTCCTACTAGAAGCGTGTTGACTGACCCTATGACTAAACCCCTAGCTAGAGAGATCTTTCAAGATCATATGTTGGGTCTAGGGCTTCGTAGGATCTGATATTTATTCTGAGAACACTTTTGTTGACATTTGATTATTATTTTCATTATCATTTGAATAAATTGCATTTTCATTTTATTCCTTTTATATGTTGATTGGATGTTTTAATATGAAATTGCGGAACATATATATTTTGATTAAAAACATGTCGTGGATATTGAATTAGCCCTCTCACATGGGTAATTCACCTTGTCACTAGGTGGGCGAGCAAGTTGAGATAGTAAAAGTCTTTGGCACCTACGAAGGGGGGTACGCAAATGACATTACACTTATCGCCTTGGCTTACGACCAGGATGAGACCTTTTATAAAGGTCGACTTTATATCCCAAGGAAAAGTCCGAATGTGAGATCTTAAAAAAGACACTGGAAGAGTGCTTTTGAGTACTCAAGTTAGACGCCAGAAGGGCGGCTAGACTAAGGCTCGTATGGCGTTTGAGCATGACATGCCTACTTCGTGTGGGAGTTCCGCCATAGCATACACATCATATTGTATGTGACTATAATGCGACCTAAGAAAATGATTGAATGATCCATGCTTCATCATTGTGTGAGTTCTAGTGATCAAATCCAGGTCACGATTATACCCTATGTGACTTAGAACTATATCATGAACTTGGACGTTGATGATGCTACTTTGGCATGCCGACCAACGGGCTATACACATATAGCCCTACGAAGCATTGCTGGGAAAGCAGTTAATCAAGAGTGATTGATATGAGTGTCTAAGGAAGATAGTATCATATGCATTTCTATTTTTGTGTTTCAATGCCATGGCAATCATATTGAACATGCGGTTTAAGAGATTGATCTTGATACACAAACATGTTGAGGTTTAAGCACTGCTCTTGAGGGATTGAGGATGCTTAAATTGATGTATATATACGATCTGGGGTATAGACGAGTTTTGTTTTCTAATGAGGGCGTTCTATGCTAGTCAGATGGTGATTTGGTATAGCGCTCCACAGTTTTATCTTTCTCGTCATGTCGCACGCTTCACTTCCAGTATGAAGAGGCAGTGTTTAATGGGTTTTGATGATACAATATGGTAAGAGAGGTGAGCCCATGTGTGCGAGTGGGAGATGTTAGCAATTGGGCTTGTGGTCCGATTATTTACTTCCGCTCACATGGAATATATTTATATTATTAAAGGTTAATTAGTTTCCTAATCCGAAGGGGTTCGGGATTGACTTAACTTAACCTACAAAAAATAGGGTTTCTTGTACAATAATATAAATAGGTCAAATAAAGGGATAAAACCCTAACCTAGCAGAACACACCTAAGAAGAATACGTCTTCTAGAGCCCCCCCCCTCTCTCTCTCTCCTATATTCTATCTCACCAAATACTCCCTTTAGCATATCCATCAAGAGGCTTGGATTTGCTGTGTGAACCAGAGATTAATATTCATGCTACGTGATATCAATCCGACAAGAGAGACTTGCAGGATTGTTGATCGTGACATACGTAGATCGCAGCTCAAGCAGAAAGCCTTCCGCTTCGCTCAAAGTTCAAGTTCGCACGAGGTAATTCATGATTACTATTAGATAACTAACTTGCATTGGTATATATTGAGATATAAACCTTCACTATCAAAATTAGAATGGTACGCCACAAGAAAAACGCAAGTGCACAAATGGATTTGATCCTCATGTTGTTTTCGAGATAGTTCAAGAATTGAGGGCAATCCTTTTTCAGGAAAGAGAGTTTGATACTAATATATGGATGAATTACCATAAGTCGAAAGATGAACAAGGGGACAAGGTTGGGTTGTGTACTATACGGCTCATAAGGGTTGTTTTATGGATTAAAGGGGTTGTGGGATTGTTTGTGGCGCGTGCAAAACAAGGGAAACGGGTTGTTCAAAAGGGCTGCATGCATACAAGGATAGCACAAGAGAGGAACACGGTTTGGGGGTATTTCATTAAAGAGGCAGTCGGGGTTGGGACTGTTTGGGAAAGTCACTTGGCACTGCTTAACAAAAAGAAGGGTCGAGGCAACTTGGAGCAAGCAAGGCATGGATACAAGGGGGACACGGCAGTCAACTTGAACCCTAAGGGGGCTTGTCCTACTTTGGGTTAAGAAATTAGGTGCACGGAAGTTGCCTTCAACATAGAGCACAGCAAGGAGAAAGGAAGGCAGCCGCTTAGAGTTCTCAAAGGAGCGGCCGAAGGAATCCTTAAAGCTCAAGGAATCATTTATTTTAGGGTTTAGGTTAATTGTCACGTTTTTGGTAATAAGTCCTTAAAGGACTAGGATTTAATTAATTGTTTTCTTTTTTAAATGTAAGTAGAATCCTTGAGGACTTAGGAGTTTGGTTTTTACTTTCCTTTGAATTAGGTTTTATTTTCTAAATAGGACTTTATTTCATGTAAATATCAAAGGCAAGGTTGGAAATCTCGAAACAAACTTGGTTTTAAAAACTCCGTTAGGCCAGTGTTTTTTCTTACGAGGGCTTGGATTTAAGCTCAAGTAATTCATGTTACTAAGCACAGAAGAAGCTATGGGTTTTAAAAACACCGTTAGGCCAGTGTTTTTCTTACGAGGGGCTTGGATTTAAGCTCAAGTAATTCATGTTACTAAGCACAGAAGAAGCTATGGGTTGGACAGAATTTATGGATACATTTCTTTCGTTCTTAAAACTCAAAAGTAAAATAGGAAAGGAGCTAGATGGAACGAAGAGGTGGGCAGCAGTTTTTGAGGAAGCAAGGGGCCAAGCCGAAGCCTTGCGGGATTCCAGCTAGTTTGGGAAAAAGAAAAGAAGGAAGGGATGGTTATAGAATGTTTGGGCAAGAACAAGAAAGCGCGTGGAACGAGGCTGTCCCAGCAGGTTGCCAACAAGCTCAAGGAAGGACAAAGGAAGAAAGGGGTACAAGGGTGGTTCTCTAACGAGGAAGGTCCAAGATTGAGGACAATCCTTTTCGAAGAAAGGGGAGTTTGAAGCATACGGGGGTACCGATAATACAAAGGGAAAGGTCTATCCAAAGGTAGCAAATGTGTTGGGCATTGTTTGGTCAAGGGAAGCAAGTTTGGGGTTTGAAACAAGGCTGGAAAAGGAGTTAGAAGAAGACACGGGTTAGGATGATGGAGCAAAGTGGACTCAAGACAGTTGTAGGCTTACAATTGGTGGGATACAAGTTGGGATAGGGTCAGTTAAAGGAGGAAAGGGCACATGGTTCAGAACTATAAAGCCTGGGCTCAAACCATATACGGGTTGGGGCTGTTGTGTGGGAGGAAGGACTAACTTGAGCAATGGCTGGAAGAGGCTTGGAGGGCTGATCCGAATGGGTTCGTGGAAAGGAGGGATGTGCATGGAAGGCCTTGCATGGCACAGCATGCAAGAGAGAAAGAAGGGCAGCTGTATACTTGGAAAGGGAGACTCCCTCCCTAATCCTTGAGGCTCAAGGATTGGATTAGATTAGGAAATCTGCTACTAGTTAGGATTTACTTGCTTATTAGATTAGCAATTCTTTTAAGTTGTTTAGTTTGATTAGGATTTCTCTTATGTATTCAATTAAAATAGGATTTATTTTCTTGTAAGCCTTTATAAGGCAATAATTAAAATGAATAAAGCAGATTTTAGACTTTGAAAAAAAAAAAAAAAAAAAAGAACCCTAGAACAAGTTTGTTCTTGAAACCGATTTTATCTTCCATGGTGAGTGAAGCCTAGAAAGATTGAATCAACGGAATTTTTTATGTTAAGCAAGTGAAACTTAATTGGTGAATCCGATATCTATCCTTTAATTTGTTAGTTCGTGAGTTGTTTGTTTAAAAGAAATAATTTTCGGACAGCTTTGTGGCTGTTTAGGTCTTCGGCCTAATTGCAGATTTTTTGGGCATTCGGTTTCAAGAGGAACTGTTTTGAGGACTTTCGGCCAGCATATTGCTGTCCCAATTTGGTCTTTTGACAGCTTGTTCTTTGGGCAGTCGCATACAGATCAGGAACCCTTCCAATTCGCAAAATTGAAGCCACCTCGGCTTGGGGTCACCCTAGATTGGAACCTTTTTGTATTGCAGTCTTCAAGGATTGATTGGAGTTTCTCGAAACAAACTTCCAAAGAGATTTTACTTTCGAAATCTGTAAATTGATATTTTCGTAAAGAGATTCCATAAGATACTCAAAGAAATTACCTTTGGCTATTAATGCATCTATGTGTGAGCGCACGTGCGTGAGATAGAGTGTGAGTGTGAGTGTGAGTGTGAGTGTGAGTGTGAGTGTGAGAGTGAGTGTGTTTTTGTGTTTGTTTGTGTGTCTGTGTCTGTGTGCGCACGAGTGAGAGGGGGAAAGTGTGTGTGTGCACGTGAGAGAGAGAGAGAGAGTGTGTGTGTGTGTGTGTGTGAGAGTGAGAGAGAGAGAGAGAGTTTCCAGGTTGCAAATCATTAGTGTATCCAATACATGAATGTTCTGGCAATAATAAAGGTTCCAGCTGTTTTTTGATATTCATTACACTGCCTAAGGAGGGATAGATGCAGCTTCCAAATCTTCTGCTGACACCGACTGATGCAACTGCATTGGAAAAGAGATATTCAAATAAGGGAGACAATAAAAGATACTCCTATCAGTTTTTATAAGTTAGAAACCCCCCCAGTATAGGCTAACTTATTGGTCATGTTGAAAGTTCAGAATGATTGTGAAACCTTCTTTGTATGCATTTGCAGTAAATCCTTTGAAATATTTTACAAAAATTAACAAAGTTGACTTTTACACATTCCAATACTCCTCTATTCCAAAATAAGTATATTATTGACTTTACACAAGTTTTAAGAAAAGAGTTGACTAAATATAATATCTTTTATCTTTGAGTGGCGTCAAATCAATACATACGTTTCTTTTTTCATCTCACAATTAATAAGGGCTAAAGAATCTTTCGAATTCTAAAAATGAAAATAGCACACTTATTTTGAAACCTTCCATTGGCTACTTAATTTGGAATGGATGGAATACATATACATGAATGCCGTTGGTGTCCGCACTACAATATGCAGGGTTCTCACATTGGGGCATGATAGACAACAAAGGTGAATTTGGTAACTTCATAAGAAAAGGGACACTCGTTTTAGGACAAAAAAATTCTCAAAAAGGGACACTCGACAGAGGGAGTATTTCTTAATTTATCTACAAATAAATCAATGACCCCAAATGAATAGCTCAAAGGGTTAGGAGTCCATGGGAACATGCCTTTTGCATTCTATGAAATCTAAAAGTCTTCTTGTGAACTCGTAAATGAAAGGAAGCTTACAAAAATAAAAAGTATCCAATCAAACAACAAAGTAACAAACTATATGCCCCAACACTAATAAACATATATAGGGTTTGTTTGGCAGTCTTCGTTTTTGGACTTTGTAATGATTGGAAGAAAAAGTGAGATGACGAGAAAGATGGTGGAGCCAATGGAAGAGAGTAAAAACCCAAAGAGAAATCCAAAACATCCAAGGCAACCATGCCCAAGCTTGTCCGCATTTAAATTTTAAACCAAATCAACATACTCCTTTTATAGCCGGAGACTAGGTAAAAGAAACAAGAGAGTTTTATGGATGAATTATATAGTGATCACAAAGACGAAGCAGAAACTTACTGCTTTTGCAACAGTAAACCAGTGAAATGAACGCAAGAATGTATCATCTTGTGAGGGAAGATTGTCATGATTCCATAATGTTATGTTCTGGAAATTTGCCTTCATCTGCCAAGAATTTGAGTCTCCTTCAGACCTATCATAAACTTTTCTTTTGCCAGAACTCTTCTTTCCGATGATGAATCCTACAAGATGTGGGGAAATATGAAGGTAGACAAAAACGAGTTTGACAGCATTATAAATTGCACATAGAATGTAATAAGCATTACACATAGATCTTATACAAACAGACCGTTCAAGAACACTATGGAAACTTTCAAAATGGTTACCCTACATGATGGTCAATTTTTAAAATCATGCCAGTGCTCATCAACATGCTAACATTACAAAATGCCCGGTTCAACTCTCTAGTATTTCATTTCCTGTTTTACAATATATTTAAATATATGTGCGTGTCAGTGTGTTTGTGTGATGAAACAAGTTGATGTTATGGCCAAGACACAACGGAAGGTGCCTATCATGCCTAAGGGTGTCAATCCAAGCCACCAAGCCGAGTCGAACCAAACCAAACCGAGTAGTTTAGTTTGGTTTCGTGGCTTACATGTTAGGTTCGGTTTGTGTTTTCGAGAAATCTAGTGGTTCAGTACAGTTCACAGTCCAACAATATTCTGACCTTTAGACTCCTATATTTGCTCGTCCTCTCCGGTCTCCTCTATTATCCGCGTCTAATCTTCATCTGAGGAGCCCTTTCAAAGCACATTTTCATTCTAGTATTTTCAAGTTTAAATAAATGTTTTAGTTTGACATCAAGTACTTTTATTGTATTTTGGTTATATTTTTTGGATTCAATAATACAGTTAAAACTCGATTAATTAATAATCTCTCTAAAATAATATATTTGGCTGGTATAGACTTGGAGACAATGTGCTAAATTAATAATTAGCTAAATTTATAAGATAATACATATTTGATTACTCATAAAGGTCCCAAGCAAATTATAAGTTAATAACTCCTTATATATTACATAATACTCCCTCCGTTCCGAACAAAGAGTCTTCGTTTGAAAGTTAAACTTTTTAAGAAAATGACACTTTTAGTTGCTCATTAGTAATAAAATGACACTTTTATGCCTTAATTTTTAAAAGTAAACTCTTTAAGTGAAACATCTCAAGATGAAATAGTAGATTCTTTGCCCAGAACAGAGGGAGTACATTAGTGATGCATGAATACTTCATCAAAAATGACTCAATTGTCTTTTTTTTTTTTTTGAAATTAATGTCACCTTGCATCTCATATCTAATTTTCCTTATCATCGTAAGAATTTATGTGGTTGTCTCATACCTCAACAAGAAATTATTCAATGTTATCACCGCTATAAGAGCTTCTTTACACAAAGAGAGCTCTATTGTAGAACTTTCTATTCATCTTCGTCATCTTTATTAGTTCTCACGACGCTCTCAATTATTTCCTCATTAGTCAACACGCAACTCTATTTTTTGTTGGGTAGTTCAAGATTTGTTCGACATTCATTGAATTACGATAACCTAACTTTTTGATTAAATTTTGCAATCTTGAGTGCCTTCACCATCTAATTGTTCATCTGAATTCTCCGAAGTCATGTTATCTGTTGATCGAAGTTTATAGTGACGAAAGCAGTCTTGTATTTGCACAAACATCCATAGTGCATGCTGAAATTGCAAGATTCATTGCATCTAACACATTTATTTTCTATGAATTTGTTGCCCCTAATTCATAGCCCTTCAAAACACTTCTGTTAAACCGACAACAATAATGCATCTTAAAAGCTCGTATAATCCCCGCGTCATTAGGTTGAATCTTTGATGTTGTGTTTGGTGGCAAAAAGAATAATTCAAAATTTTGCAAATATTTTTGGATGATACTTGGATTATCCTTGTGGTGCTTGCTAATGCTATACAATCGATTTTCATTCGTCATTGACTCATTGTTGATTTTTTCACACCTTTAAGATGAGAAGCTATTATTTTGTGTATGATATGTTTGTGTTACTATGATTGCTCTTGTGTAAAGTTTTAATACATCTCAAATCCAAAATATAATTGGAGAAGGTCAAGCAAATCGATTCTAATTGTAATAGAATTCTTTTATTGATTTGGATTAAGAATCTCAATCCCAAATAGATTAGGTTTTTCTTAAGGCCTATAAATTAATAGAGTATTAATTAATGTAAATTAAGAGTTAATAATTTATTGATTAATTAATATCTTGTTAAATTAATAATATTTGCTGGTCCCAAGGATATTAATTTATAAAGTTTTAACTCTAAAGTGTTTCATGAGTTCATATATGAATCCCTTTATTTCAAAAATTTTTATTTAAATTTGGGAGATTGTACGAAAACATCTAAATATTATGTCTTTGTATTATATTTTAATTATTGGTATTTTCTTTATATTTTTAATTATTGGTAGTTTCTTTAATTTGTTTTTTATTCATTTGGTTTACTTAAATGTTGAAATCCCATAATTGTTTTTGAAAGCAGGCCGAACCATGAAACCGAACCAATTCGAACCATCGTAGTTTGGTTCGGTTCGGTTCGGCTCAAGACTTTAAATGGTTATTTTTTACAAACCGATAACATGTGCTTCAACTCGTATTTTGTTCCAAGTCAAAACCAAACCGAACCATTTGCACCCCTAATCATGCTTATAAAATCATACTTACTAGCCAAAACAGGCAGGTGTACAAGATCAATTATTAACATAAGTTATTTCCTTTCCCTTCCCAACCCAGCGAGTGGTTGATAATTTTGAGAAGATGAGGAATTTTTTGTGGAAAGGGGGCAGAGGAAGGAGGGAGGATGTAATCGCATTGGATAGGTTTGCAAGCCTAAGGAGGAAGGTAGGTTGGTACTTGGGAACATGGTTTGTAGGAACATCTCTCTAGTTTTTGACCTAAAGTGATCAAAAGTGTATATGGCATGCTTTAAAATGGGTGGGATACTAGGCATCTGCAAATCTATTACCATATGTCCTTGGAAGTTATCCATTAGTGCTACCCCTTGCTCCTTCCTCTAACCCAATTCAGAGAAGCGGGTGGTGTTTCGTATTCATTTTTGGGAGGCTGTGTGGGTGGGGAATGTTCCATTATGCTCTGCTTTCGCTCCATTTTATTGCCTCTCCTTGATTCTTTTTGCCCCTAAAAACAAATTTCTTTTTCAGGGGGTAAGGTTGGCACTTTTTCTTGGGATTTCCACTTCTTTCCGAATCTAAACGACTGGCAGACGGTGGAGGTGGTTGCTCCCCTTGATCTTCTTCCAACGGGTGCACTCTTCTAACGTTTCAGATTCCCGTTCCTGGATTTTGGAGGATTCTGGGATTAATTGTCGATCTTTTTTGTTCTGCTTGATTTGCTCTCCCAGTCCGGACTCATTTCCTCTCTTCTTTTCTCTAAAAAGCTCGGGTGCCTTTCAAAATAAGGGCTTTCTTCTGGTCTCTGGTTATTAACAAGCTCAACACTAATGATTTACTGCAAATGCATAGATGAAATAAGAGGATTTCCTCAGACTGGTATCTGATGTGCGAAAATGCCTCTAAAACACATGATCAAGTGCTTCTTCAATGTGAAATTACTTGATTCCTTTGGAGTCAACTGTTTGGTGTGTCAGGAGAGCATTGGGTTTGCCCTGGTTATATATCGTCTCTCCTTCAAATACGTGTTGGGAGGTCTTGGGGGCTGAGGTGATGCAAGGCTTCTGTGGACTGTGACAGCGTGCAGTCTTCGCCATCCTTTGGTGCATTTGGTCCGAAGGAAATTCCAGAATTTTAAGAGATCAGTCTTAATCAAGATCACTTGTAAGGGACAGGATGGTTAATTTGGCTTCTCTTTGGACATCAGCATGGGGTGCCTTTCGTGGGGTTCCTCTATGGGAAATTCAACAGAATTGGAGCGCGCTGATGTTCAAGTCTTCTTGTACAGTTGTATTTAGGCTCACTTCTTTTCGCTGTTTTCTTTTGATGGACTTCTCATCTGTTATCTTGTATATTCTCCTCTTTCTATCTAATAGATTTCTTTTTCTATCTAAAAAAATAACAAAAAGAATATACATAATCATATATGTATAATCATTTACATAAAGGATACACTAGTGAATCCAATATATCTTTGAAAGGGCAATTGGAACTCCAAAAAGAGACAATCGTGTAGTATCAACGGTTCATGTAACAATTCCCACCTATTCTGCCTTATCCAATTTCCTGTGGTATTTTTCTTCTTATCATAGATTTCCTTCGTCATTTGGGTTCATATTTTATTTCCCAGTAAATCAGTAATCCTTGACATGCTTTTCATTGAGGCCAGTTGCAATCTCAAGGGAATTAGGCAAAGGTGCATCCCTACTCGCCTGATTCACTCTTAATCAATTTGATTTTCAACTACCACAGGAATAAGTTTGGCAGTAACACGAGTTCTGTCAAAATTGCAGCACAATCTCAAGACGATTTATACTTTAGCCCAGCAGTTTCAAGCACTGAAAGCTATGGCATAGGCAAATCATCAACGGTAGCTATGCTGGCCCAACATACAGATGATAGCAGTAATAATACACGTAATGACATTACAAAATTCACAATGCAGATAATTTGATATGGCCGTCTTAGATTTGTAAATACAAGCTTATGTATCTCATATGTAACCACTTATCATTTCACATACATATTATAAGCACATCATCATTCAAATGATTAGGATGCACTGGGAACAATTCTGAAGCTAGCAGAAACAACTAGATGTAAGACGGGAGGCAGGAAGATATAAGTTTATGACACGCATGTCTCCTTGTAATATAATGAATACTCAATTACTCATCCCCTGCATATTTTTAACACCGTGACTTAAGGAGTGTATTCACATAATGACCATTTTTCATCAATTGTTTTGGGATCCAATAGATATTTCAATAATGAAAATGATGTAACAAACTTGCACCCTAAGTAGTTCATGGCCTCGTCTCTATACGCAGAAGATGAGCAGAACACTTAAGATACGCTTTAATACCCAAAGATTTTTGTAGCCGAAAGCAGAACATTAGTTAGACAATCCTGTAGCGGTAATGACCACTTCTGTTGATTGTGAATTCAATTCCTTTCCCAAAAGTATCTCACTGCCATTGACTAGTACAAGTTTAGTTGTTTTCCAGCTTCAGCAGCGGAGCCTCAAAGTCTATACAGGGATAAAACATGCATGTACACAGGGCTCAACTCAGATGTGTTACATGGGTAGTGTCAGTAAGGGTTAGGCCGAGGTTATTCAGGTATTTAAAAATGACTAACCAACAGGAATTGTGAACATTGCTCCAGGATTTGACCCACGCTTTTTCTTTTATTCTTTCCTCTACTTGAGATGTCCCAAGCAAAGTGACTTCTAACAAGAATAAGATCGCAATATCTACTGTCCAATGGATCAAACCACCCCATCACTTGGTAAAACTGAACAGTGATGGTGCATCTAGAGGAAACCCAAGGCCTAGCACTGGGAAAGGAATAGTTCGGACTGCAGATGGTACATTCTTATACGCTTTTGCATCATTTCATGGGACAGCCACAAACATGATTGCAGAGGCCAAGGCTCTCCTTCAAGCTCTTTGGTTTCGCGACCACCGGTCCTCAAAAGTGGTGATTGAAACGGAGTCCAAAATTCTATGACTCCCTCGTACATGGCGCAAAATCCCCTTGGAAATGCTGGAACTTCATCCATCACATTCGTTTAATTCATTAAAGCACGTACTTCTCCTTCTGCCATTGCTTTAGAGAAGCAAACACCGTTGCGGACAAGCTCGCAAATCTCGGTTGTGATTTCTCTTCTGATCGCACCTTCACCAGTTTGCAATCTCTGCCTCTTGCCATCCAAGGAAGTATAATTTTTTTTATTTTTTCTTGATAATGAAACAAGCATATTTATACAAAGGTGGGGGGGGTGAAATGAGCGCTCCTCAAGAATATGCTCAGCATACCCCACATATTAGGATATCATCATCATTGCCTTTTGTTTTTGTTTCCAAAAACAATGTACTGTGTTTTAGAGGTAGGGCTCCCTTGTCCTCCCTTTCTTAGGACAAGGTTGGTTGTCCCCCTCCATGTTATATTTTGATTATTTAAAGAAAATTGGTCATTGTTCCAGCCCTGTTTCTAAAAAAATAAAAAAGAAATGTGTCTTTGGCTTGATCGACACCAAGCACACCCCAGCATGCACACTGCCTCTTGAGTTTCTTCTCCATTCGATGAGTTGCTGGTAAGTCTTAGGCATGTGGGAAGGTATATTCCTCCTAGAAAGCGAGTCATTTTTGGGCTTAATTTATACAACATAGAAGGATCAGTGACTGCTGAGCTAGTTAGCTGTGTTGGAAAAGCTCTTTCTACATCCTTGTACCGATTGCACGAGATGTGTTTTGTTTGTATCCTTGACAGTTGTACCTCCATTCTGCAACGTGCATAGTTTTGGATCCATTTATGTAGCCTATGTGGATATGATATCCACTCTCTCACATGGATTTATGGTCTTTATCAAAGGCTAGTGCGTATTTGAGTTATCAGTTTATGGTGCCCCCTTCAGCTCTCTGACCCTTTTTATGGTTGTTTAGATTGCTTATTTGTGTTCACTATAATGCAAGTTCACACCTTAGCGCATACCTCTTTGAGTTGTATGGAGGGCGGTTGTTCACCTGAGGGGGGTGATTTCCATGGAGTTCATTTAGGATCCTAGATGGACCCCGATCAATTTCCTTTCAGAGGCCTGCACTGTAGATTAATTGTGTTTTTCCTCAAGCAGTTCCTCGAATAAAATGTTTGTTAGGATAGGAACCATTTTTAGTTGGACAGTTGGTCCATTCAACCTTCAAAAGGTAAATCAAAACAAGAGAGTACTCTGAATCCGCCGTTCCAGAAAAGGATAGAGGAAGGCTTCACAATGGAAGGGGTAGTCAGGTCAAGGAGAACATAATCCAGTTCAAATTACGGAATATTCCACTTCCGTACCAGCCACAGGTATTTCTGAATCTTCCAGGCTTTCAGGCTTTATTTGATGCCTCAGAGTTTCATTCCCTATGGTTGACTCTGATATTTTTTTCAGTCCGAAGTATATTATTTGGGATCCCCTATATCTGTCTTTTATCAAGCTGGCATTTCTTCTACTTTTGATGATATCCTGCTTCTCCTCACATTCTGTATCTCTGTAACTGCTGTTAGATTCTTTCATCATCACTCTTGACTGCTCTTAACATAATTCTGGTCACAAATGGATTGGACCGTACTCATTGATTGGATTGTGAGACGTAGTCATCTGTCTGTCTGATGCTCAATCTGACTTAGGCTTATTTATTTGGGCATTTACCCTATTATTTTACAGGCTAATTTCATTTGTTGTTTGTTTCTCTTTCATGTATTCTATTTAATACCGTGACATATCTAGTCTTGTACTTTAAAAAATTTAGTCAGGACTCAGGAATCAATATCCATGCCTACACAAAGGGTGAGCCGAGGTGCAAAAATAAGTTTGCCCCATTCTTTGAAGCTTTAGAAAAATTCTTCCTACTTCCAAAGATATTGCTACGCACATTACAACCTCCCAAGACCCTGGGTCTCACTGGCTCATCCTCCATTCTTGTCACATGACTTTTTGCAACAACAACAAAAAACCCAAAAAGAAGATAAAAAGATTCATTCTGAAATCAATTGCAAGACATTAATCATTCATGAACTTTAGACTCATTAATCTCCCCACACCCACTCCCATCCCCACCCCTTGCCTTATGCTTCAAAAGAAAACAATAAAAGAATGAAGTTCACTGCTGCAAGCTTTGTACTACCTATCCTAGGCATTAGATTGACAAGTAAATACTTAACTTCGCCCGACCATCATGTGATGGTTGTGACCAATCATATCATAAGGAACCAATGGGGTCCACAAGTAGCACAAAGAAAAATTTTGCACCATCAATTTCTCTGTAACAAGGACTCTTCATCTCACTCGCCACACCCCTGTCGCCTGTTGGACAGGATCTGCGCTGACATGGGTGTGGGATATCTGTCAGATCCTTCAAGTTGTAAATCGACGCTCGAGTAGATGATTGCAATCATGTTTTTTTAATTTTTTAGAGAATCAACTATATCAAACTCTCAACTAATCTTAAATACTCCCAACACCTTACCATATTTCACCAATTCCCATATCATATCCATAATTCCATAATAATTACTAAAATCTAACTGATTTACTATAGAATATTAATCATTAGCTGTGTCCAAGAACCCGCATCCTATTTTTGGATTCTTTTGAGCCGAGTCCAAGTATCCTAAATTTCATGCTTTCCCGAATTTGACTTCTAGACAGGTACCCAATTCCCACGCCCCCAGTCCTTGTAGCATAGTACAATTTTATATATGCACCTTATGGAGCAAAAATATATTGCCATGTCAAAAAAATGAATTGCACCTAGTTTTTCATTAGATTGACAATATACTCAATTCCCATAAAGGAGGCACAAATAAAGAAGCAAAGAATTCACACCAATTAGTACATCAAATATAAAGAATACAAATCAAATTGAGTGCAAAATCCTAACTACAAGAAAGGGGAAAGGTAGGAGAAATAATTTTACCAGAATAACCCTGGGGAACAGGAAGGGTAGTGCCTTGTAGCTTTCTTCCTCTAAAGTAGGCCTCCTCCACTTTTAAACCATCCACCTCAATCCCTTCACCATTAAATCAATTATTATTCATCATCTAGGGTGCCTGTGTGCATGTGAGAGAGAGAAAACACACACACATTGCTTGATTTGTACACAGCAACTGTAATTTTGTTTCAAGCTACTTGAATAACTAAATTCACATTTGCTATGTTCCATGTCACATTGTACACTTGAAATACTATAGGCATTCTTGCATACAAGTGAATTGGCACACTCAATGCATGTGAACTTACTCTTTTTTATTATTATTTAAGATTTTATAATTTATTCTTGATTTTTTAAAATTGATTTACAATTTAGTGGTTCCGGGTATTGTTGATAGTTGGTAGTAAAAGTGGATGGTTTTTAGTTTGTGATTGATAATTGTTTTATGAGTTGGGGGATAAAATTGAAAATTACAAAAAGGTTTCACGAATCACGGTTATACCACATAACATGTGTGCACTTGACAATGCTCTAAAAATTGCTAAGCAGGCGCTAAGTGCCTGGGATGCTTAGGCGGGGCCTAGAATTAAGTCATAATGACCTCGGTGTTCTTTTTTTTTTCTTAATATAACCTAATTAAGAAGCATTAAACCTTCAAATACTAATAGATAAATAACCTAATTAACAAGCATTAAACCGTCAAATATACTAAGAAAGGCATCGAGACATTGTAGAGAGGGGGTTCTTTCTTCTTTTTATCGTTTTGGTGTTGTAGTGCTGGGTTGAAGTTTAACTGTGGGCTCTAATTCCTTAAAAAAATAATGCCCAAAACAACATTGGGCCAAAGTTTAAAAATTAAATAAATAAGAGAGCGAGTTGGGCGTCTTCGTCTTGACGCTGATTTCCCATCTAGCCAATTTGTTGGCCGTATGCTTGATTTCTTGAAACCCGCCTAACTCTATTTTGGAACACTGTTCTTGGGAGGTAGGAAAGCGGGTAGTTTTGGGTGTGCGAAAAAGCTTGAAATTCGTACTAAGTTGTTGCATAGCACATAAGCAGCACTGATAGTGTGTGTGAGAGAGAGAGAGAGAGAGAGATTAAGTACTCGATTCGTAGGCAGCAATTGGGACTCATTTCCATCTTATTTGAATTTTTATATAATGATATTTATACTAAATCGTTGCGTGGCGCGCGATCACTGGGTGTGCGTGTTTGTGTGTGTGCGATTGTGAATCGGAAAAATGAAGAAAGATACCGGAGGGTTTGGGTTTGAAGTAGTGAGAAACAGGGGAAGGTCCGTCGTACTTGATGCAGCATGGGACCTGGTGTATTTTTCCCGTCAGATCCGGCGCCGACTCCTCCCGTTTCAGATCGATGCTCCCGGCGCCGCTTCCTATCTCCGAACCTCCGTCTTCCTCCATTAAACAAACTTCACCACTGTATACGAAGGAGTATTAATTTTGGTCTCTTTGTTAGTTCTCAAATCCCTAAAATGTGGAACATATCCATACTGCTATTTTCCCGCGCTTTATTCATCTTTCCCTTTCACACATAAAAATACCGAACCCAATTCCCTATTTCAAATCCACATTCCTTTCTCACATCTCTCTACACCCGAGCTAAAGTATCTATTTTACCCTTTTCCAAACCAACCTAATTAATAATCGAGCAATCAGGTTAATTACATACCTACCTCTCCCACCAAAGTATTGAACGTTTGAACAAGGCTTTGAATGCACGAACAACTCCATCCCCCTCATGCACACAAACTCTACATTTCGTCCAAAAAAAAAAAAAAACTAACCAGCAGCAACAACTAGGGGTGGCAATTGAGTGTTATCAGATAATTTAGATAAAACCATTATTTATCCAATATAATTAATGGGTGTTATTGGATATTATCCAAAAACACACACTAAGCTTAATGGGTATTATTGGATAATATCAAATTCTATCCATTAATAAATAGATATTATTCGGATAATACTCAATAATTAACATCATATTTTAATTTGTTTTTTATTATTATTTTCATGCATATATTATTATTCACTAATTACAACATATAAAAAATACGTACAAAACTATACAAAAACACATAAATACACACTCTTACACGTACAAAACCAAACAAAGACACACACTAGCTATAAGCCTACTTTATATATATATATGCGATCACTCACACAACACTTATTCAAAGAATAACACAACCATAACTTGTGTTAATTGCAACTAGTATTTTTAACCGGTGCGTTAAACGCACGTTAACTAAATCGTACATAAACAAAATAAGAATGATCGGTTTATTAATAATTACACATAATATATCAGTAAGCATTATAGATTCTAAAAAAATTCCTTATACACGACATTTGTTGTCTTATTAGTTGGTTTTTCATCTTCACCGCATATCAATATCTTCAAACCAAAATAATTTGTTACTCTAGAAACTACGACATATAACTGTCTATGGCTAAATACTGGTTTTTTCAAAAAGAAACCATATGTACAATTATTGACTTTGGTACTTGTTAATTGTCATTGCATATGATATCAGCAATGAAAATTGTCTTCTTTGGAACTCGAAAGACAGTCTTACATCGGATAAAGTTAATGACAATCTTGGGATAAAAACATTTTCTCCAACATTGCTTCCTTTCAAAAAAATTTGTTTCAACAATATGATCCCCAAGATTTATGATGATTAGTCTTGTTTCATTGCACAACCCTGCAGTGTGGTTAATGTTTGTAAATAGCATTACGTAACATTAATTTTAAGTATCAATTCATGACCTGACAACCTCAAACACTTTATACTATTCAAAATTTTTGTATAATGAATTTTTCGAACAAACTTGAATTTTTTCCGCCCTGTAAATAGAATTTGAACTCAAATAAGTTCTTCCTTGTGAATGATTACTTTTATTAAATTATATTTGTATTTTTTGAATAAAGAAATTTATGAGAAGAAAATAAGCAAAAATCAAAATAACGAAATTATTTTTACCGTTAACTATTATTTTTGTTTTGTAAATTATTTTGATTTTAATAACTTCCATTATATTTTTTTTTGTTTTATTGACTTCGTAACTATTATTTTTGTTTTATCATTAAGAATTAGTTTTACGAAAAACTTTTGTTCCGTAATTTTTTTTAATTATTTTGCTAACCTCAGTTTAAATTGTTTTGTTTTATTAACTCAGTAACTAATATTTTTGTTCCATCAAATATTTTTATTTTACTAACGTATTTTTTTTACATAACTATTTTTAAGAATTTGTTTTAAACTTTTGTTCTGTAAGTTATTTTTATAATTTTACTAACCTCAATTTAAATTATTTTTGTTTTATTGACTCCGTAACTATTATTTTTGTTCCATCAAATACTTTTATTTAACTAATGTATTTTTGTTTTACATAGCTATTTTTAAGAATTTGTTAAACATTTGTTCCATAAATTATTTTTATTATTTTAATAACCTCAGTTTAAATGGTTTTTGTTTTTATTGACTTTGTAACTATTATTTTTGTTCCATCAAATATTTTTATTGTACTAATGTATTATTGTTTTACATATATATTTTTATGAATTTGTTTTAAACTTGTGTTCCTTAAATTATTTTATTTTACTAACCTCCGTATTAAATTATTTTTGTTTTGTTGATTCTGTAACTTTTATTTTTATAGTGGCTTGTTCCATAAATTATTTTTATTTTACTAACCTCTTATATATTTGTTTTCTTGACTCTGAAGCTATTATTCTTGTTTTAGTTACTATTTTTTATGTTTAAAGAGAGAAAAATATTTAAACATAATTAAAATAAATGAGATAGTGGTGATGAGAGAGAAAATAGGGAGTAGATGGGAGAGAGAAAGAAAAATACAACTAGAAAAGATAGGAAGAAGAAATAGTGAAATGGTAACTCAAAAGTCACTAATTCAAAAGTGAGATTTTAGAAGGAGATATCTACCCTTGCCATTATATATATATGGCCAAAATATGAAAAACACCCCAAAGTAACCACTAAATCCCATAATGCCCCCCAATGTTAAATTTTTCCCAAGTTCATGCCTGATATTTCCATTTGTCCCATAGTTTTTTTTTTTAAACTTGAATTTTTTATTTTTTTTAAAAGGTTGGAGGGGACATAGACCTTACCCCAACCCTTACTTTTTATTATTGTAATGCCTTGAAAGGCTACAATTATAGATATATGATGCCTTTAGTGTGGCTAGAAGAAATTGTGCCTCTGGTGAAACTTTGAACACCCGACCTCTCGGTTGAGAGTAATGATGTACCAGGGTGCCTCTGGTAGGGCTTGAACACTCGACCTCTCCGTTAAGATAACCGAGCATCTAAATGAGGCATTTGGGTAAGGCTTGAACAACAACGTTGCCTTTTGTCTCATAGTGCCCCCTCCTGTCACTTGTCGTTTACAAAGGTACGTTAAGTGGCGCATGTTCATACACGTGCTGGACAAAATTGTCTTTTCCAATCTAATTGAACTGAGACAATACGTAAACAGAGCAAAAAAACGATTTGAAATACTCTATCAAAAAAAGCCCTAAATTTCAAGCGACTGATTGAGTGATTGTTGAGAGCTAAATTTAAGGTTAGGGTTTTAATCTAAATTCGAGTGAGTGTTGTGAGAGATTGAAGGAATATCGTGGATTGAAGGTAGCAAAGAGTGTAGAAGGAATATCGCAGATAGAAGACAACGATACACAAGCTTTCCACTGTAAGTTTTCTATTTTGTTTTCATTCTTGGTCTTTGAACTACATATCTGAGTTATTGAGTTGGAAAAAGTTAACATTTGTTCATTGGGGTTAACTTTGTTTCTTTGTTTACTCTATACTGTTGTTCATTCCTTTTTTATTCTTTTTGTTGTCTCTGTTTTTTATTCTTTTTCTTCGTACTGATGTATGTGAGTTATTGACTTAGAAAATGTATTTTTTTTTACTTTATGCATGATTTTATATTGTTATTTAATGATGTTTTGGCTTCATCTGATTTTTAGTGTTGTATGTGACTTTATAGGAATGGTCCCCATGTGATTTATGTTGATGGTCCTCTTGTGGTTTATAGGAATGGTCCCTCTGTGTGTGACTTTATAGGAATGGTCCCCCTTTTTTAATGCATTTTTGTTTCTTTTGTTGTTCTGTAGAAAGTGTGCATGTGCATGTCTTGGTAGGCTTTTTTAATGCTTTTTTTTTTGTTTCCTTTGTTGTTATGTGCTTTTCCAGATTTAGATGCAGATTATGTTGTTCCTAGAATTCATCATGGTGGGGAGTTTATTTACCACCCTAGAACTGTGTATTTGAGTGGTGAAATGGAAACAATGGGTAGAGTAGCTAAGAATATTATGTCAATGACCATTACGTATAGTTTTTATAAAGGATTTTGGTATAAAGATTATGCTAGCTACTACTATCTCTTACCCAATAGGCAAATGAGTGCAGGGTTGGTGTTGATGTCCACAAATGAGGCAGTTATAAAAATGTTAGAAGGTATTGATCCTAACAATATGATAGTTGATATCTATTGCAAGCACAATGAAGAATATCAGGGGGTTCAAAATCAAACTGAGAGAGTTGATATTGTAGATAGTGAAACTGAGAAGCAAGATGACATAGAGGATGATTAGAGTTCAGGATATAGTGGCAGTGCATATGGGGAGAGTGATGCTGATGTTAATGATAAAGAGTGGTGTGTGTCTGATGGAGAAAAGGAGAAACAAAAGGCAAAAGAAAAAAGGAAAGGGAAGACAGTATGTGATAAAGGTAAAGACAAGAAAAAAGGTGTATACAGAAAAATGTCACAAGCTTTAGTAATTCATGACAATGGGGATGATTATAATGTGGAATCAAAATATGAAATTGAATCTGATGACTTTGAAAGCCTTGATGGGTCTGAGGATTTGGAGGAAGATGACCCAAGACAGTGTATGGGAAGGAAAAACACCCCAAAATTCAAGAGATTTCATCCTACAACAGAAATGGGTGACCCTAAGTTTGAGTTGAGAATGGAGTTTACAAATAGTAAGGAATTCAGAGATGATGTGAGAGCTTACTCAATAAAAATTGGGAAGGGGATAAGATTTGTCAAGAATGAGAGATTAAAGGTAAGTGCTAAGTGTAAGGAGGGTTGTCCTTGGTATATTTATGCTTCACATCTTTCTAGTGAGGGTAATGCATTTAGAATCAGAACATTTGTTGATAATCACACTTGTAAAGTCTAGGTGGATTGGGAATAAATACACTAAAAAATTTAAACTAAACCCTACATGGCCATCGATTCTTTCTTTCACAGTGTTGGGAAGGAACTTGAGATTCAGATATCAAGAAGTAGTGCTTATAGAGCCTTGTTGGTTGCAAAGAATAATGTTATAGAGTCTGCTGATGAACAATACAGAGCATTATGGGATTATAAGCAAGAACTGATTAGATCAAATCCAGGAACAACTGTTGAAATTCTTTGTGACCATAACAATGGGAAACCTATGTTTAAGAGAATGTATATATGCCTTGGGGGTTGAAAAGAGGTTTCTTAGAAGGATGTAGAAAGGTTGTTGGGTTAGATGGTTGCTTTTTGAAGGGGCCAGTGAAAGGGATGATTCTTTCAGCTGTTGGGGTTGATGCAAACAATGGGATGTGGTCTTTGGCTTATGCAATTGTTGAGGGAGAAAATAGAGAGTCATGGACATGGTTCTTGGAGTTGTTATTGTTAGATATAGAATGTGTCAATTCATACCACTGGACTTTTATGTCTGACAAACAAAATGGCCTTGTTCCTAGCCTAGAGGCCCTTGTCCCTCATGCAGAGATCAGATTTTGTGTTAAACATCTTCATGATAATTTCAAGTTGAAGTTTAGGGGTAATGTCTTGAAAAAACAACTATATGCATGTGCTAAAGCCTCTTATGTTGAAAAATTCAACCTTGAGATGGAGAAAATGAAGACATTGAGTGTAATGGCTTATGATTGGTTAGCTGCCAGAACACCTGCACATTGGAGTAGAGCTTTTTTTCAACTGATCATTGCTGTGATATGTTATTGAATAATTTGTGTGAGACTTTTAATTCATGTATTCTAAAAGCAAGGTTTAAACCTATTTTGGATTTGCTTGAGTAGATTAGAATGTACATGATGTCAAGGTTGCAAAAGTGTAGGGAAAATATGAGGGGATATCAAGGGATAATCTGTCCAAGAATAAACATTAAGTTAGACAAGTATAAAGGAGAATCACATGGGTTTATTACAGTTTGGGCAGGGGTTAGAAAGTACCAAATGAGGGAAATGTATGGTGACCAGTTTGATGTAGATTTGAATACTCAGTTGTGTTTGTGTGTGTGTGTGTGTGATTGTGAATCGGAAAAATGAAGAAAGATACCGGAGGGTTTGGGTTTGAAGTAGTGAGAAACAGGGGAAGGTCTGTCGTACTTGATGCAGCATGGGACCTGGTGTATTTTTCCCGTCAGATCCGGCGCCGACTCCTCTGGTTTCAGATCGATGCTCCCGGCGCCGCTTCCTATTTCTGAACCTCCATCTTCTTCCATCAAACAAACTTCACCACTGTATACGAAGGAGTATTAATTTTGGTATCTTTGTTAGTTCTAATCTACCACCAAATCCCTAAAATATGGAACATATCTATACTATTATTTTCCCGTGCTTTATTCATCTTTCCCTTTCACACATAAAAATATCGAACTCAATTCCCTATTTCTACACCACAATCCTTTCTCACATCTCCCTACACCCGAGCTATATATCTATTTTACCCTTTTTCCAACCAACCCAATTAATAACCTAGCAACCAGATTAATTACATACCTACCCCTCCTACCAAAGTCCGGAACGTTTAAAGGAGGCTTTGAACGCACAAACAACTCTCTCCCCATCTTGCGCGCAAACTCTACATTTTGTCCAAGAAAAAACAAACCAGCAGCAGCAACTAAGAGTGGCAATTGGGTGTTACCGGATAATTTGGATAAAACCATTATTTACCCAATATAGTTAATGGGTGTTATTGGATATCATCCAATAACACCCACTAACTTTAATAGGTGTTATTGGATAATATTCAATTCTATCAATTAATAAATTGAAATTATCCGGATAATACCCAATAAGTAACATCATATTTTAATTTGTTTTTGAGTATTACTTTTCTAGATATATTATTATTCACTAATCACAACACATATAAAAAAATACGCACAAAACTATACAAAAACACATAAACACACACACTCTTACACACACAAAACTAAATAAAGACACACACTAGCTATAAGGCTACTTTATATATATATATATATATATATGTATAGTAGAATAAAAAAAGTAACAGATGCTAAGATTAAAAAAGACAGCAAGTAGTGAATAGTCAATCATTCCGACTATACTAACAAACACCCACGACTATCAGACCAATATACTTCCTCCGTTCCGGGCAAAAAATCCACTATTTCATTTCGAGATGTTTCACTTAAATAGTCCACTTTCAAAAATTGAGGTATAAGAATGTCATTTTATTACTAATGGGCTACTAAAAGTTAATGAAATGAAATGGATCATCAAATATTAAAAAATGCATATTTTTTGTTAAAAAATGTCATAATTTGTGGTCATGAATTTTTATTTAAAAAATGCATATTAAACTTGTGTAGACTTTGTTTTCTTTTTTGTCTTGCCAACTTTTAATTTCTAGCTAAATATTTTTTAAACCAAATGAAATGGAGCAACAAATATTAAGCTAAATAAATGAAATGGAGCCAACTGTTAATTTAACAAAATGAAATTGATAAGTAAATGAAGAGTGTGTGGTACAATAAGTTGATGCAATTTGGGTGCAATTTTTACAAAATACAAAAAAAAAATTAAATATTTATATTCATTATAATTATAAATAATCCAAAACAAAATAATAAATAAGTTCATAATAATCAACAACTTTTTATGATTACTTGTTTATATTTATATTAAACTTTCAAATAAATTTCAAAAAGGGGTATAGCCTAGTGGTAGCATACTTTGGTATAAAATAACTTGATCCAAGTTGGAATCTTGTTAATTGTAAGTTCCATTTTTATTTATTATCATTTTTAAATAAAGAACATACGGTGGTGGTGGTGCCGACGATGGGCAGCAAGCGGTGGCGGAGGTTGGGGGTAGATGGTGGTGGTGGTGGGTGAAGGTGCCGACAGCAGTGGGCGGTGGCAGCAAGTGGTGGTCGGAGACTGAGGGTGGTGGAAGTGGGCGGTGTTGACAGGTGGTGGCCGGAGGTTGGTGGCGGTGGACAGTGGGTGGTGGTGATTGGTGGCGGTTGCCAAAGTTGGGAAGTGGTAGCAGTAACCATTAACATTCATTAACTTAATTGGGTGTTAATGGATAACACCCAATAAGTCTTTTATAATGGTTATATTGGATAACCCAATTGACTGGATAAAATTTTGCCACCCCTAGCAGCAACAGCAACAACAAAACAACAACAACATCAACATTCTTTATCTCACTTTCTATTTCTTCAAGTTTTGAAACTCATCAATAATGTCTTCGTCTATTTGTATAAATTTTCAATATCAATAACAATATAGGGTTAAATACTAGTATAAAATGCATGAATTTGGGTTGAATTTTGTTAAAAAATTACAAAAAAAATTGAAATTTTTAGACTGTAAAAACTCACCACTGTTCGGATCTGGTTTGATGAACGGACCAAGAGTTGTTCATCTGAAGCTGGTCGAATAGTCAATAGATTGTTTATCTCACTCTGACCAGACAATCTATGGATTGTTCATCTCACTTTAACCGAACCGGCCCATGGGGCGTTCATTCACTGGGCCGAACCGCCACTCTGGCCGTCATCTCACTGCCTGACACTAAGGACACAGTTCATCTCACCCTGGCCGAACATGCCCCTTGCAGTTCATCACACATTGGCCGAAACTCAGACTGGGCATACTTTTCTTACGTGATTTTGTTGTTTTGGAACTAGAACCTAAGTATGGTTTATTTTATTTGATGAACACACTTATTTGATGTTTACAGGAAAATCAATCACAAAAATGTATTCAAGGACAAGGAGAAGACCGATGGCATCGACTAGAAAAGAAATGGAACAACAACGTCAACCAGAACCAAAAGTAGAACTAGAACAACCGTGTGACGACCCTACCCGGACCCCAACACGAGATCCCTAGGTCGTGCCGCCAGAACGCACAACAAACAAGTAAAGGGTAAGGTTATAACAGCGATACACCGACAACTAACAAAAATGCAGAAGCAAATAATACAATGGCAGCCAAGTTAACAAACTCCAAGCTAAAAGACAACCAAAGAGATAGTAATTCATACATACCCAACAAAACCCCCAAATATGATTCATAAGTCAACACTTGTCATTTAAATCCAATCATCACATTTCAAGCATGTAATCCAAGATAGAAATTCATCTAACATGCTCACAAGCCCTAAACATACACGATGGAATTGATTAACTTAATTTACTACACATGAAAATCAACTTAACCATTTACTCTAGCAAGTTCATCCAAATAAAATACACAATGTAGGCATATATAGCATTACAAGTATCAAAAGTACTCATTGACCACACATAGCACATAGTTTGTTTTCCTTAGGGTCAATGAGTTTGTGAGTGCCCCGTTTTTGACCGGATTAGCGCCATATGAAAGGCAGGGTGGTTTCAAAACTTAGAGCGGGTGGAATACGTTCGGCCTCAATTGTGGACTCAAAATATAAATAATAGAGTCGCCATCTTTAGTTTAAGGATAAACAAAGAAAAACCAAATATACCAGATTTGTAAAAGGGTTCGGAGACTAAGTTACGAGTTAGAATAGAGTTGTAAACAAATCGAATTTTTTTGATTCGATTCGGTATTCGTATTCGAAATATTCGAATTCGAATTCGATTTTTTTTAAATATTCGATAAGGATTCGAATACGAATACGAGTTTGGTGGTATTCGATTCGAGTATTCATGAATACTATTCGAATAATATTTAATATTTAATATATATATATATATATATATATATATATATATATATATATATATGTATATATATAAGTTAAAACAAAAAAACCCTAACCTAACCTCACTACCTCACTCAAACACTCACACTCACAATTCACAAAGTGACGGCGCTCATTGCTCACGCCCAGCCTGATCGTCGACCCGGAGCGAAGAGTCGAAGACCCCGAAGGCAACCCCAACCCAAGTATGGTACTACGGCGCATGACAGCGGCAACGGCAGACCTCGATCCTTCTAGTTCGTGACCTGACTCCATACTGAGAGGTACTGCCTTTAAACATTATGATATGTATAAACCATTAATAGCTTCACTTAATCCATATTGAGAGGTAGAGACTGGTAGAGCATAGAGGTTCATCAACCGATTAACTTGCCTTAAATTCCCTCCTGTGTTTATCATTTTGTAACATCAGTTCATCTGATCAAGACTGCAGACTACTAGAAGGGTTTGATTAAATGGGTTTCTCGATCTCTTCTACAATCTTGTAAGGTAATTGCTTTTAATAACAGTCCCACAAACCATAGTACAATCTTGTGGGTCTTCTAGGAGTAGAAATGTATAAATTTCACCTTCTCAAACCCCTGTATATGGTTCATTTGACTAGGAATAATTTTACTACATCTGCCTTTTAAGTTCAATGTATTGTAAATATGCTTACAAGGGCAACAAGAAACATTAAGTTACTCTTGCTTGGCCCAATATATGTTCCTCTGTGAAGATAATTATCATCAAAGATTCAAAGGAGGGATACATAATACATTCTCTAATTGGGTTCCCAAAGTCGAGGAAGGGCATGTCATTAATTTATGTCTTTAGAATTTATCATTAAAATGTTATGCAATGTATATATTTGATAAAGATTAATTAATTAAGAAACATTTATGTGACTCTTACTTATTTAGTGAGATTTAATGACTCATAATCTCCGCGTGATTTATTAACAAGCCTTTAATTGCAAAAATGAAAGAAGATAGATTGGTTTCTGTTTATATATTAGTTTTCTATATACACAGAACATGGGGAGAAAAGGGGAGGATTATGAGAACGAATGTGATTTTATGATATACAGTATTGCATAACCTATAGTAAGATGTATATTGTTAATTTCCCTAATGAAGGACTTCAAAGATTAGTCATCTTGGGCAATAGTTGCAAGTAATTAAGAAGTCATTGATTGAACCAATAATATATCTATGTTTTATGAATTAATTTACAATTACATGAGTATGATGACATATACAAGTGTTCAATGATTTTTAACTGAAGATATAAGATGAATTAATTTACAATTATATGAGTATGATGACATATACAAGGTTAACTTCTGATATTGTACAAATTTTGATTTGTGGAGCAGATTGGGTTCGTCAACTTCACGGGATTAAGAAGCAAATTATGTCACATGTGAGTTTTATTTTTTAAAATTCATTTGAGATATTTGCATGATTATGATTTATGATAATAAAATTGATATCTAATTGGTTTTTATTTTTATTTAGGAGGAGGACGAGCCGATTCATGTCATATTGTGAACATGATGGATGGAGGATGCTAGTCTAATTTTTATTTGGTGTTTTTTTATGAATTTGACAATTGATATTTATTTATGTATTTGGTAATTATTGTGGGTGCTATGGATATTTGATCTTATGGATGTTATTAGTTTTTGTTATGGATATTTAATGTTATAAGTTTTTGTTATCGATAATTGATGTAATTGATGTTTTATTCATATTAATTCATATTGAAAAATCGAATACTCGAATCGAATACTCGAATCAAATACTCGAATCGAATACTTAAATCATTGATTGTTAATTAGATTTTGTAAAAAAAATAGATATAAAATTTCAAATCTAATACTAGAATCAAATCGGATAATTCGAATATTAATTTCGAATCGAATACGAATCAATTTTCATATTCGAATAATAAACGAATACGAATACGAATACTCGAATATTTTCACGAATATGAATCAAATATTGCAATATTTGATTTGATTCGATTCGTTTACACCCCTAGTTGGGAAGAGGTTAGGAACCCAACTCGCCTTTTCGGACTCAAAATAGATTTTTGGCTAAATATAATCTTTTTATTAATTTAACAACTTAAATAAATCATTTAATATATATATATATATATATATATATATATATATATATATATATATATATATATATGACAAAAGAAATAAAGAAAATTACAGCAGCCTCATTTTAGAGTTGCAGATAAACTTTTATAAAAATTAGGCCATAATAACGGCTTATTTTTACATCTATTTATTATAGAAAATTGAGCAGCGTAACGACTTACTTTATGATATCTTATTATTTAAATGACATTATTTTAAAGACAAAATATTAAATAGGTACCTACCTCTTGAAGTGTGTGGGCTTTATCCCAGACCAAACTTCTTTTCTGGTAGGTTTTAAGGTGTGTCCACTCTGTCCCTCGGGGTGAGGGAGTCTTTTTTCTGTTATTGTTGTTGTTGTCGGATTTCAGGCAGCGTGACTGCTCTTTTTGGTTGCTTTTCACCTCGGGATCTGGGTGACGCAACTTCTTGCTTTTGTTTGATCTTTGTTGTTGTCGAGTCTGAAATCGGGTAGATGTAACACCCCGCTCCTTGGTTAGCCCGGTTAGCATGCTATGCTCGTAATTATTCGTTTGTTGATCATATGTTTGGTTTGCGAGAGACTCTAGATGTGTATGAGAGACCACATTAAGACCAAAACACTATTAAGAGATGCCCTATAGTTGTTGACTTACTAAAGTCACAAGTCGTAACTCGACGATAGTCGGAATGCGACCCTATTGAGAGTTTGCTTGCATTTTGCGTTCGTGACCTTGGTTTGGTCCTAGACCTCTATATGATGGTTTATTAACATGTTTAGATGTAATAGACTTCAAGTTGGAGGTGTTCCTTAAGTCTATCGATGATTTGGAAGCTTTGGAGATAGCAATCGTCTCTATCGCGTAGTTCGGGGATTGAGTCGTGTAATCGTCTCCCCTTCGAAGTTCTTATTTCCCTAGTTGTTATTCAACTTTCTAGAAGTATTCAAGCTTCTTCATTAGCCCTTAGACTTGCCTTAAAAGTCTCCTTCCATTGCTTGTTCAATTGCTAGTTCATTCGTCGTTTCGGTTGCACGTTGTTGCACCTCTTCCCGGTTTCGCTCCGAGTTGTTTCGGGGGTTGTTGTGAGTGTACTGTGGGAGTTCTAGACCAACTTTGAAAGGGGTTTGAACCTTGATTACTTTGGTTAAGTGTTTGGGGGTCTTTTAGGTTGAATTTTGAGCCATTTTGGGTCTGCCGGGCTTGCCCTCGCAAGGTGGAATGGCCTTGCCCCCGCAAGATAACCAGAAAATTGCAAGTTGGGAAGTCTGAGAGCATGCGGTCGCATGCCTTGGGGACCATGCGACCGCAAGGTCCCCCGATTCTGGTTTTGCTTGTTTTGCTGCTTTACGATTTTTACACCTAAACCCCTATCCAAAACCCTTTCTAAACCCCACCTAAACCTCCCTAACCCTCATTACTTATGTCTTAACATTAGTAACATGTTTTAAGAGTGGATTAATGAGATATTTAGTGGATTAAACAAGCCCCAAATCATATTTTTATCAACCACAATGAGGTGACACTTGTCCCACTAACATTTTGACCATTCTTAAGCCACAAATCTGATGTTGTGACCTCATTTCTCACCCCTCCTCTCCAAAAACGGGAATGGCTTCTCTCATAGTTCCTCCATGAGTTCTTGAGGGTTCTTCTTGACCTTCCATGGTTCCTCTTCTTCATTGCTCAAGCCCTAGCTATAGAATCGAAGAGCTCGACGAGTAGATTACTTCCAACCAATTACTTTCTCGTTTTTCTTTCTTGATTAGGGTTTGAAGGTAAGTTACTTCTTCTCTCTTTGATTTTGTACTCATTGATCCTAAGGAAAACAAACTCTATGCTATTTGAGGTCAATGAGTACACATACTTGCTTTGTGTGACTTTTAACTTGTGATTTGAGCATGTGAACTTGTTAAGAGCATATGTAGGATGACTTCTATGATTGTTGAGGCATATTGTTACTCTTCATCTTGTGTTTCTAGGATTGTGAGCATGCTAGAAATCATGTTTACATTTTATTTGGGTTTATTATGAAAGTATGCCTATGTTTGGGGCCTTGGATGTGTGAATCTCACTAGATATAGATAGGATCATTTAATTGAAATTAAGTGATTTATGAAAAGGGGTTATGATTTATGTTGATGAGAATTTTATGGCTTGAGAATCAACCAAATTATTGGAGAAATTGTTGTTAATTGAATTTAATAATGAAACTTAGTATTTAGGCTTATGGAGTGTAATAATCAATAATGTGTTAATGAATGGGTGAAATCCTACGACAATTGGGTTTCGTTTTGACTATGATTATGATGAGTTATTGGATTTTTAGGCTTGGGAATCAAGCCCGGATGAGTTTTTTTGGGAAATTTGTTATAATTTGAATGGTATGTTAATTTGGGGATGTATGAAATATGTATTTAATGAAATGTGATATTAAGACTCAACGAAGTCATTATAGGTTCAATAAGATGTTAGTGAGCCTTAGGTTGAAATCCTACGATATTCGGGTTTGGTTGGTTTTGATTGTGAGTACCCGAGCATCTCGAATTGTTCCCCATTTGTGACACCCACGATATATATAGAGGCTTATTGGGGATTTATTTAGAGCGTGCTCGTTAGAGCACGAAGCATTAGAGACCAACCTATGATCTCGAATATCTTTAAGAAATGATTATTGGATAAGTTCTCTCTTAGGTAATTTGGTCGCGTGCACACGAAAGCACTTGCGAGGTTATGACTACGGGTTGGTTTTGGTACCCTTGAGATTGGTTTTGAGGATGTCAATTTTATGCGACGGTTAGGACTATGGTTGAGTCTGTTATGCTTTTATGAATAGACTAAACACTAAGTCTTAATTTATGGTTGTTCTTTGACTAAATAATAGTCTTGGTTTAATCCCGAGTAGAGGGCTATAGTAGACCTCATATTGTGATTTCTTCAGCTTATATGCTACCTTTGATTGGGTGATGACTTGAGGATTATGAGTACCTAATTATGTGGTTCTTTGACTAAACTTATAAGTTAGTTGGATTTGTTAAGTATGTGCAAATATGTGCATTGTTAAATTGGTGTGTAGAGCTTTATGTCCTACTTGATTTGATAAGTCCGCTTTGGTCGGTCTTGATTCTTGTTTGAGCATGCGAGTAAATATCTACTTCTGCATTGCATAAAAGTCCAGCTGGCATTATTTGGATTGATTTTTCTGTCAGGGTGGGATGATACATCGCTTATACGAATCGTAAGATTCGTATTCGCTATGGATCGCCGCACCTGGGACCTCACACACCCCTCCATTTGCCGCAATGGGGAAGTAGCCCCTTTGCCGTAACAATACGTGCGCCATTGGCTGCTATCTAAATCGACTAGGTTCTCGATATAAGTCGATGTAATCACAGAGCATCGATGGCACGAACGAGTTTAACATTGTGTATGCGCAAGCAACACAACGGCCCTAATTGAGTATCTTCTCTATCCCTTATGTGGCTTACTATGAGCACTTATATGAAAGATAATGTGCTATATGGTTTATGAAGTTTATGTTCCTTGATAAGTTAATACAAGTTTGTTATTGATATGCTATTAAGATGCCATGATTTTATACATGCTTGTGCATTATGCCATGCCACATCATGCTATGCCATACAATTGCATTTAGTAACTTACTGGATCATTATGACTCACTCCGTGTGTTTGTTTTCCTTAGTGTGTGCAGTGATTCCGTTAGTGCGCTTGGCGGCTTCGGATAGTGATTTCTAGCAGGTGGTCTTCCGGGCTTTAAGCTTGGAGATTTTATTATTATTGTATTATTATATTGAGAGACACGAATGTAAAGTTATGTAGACTTTACTTGGGTAGATTATGTTAGTATTGTATTATCGTATTATTTTGGGAGCCGACTTGTTTGGTCGAGCTGTTGTGTCTCTTAGGAGTTATTCCCTTTGTTATTTCGAGCATGCTATAGCTCACTCATTCTAGTATTGTGTAGTTGTTATTCTATCTCCGACAACTTTAGTCGAGAGACATTGGTTTAGTTGTTAGGGTTTAATCTCTTATTCTTTTAGTTGATTTGTCATTCCGGCATGTTGTAGCCGTTGAGTGGTTGTTTATCAGGTTGGTATTTTGTTGATTCGCCGGCCTTTGGTTGCCGATGGTTTGTTGCCCGTGTGCAATGTTGCGTCACGCGTGTCGTAGATTTGTCAAGAGATAGTTGTCTCTCAGCCTCATGTTCTTCGATTTAGGATTTAAAGGCTTGGGTTCCACCTATGATTTGCTTCCGCAGGTTTTAGTTTTGTTACCCCGTTTTGCCGTTATGGCCTTATATTCCTGTTTTGAGGTTGTTGGCTCAACTCTGGACTCGCACCATTATGCTTAGCAAGTGCTTGTCCGTCTTTTAGCTTGTCTTGACGGCACGACCTTGGGATCTCGCATTGGAGTCTGGGTCGGGTCGTTACACTTGGTATCAGAGCTATAGGTTAGCTATTTCGCCAGGATAGGTTCCTTGGCCTAGTTGGGTTGGGTTTATTGTTAAGTTATTAACGCTGAGTGTTCTTTGTAGGCGTATTATGTCAGGAACTTGGCGGGGAGATAGTTCTAGTAGACCTGGTTCAGTTAAAGCTTGTGGCAATGAGAGAGGGGAGAATGTTAACGATACGCGTGTGACTCCTCAACAAATGTTCGAATTGGAAGACGATTCTACCATTCTTGCGAGATTCTTGAAGTTGAAACCTGAGAGCTTTGATGGCGGACCCGATGCTTCTAAAGCAGAACTTTTGATAGAAAGCATGGAGAAGATCTTTGCCATTTTGGGTTGTACATCAGAAGAGATGGTGACCATAGCGGCGTTCAGATTAGATGGTATGGCCGAGCATTGGTGGCTTCAATTACGAGATCATTGGAGACAGCATGGAGTGCCTCGAGTGTGGGAGAACTTTGTCATGAAGTTTATGGTAAACTTTATTCCGGCAGTAATTTGGGAAAGAAGAGAGATGGAATTCCTATCGTTTGAACAAGGAGATATGACCGTGGCTCAGTATTCTACAAAGTTTGCGGAGTTGGCTCGTTACTGTAGTTACTTGGTACGAGATGAGACTAGGAAGACTCAGCGGTTCGTGAAAGGCCTGAGGACGAAATATCGTAGGTAGCTTATTCCATTACGACTTACGGATTACCAAGCGGTGGATCGTGCGTATGCGATGGAGTTGGATATCGAGGATCATGCTCGAGAGAGAACCTCGAGACTATTAGGATTGACACTTCTACCCTATAGGCGGAGACGGCGAGGTGATGAGTTGGTATGTAACTTTTGTAAGAGAACAGGACGCCGAGAATAGGTCTTGGGGTATAATAGGAAAATGTTTTGCTTGTGGCGGTGATCATGTTCGTAAGGATTGTCCGAGGATGAGAGTTAGTCGGTCTGGGAATACTAGTCAACAATCTAGTGGCTCCAAGAGAGATGGTGATGGTCGGCCTAGAGTTTGAGGCCACGTGTGAGTGGCAGTTTGTCATTACGGAGTTTTGAGACCTATCTGAAATAGGAAGGTATATTCTTGTATATATATATATGTAAATTTTACCGTTGCTACCATTACCGTTATTATGAGTACGCACTTTAATCGGTAGCTCATGTGCATTCATACATACATTATATGGTGTATTGTGTAATATTGGTTATTTGCTCAATCAGGAATAATACCCCAATATGAGATCGATATATGATATGGCTTGTTTTGTTAATTACCGGTAAGTAATTACACGTGGTGTATGGATTCTTCTTTAATCTATATATGTATAAGACTACGCTATATATATAGAGTTGTGGTTTTTGTGGTTAAGTAAAAAGGCCATAGTATGTATATATATGAAGCATGAATTATATGTTGATACTTATTTGGTTTAAATTATATGATGATACTATAGAGATATGTTTAATTTGAAGAATAATAAAATGCTATATTATTGTTAGTGGTTATTATGCAAGTAGAATACACTCGATTAGTGCGAAGGTTAAGTGCTGCGATTTATCGGTTGATTTCGGTTGCACGGGAGAGATTGACGCTTCACTGCGAGTATTGAGATGTTAACGTTGGGATAGGATGCTTAGTGTATGCATTGGTTGTGGACTTGGTCTAGAGCTTAAGAAAGGATAGTCTTGCGGAGTATAGACGTTACGAGTATCGCTAGACGTGTCGATTCATTGTGATTCCTAGGACGTTTTCTTGGTTGAGTGTACTAGGTACACGAGTCTTGTGGTATATATGATTGTTGTTTGCCAAGGTAATAGACCTTGTTACTTGGCTTGATTCTATTCAGTTATGTGCATTAGTTGTAGGAAACATCTATGTCATGCATCTACATTGTATAAAATTAAATTCTCATTTCATGATTATTATCTCCTGTTCATTCATTTCATTAGTATAGGGGACTGTTTGAAGGATGCTTAAAACTTTTTATTCATGAACCTTCGCATCCTTACGACGGAAACTTTTGAAGCTAATTCAGTAGGTACCCTGAATTGGTGACCAAAAGGCATTCGTCGTTGGACTAGGATTAGTAAGAATTAAGTTAGAAATTGACTATACCCGTTACCAAATGGAATGGACAGAAATGGAATGACTTTTCAAAACATTTCAATTATGTGCTCTAATGTGTTCATACCCGTGATTAGGAAATCGCGAGTGTGATTTGCATTGTCTAAATGATTAATTTAATTATCTCTACCTTGTTTGCGAATTGCTCCATAGGAAATTTTAACTTAGAACCTCTTGTGCTTGAATTTCGTGTTGAACCCCGAGACAAATAGTTTCGGTAGTTGGATGTTGAAGTATCCTTGATTGTGTTTTTATGTTGAAATTTGGGGTTTTACTTACATGATTGGCATAGTGTTGTTTGTGTTTGTATTCGCGACTCAAGTATAGGTCATAGTATTTTCAATCGTAAGTGTTTGATATTTTTGTGTCTAGTGGGTGTTCGTGGAGCTTCAAATTTGGAATATTGCAGTTTGACCCTTGTGTAATATGTGGTGGTAGACTCGGAGATTCGAGTCTAGGCTGGTGGTTTTGAGCTCGAGTGTTCACCCAGGATTAAGAGACACTTTAATCGTTGTATCGATGTATTGTGGTTGAGTGTCGACCTAACGTTGGATTGTGTTGTGGTTTAGAATTCGGGACGAATTCTTTTTAAGGTGGAGAGAGTGTAACACCCCACTCCTTCGTTAGCTCGATTTGCGTGCCATACTTGCACTTCTTGCCTTATCGACTGTATGTTTGGTTTTCAAGAGGGTCTAGATGTGTATGAGAGACCACATTGAGGCCAAAACACTATTAAGAGATGCCATATAGTTGTTGACTTGCTAAAGTCACAAGTCGTGACCCGACAATAGTCGGAATGCGATGCGATTGAGAGTTTGCTTGTATTTTGCGTTCGTGACCTCGGTTTAGTCCTAGACCTTTATATGATGGTTTATTAACATGTTTAGAAGTATTATACTTCAAGTTGGAGGTGTTCCTTAAGTCTACCGATGAATTTGAAGCTTTGGAGATAGCAGTCATCTCTATCCCGAAGTTCGGGGATCGAGCCGCGTAATCGTCTCTCCTTTGGAGTTCTTATTTCCCTAGTTGTTATTCAACTTTCTAGAAGTATTCAAGCTTCTACATTAGCCCTTAGACTAGCCTTAAAGTCTTCTTCCATTACTTGTTCAATTGCTAGTTCATTCGTCGTTTCGGTTGCACGTTGTTGCACCTCTTCTCGGTTTCGCTCCTAGTTGTTTCGGGGGTCGTTGTGAGTGTTTTGTGGGAGTTCTAGACCAACTTTGAATGGGGTTTGAACCTTGATTACTTTGGTTAAGTGTTTGGGGGTCTTTTAGGTTGCATTATTAGCCATTTTGGGTCTGCCGGGCTTGCCCTCGCAAGGTGGAATGGCCTTGCCCCCGCAAGATAACCAGAAAATTGCAAGTTGGGAAGTCTGAGAGCATGCGGTCGCATGCCTTGGGGACCATGCGACCGCAAGGTCCCCCGATTCTGGTTTTGCCTGTTTTGCTGTTTTACGATTTTTACACCTAAACCCCTATCCAAAACCCTTTCTAAACCCCACCTAAACCTCCCTAACCCTCATTACTTATGTCCTAACATTAGTAACATGTTTTAAAAAGTGGATTAATGAGATATTTAGTGGATTAAACAAGCCCCAAATCAGATTTTTATCAACCACAATGAGGTGACACTTGTCCCACTAACATTTTGACCATTCTTAAGCCACAAATATGATGTTGTGACCTCATTTCTCACCCCTCCTCTCCAAAAACGGGAATGGCTTCTCTCATAGTTCCTCCATGAATTCTTGAGGGTTCTTCTTGACCTTCCATGGTTCCTCTTGTTCATTGCTCAAGCGCTAGCTTTAGAATCGAAGAGCTCGACGAGTAGATTACTTCCAACCGATTACTTTCTCGTTTTTCTTTCCTGATTGGGGTTTGAAGGTAAGTTACTTCTTCTCTCTTTGATTTTGTACTCATTGATCCTAAGGAAAACAAACTCTATGCTATTTGAGGTCAATGAGTACACATACTTGCTTTATGTGACTTTTAACTTGTGATTTGAGCATGAGAACTTGTTAGGAGCATATGTAGGATGACTTCTATGATTGTTGAAGTATATTGTAACTCTTCATCTTGTGTTTCTAGGATTGTGAGCATGCTAGAAATAAGTTTACATTTTATTTGGGTTTATTATGAAAGTATGCCTATGTTTGGGGGCTTTGGATGTGTGAACTCACTAGATATTATGAGTAGGATCATTTAATTGAAATTAAGTGATTTATGAAAAGGGGTTATGATTTATGTTGAGTGTTATGAATTTTAGGGCTTGAGAATCAAGCCCGAATTATGGGAGAAATTGTTGTTAATTGAAGTGTGTAAATAATGAAACTTAGTATTTAGGCTCAACGGAGTCGTAATAAGTTCAATAATGTGTTAATGAACTCGGGTTGAAATCCTACGACAATTGGGTTTCGTTTTGACTATGATTATGATGAGTTCTTGGATTTATAGGCTTAGGAATCAAGCCCGGATGATATTTTTTGGGAAATTTGTTATAATTTGAATGGTATGTTAATTTGGGGATGTATGAAATATGTATTTAATGAAATGTGATATTAACACTCAACGGAGTCATTATAGGTTCAATAAGATGTTAGTGAGCCTTAGGTTGAAATCCTACGATGTTCGGGTTTGGTTGGTTTTGATTGTGAGTACCCGAGCATCTCGAATTGTGCCCCATTTGTAACACCCACGATATATAGGCTTATTGGCGATTTATTTAGAGCGTGCTCGTTAGAGCATGAAGCATTAGAGACCAACCTATGATCTCGAATATCTTTAAGAAATGATTATTGGATAAGTTCTCTCGTAGGGAATTTGTTCGCGTGCACATGAAAGCACTTGCGAGGTTATGACTACGGGTTGGTTTTGGTACCCTTGAGATTGGTTTTGAGGATGTCAATTTTATGCGACGATTAGGACTATGGTTGAGTCTGTTATGCTTTTATGAATAGACTAAACACTAAGTCTTAATTTATGGTTGTTCTTAGACTAAATAATAGTCTTGGTTTAATCCCGAGTAGAGGCCTATAGTAGACCTCATATTGTGATTTCTTGAACTTATATGCTATGTTTGATTGGGTGATGACTTGAGGATTATGAGTACCTCATTATGTGGTTCTTTGACTAAACTTATAAGTTAGTTGGATTTGTTAAGTATGTGCAAATATGTGCATTTTTAAATTGGTGTGTAGAGCTTTATGTCCTACTTGATTTGATAAGTCCGCTATGGTCGGTCTTGATTCTTGTTTGAGCATGCGAGTAAATATCTACTTGTGCATTGCATAAAAGTCTAGCTGGCATTATTTGGATTGATTTTTCTGTCAGGGTGGGACGATACATCGCCTATACGAATCGTAAGATTCGTATTCGCTATGGATCGCCGCACCTGGGACCTCACACACCCCTCCATTGTTGGCCGCAATGGGGAAGTAGCCCCTTTGCCGTAACAATACGTGCACCATTGGCTGCTATCTAAATCGGGTAGGTTCTCGATATAAGTCGATGTAATCACAGAGCATCAATGGCACAAACCAGTTTAACATTGTGTATTGTAGGAGCAACACAACGACACTAATTGGGTATCTTCTCTATCCCTTATGTGTCTTAATATGAGCACTTATATGAAAGATAATGTGCTATATGGTTTATGAAGTTTATGTTCCTTGATAACTTAATACAAGTTTATTATTGGTATGCTATTAAGATGCCATGATTTTATACATGCTTGTGCATTATGCCATGCCACGTCATGCTATGCCATACAATTGCATTTAGTAACTTACTGGGTCATTATGACTCACTCCGTGTGTTGTAGCCGTTGAGTGGTTGTTTATCAGTTTGGTATTTTGTTGATTCGCCGGCCTTTGGTTGCCGATGGTTTGTTGCCCGTGCGCAATGTTGCGTCACGCGTGTCGTGGATTTGTTAAGAGATAGTTGTCTCTCAGCCTCATGTTCTTCGGTTTAGGATTTAAAGGCTTGGGTTCCACTTATGATTTGCTTCCACAGGTTTTAGTTTTGTTACCCCGTTTTGCCGTTATGGCCTTATATTCCTGTTTTGAGCTTGTTGGCTGAACTCTTAACTCGCACCATTATGCTTAGCAGGTGCTTGTTCGTCTTTTAGCTTGTCTTGACGGCACGACCTTGGGATTTCGCATTGGAGTCTGGGTCGGGTCGTTACACTTGGTATCAGAGCTATAGGTTAGCTATTTCACCAGGATAGGTTCCTTGGCCTAGTTGGGTTGGGTTTATTGTTGAGTTATTAACAATGAGTG
This sequence comes from Codonopsis lanceolata, assembly GCA_013146195.2. Classification (NCBI taxonomy): domain Eukaryota; kingdom Viridiplantae; phylum Streptophyta; class Magnoliopsida; order Asterales; family Campanulaceae; genus Codonopsis; species Codonopsis lanceolata. The sequence continues at coordinate 73,661,256 of CM028382.1, read as the reverse complement.
TTCTTTGTTGGCGTATTATGTCAGGAACTTGGCGGGGAGCTAGTTCTAGTAGACCCTGTAAGACCCCGATTCCCGGTTAGCTTGAATTGCGTGCAATGCTCGCACTTCTTCCCTTGTGGATCGCTTATTTGATTTCTGAGAGAGTCTAGATGTGTATGAGAGATCACATTAAGACCAAAATACTTTTAAGAGATGTCATTTAGTTGTTAACTTGCTAAAGTCACAAGTCGTAACTCGACGATAATCGAAATGCGATGCGATTGAGAGTTTACTCGGGTTTTCGTGTTCCTGACCTCGATTTGGTCCTAGATCTTTACATGATGATTAAATAACATGTTTAGATGTGTTATACTTCTAGATGGATGCATATATGTAAGTATTAGATATCATTCATAATATCCTTAACATGATTTAAATCTTGTTTGAATGCTTGTCGAATCGACGGTTTGATTGCTACTTTACTTCTTGTCGTTTTTCTAATTTGTACGACTTTTTCGGTTGGTATTATTTTGACCCTAGATGACTAGGTGAACTTGCGGAATTAACTTAGAATTATTTTTGAGTGGTCGTGTAAACGTTTACACACGCTCGAGTTTGATTTTCGGAAATTCGCGTATTTTCGAAGGCCACGATAGGTCTGTAGTATTTTGGCCATAACTTTGTGTACGAAACTCGGAATTTGGATCCGTTTGATGTGTTTGAAACTAGACTCATAGATCTTTCTAAAGATACCTTTTGTGTAATTTTAGGACGTGTATTTCGGTACAAGACCATTTTGTAAAATGACCCAAATTCTGCTCTACTATAGTTGACCACTCGTTGTGTGTTAGACTTTCTATTTGGCCAACCTAACCCTACCCAAACCCAACCTAACCCACCCTAACCACCCTAGTTCGACCTATCTATCCTCCTCTGCATTCTTGACATGTTTTGGGAGTTTTGAAGGGATTAATAGACAGTTGGCAAGGAAAGACATCAACATGCATCAACATGCATTGGTCACTCCCTCCCACCCCACTATTCAGTCATAAGGTGACCAAATACATCCACCAAAGTCATTTTCTTCAGCCTCTCTCTCCTAAAACGTGGCTGAATACTCCTTGAAGGTTTGAGAGAGTTTTGAGTGGATTGAAAGCCACTTGGCAAGGGAGAACCCCTACATGCATTGGCCACTCTTCCCACTCACATTTTCAAGCCTTGGGGAAGCCAATACACCCACTAAGCCTTCCATTTTCTGCCATCTCTCTCCAAAAACGTGGACAACATTTTGAGAGCTGAAAGGAGAGTTTTCTTAGTGTTCTTGGGAGGTTCTTGAGTGATCAACAATGGTGGCCACCTATTGAAGAAGCCATTTCCAAAACCGAACGGTAAAAGTGAAGAGGAGAGCAAGGAGAACACATACCCAACCTTGCATGGACGTTTTTGTACTTCTTTTAGAGCTTGTTTAAGGTGAGTTGCAACATCTCTTCTTATTTCTTTTAGCCTCATTGACCCTAGGGAAAACAATCTTGGTATATGAGGTCAATGAGAGCACTTAGGACTTTGTAGAGATGCCATGTTCTAGTTTATGCTATGTGATGAATTTGGGTTGTATGAACAGATTATAGACCTATTATAAACCATGATTTTGATGTCATTTAAGTGTGGTAATGCATGACAAACCATTCTACTTTGTTGTTTAAGTATTGGGAGCATATTGGATGAGATAGTTAGGCTTGTAGAGATGCCATGATCTTGTATGTGCTAAATGATGTATTTTGGGTTGTGTAAACAGATTATGATCAGTTTGTAAATCATAATTTTAATGCTATTTAAGTGTGATAATGCATGATAAATCATTCCATCTTGTTGCTTAAGCATTAGGAGCATGTTTGGTGAAATAGCTAGGCTTGTAGAGATGCTATGTTCACGTATATGCTAGATGTTACATTTTTGATTGTATGATCAGTTTATAAACAGGTTGTAAACCACGTTTAAGATGTTATTTAAGTGTGATAATGTATGATAAATCACCCTACTTTGTTGTTTAAGCATTGGGAGCATGTTTGATGAAATGGTTAGGCTTGTAGAGATGCTATGTTCTCGTATATGCTAAATGTTGCATTTTTGGTTGTATGATCAGATTATGAACAGATTATAAACCATGTTTATGATGTTATTTATGTGTGATAATGTATGATAAATCACCCTACCTTGTTGTTAAGCGTTGGGAGCATGTTTGATGAAATAGTTAGGCTTGTAGAGATGTTATGTTCTTGTATATGCTAAATGTTGCATTTTTGGTTGTATGATCAGATTATGAACAGATTATAAACCATGTTTATGATGTTATTTATGTGTGATAATGTATGATAAATCACCCTACCTTGTTGTTTAAGCGTTGGGAGCATGTTTGATGAAATGGTTAGGCTTGTAGAGATGCTATGTTCTCGTATATGCTAAATGTTGCATTTTTGGTTGTATGATCAGATTATGAACAGATTATAAACCATGTTTATGATGTTATTTATGTGTGGTAATGTATGATAAATCACCCTATCTTGTTGTTTAAGTGTTGGGAGCATGTTTGATGAAATGGTTAGTCTTGTAGAGATGCCATGTTTCACTATATGCTAGATGATGAAATTTTGGTTGGATGAACATGTTGTAAAGTATGTTTATGATGACATTCATGTGTAGATATAGATGATGAATTATTCTATCTTGTTTGTTTAAGTGTTGGGAGCATATTTGATGAAATGGTTAGACTCATATTTGATGAAATAGAAAGAATGAATATATATGTCTTGTTTGTGACTTCTATTCTATGTTGACTAGTTAATTGTTTGAGTGGAGTTTTATGGGTTTAATAACCTTAGTAAACAGATTGTAAAGTATGTTTATGATGATATTCAAGGGTAGAGATATATGATAAATCATTCTATCTTGTTTGTTTAAGTGTTGGAAGCATGTTTGATGACTTGTGAATGAGTATATAGCCCTAACTTCTGACCGTGATTCTATGTTGCCTACTTAAATGTTTGATTTGGGGTCTTATGGGTTTAATGACCTTAGTAACCTATTTATTCATGTTAGTATGGACATAGGAGAGTATTGAAGCCAACGGACTTCTATACCCTAATTTTTGAAAGATCGATTATGACTCAACGGAGTTGACCATTGGGTTAGTATGACATTAAGGAGTAATATGCCTAAGTCCTACGAATTTTGGGGTAGTATTAATGGAGGTTAAGCCTCCAAGCATTTTAAAGTGTATGAAGAACACTTGATGATTAGAGCCTTGATTTTATCTCTAATGTGATTATGTGCTAGTTGTGAAGTAAAAGCATGACTAGATGATTGTAGAGTACATGCCTACTTATTTGAGCATATGATAATGTATTACGTGTGCTTGAAGTTTGAGTCCATTGAGTCGGTTTGTTGAGTTTTGGGGCGGACGATGCATCATCTTCACGAATTGTGAGATTCGTGATTTTGATGGATCGCCGCGCCGGATTGCACACACCCTCTATCGATGGCCACGGTAGGGAAGTAGTTGATCTCAGTTGTAGTATGGAAACATGACTTTGATAACTATCGGAACTCGAGCGGGGAAATGTCTCGGGGACGTCGATATCCACGAAAGGGATATCGAGGACACATAAGTTTGGCACATGTTTTTGCAGAGCGACATGCGAAAAAGGGTAACGATATCACCTCCCTTTGTATGAATTGACTCACGAGTGCTTATATGTGAATAATGTGCTACGTGAATATGATATGATATGAAATGATGGTTGATTGAATTAATGAAATGTTATACTTGTTGATAACATGATATTCAAGATTGTTAAGTATGAATGCCTTGACATGATTATTTATGAAATGTATATTATGCCAATTGCATGAATTATTATTATTGAGCATGATGCCATGACAGGAAGTTATGTTAGTAACTTGCTAAGTCTTTATGACTTACTCCTATTTGTTTTGATTGTTTTCCCTAGATCCGAGCCGTGCAAGTGGTTCGAAGTGATTATCAAGATACGTTGGTGAAGCTTATGACGAGGTTGCTACCTTGTTAATTTTAGTACCTTTTTCTTTTGGCAAGGACGACGGGAACATAAAGTTATATAAACTTTATGTGGGGTAGTAAGACTTGATATGTTTGATTATTAATACTTATTTTTATTAGTACTTAATGTTTTGAGAGCCGACATATGTTAGTCGTGCCTTATGTAATTATAATGCTCATGCTTTAGTTGTTTTAACCATGTATTGGTTTGTTTAATATGTTTATTATCCGGCATGTTTTTAGCCGTTAAGCATGCTAGACTAGAGTTCTAGACTTAGTTTAATGTTGGGTTCCGGCCGTAGCGTCGCCGATGACTTGATATATAATTGCTATAAATTTTTATGTGTGCCTATTGTTGCGTCACATGATTTTATTTTTGGACCAAGAGATTCATTATCTCTAAGGTTGTGTTAGTTTGAGCTTGTTAGCTCGGGCGCCACTGTTTAATTATTATACGCTTCCGCATGTGTTAAAGTTTTTGGCGTACCGCCGTTATGGCCTTACCCACTATTTGCTACTTGTTTTCATTACGTGCTTTTTCTAGGCGGCACGACCTCGGGGTCTCGTATTGGGACTCGGGTCGGGTCGCCACAGACCCGGTTCGGGAAAAGCTCGTGGCAAGGAGAGAGGGGAGAATGTTAATGATCCGCGTGTGACTCCTCAATAAATGTTCGATTGGAAGACGATTCTACCATTCTTGCAAGATTCTTGAAGTTGAAACTTGAGAGCTTTGATGGCAGACCCGATGCTTCTAAAGTAGAACTTTGGATAGAAAGCATGGAGAAGATCTTGCCGTTTTGGGTTATACATCAGAAGAGATGGTGACCTTAGCGGTGTTCAGATTAGATGGTATGGCCGAGCATTGGTGGCTTGAATTAGGAGATCATTGGAGACAACATGGAGTGCCTCGAGTGTGGGAGAACTTTGTCATGAAGTTTATGGTACGTTTTATTCCGGCAGTAATTCGGGAAAGAAGAGAGATGGAATTCCTATCGTTAGAACAAGGAGATATGACCGTGGCTCAGTATTCTACAAAGTTTGCGGCGTTGGCTCGTTACTGTAGTTACTGGGTACGAGATGAGACTAGGAAGACTCAGCGGTTCGGGAAAGGGCTAGGACGAAATAAAATAGGCAGCTTATTCGATTACAGCTTACGGATTACCAAGCGGCTGTGGATCGTGCGTATGCGATGGAGTTGGATATCGAGGATAATGCTCGAGAGAGAACCTCAGAGACTATTAGGATTGACATTTCTACCTCTAGACGGAGACGACGAGGTGATGAGTTCGTATGTAACTTTTGTAAGAGAACAGGACACGCCGAGAATAGGTGATGGGGTATAATAGGAAAATGTTTTACTTGTGGTGGTGATCATGTTCGTAAGGATTGTCCGAGGATGAGAGTTAGTCGGTCTGGGAATACTAGTCAACAATCTAGTGGCTCCAAGAGAGATGGTGATGGTCGGCCTAGAGTTTGAGGCCGCGTGTGAGTGGCAGTTTGTCATTACGGAGTTTTGAGACCTATATATATGTAAATTGTACCGTTGCTACCATTACCGTTATTATGAGTACGCGCTTTAATCGGTAGCTCATGTGCATTCATACATACATTATATGGTGTATTGTGTAATATTGGTTATTTGCTTAATCGGGAATAATACCCCAATGTGAGATCGATATATGATATAGTTTGTTTTGTTAATTACCGGTAGGTAATTACACGTGGTGTATGGATTCTTGTTTAGTCTATATATGTATAAGACTACGCTATATATATAGAGTTGTGGTTTTTGTGGTTAAGTAAAAAGGCCATAGTATGTATATATATGAAGCATGAATTATATGTGGATACTTATTTGGTTTGAATTATATGTTGATACTATAGAGATATGTTTAATGTGAAGAATAATAAAATGCTATATTATTGTTAGTGGTTATTATGCGAGTAGAATACACTCGATTAGTGCGAAGGTTAAGTGCTGCGATTTATCGGTTGATTTCGGCTGCACGGGAGAGATTGACGCTTCACTGCGAGTATTGAGATGTTAACGTTGGGATAGGATGCTTAGTGTATGCATTGGTTGTAGACTTGGTCTATAGCTTAAGAAAGGATAGTCTTGCGGAGTATAGACGTTTCGAGTATCGCTAGACGTGTCGATTTATTGTGATTCCTAGGAAGTTTTCTTGGTTGAGTGTACTAGGTACACGAGTTTTGTGGTATATATGATTGTTGTTTGCCAAGGTAATAGACCTTGTTACTTGGCTTGATTCTATTCAGTTATGTGCATTAGTTGTAGGAAACATCTATGTGAGGCATCTACATTGTATAAAATTAAATTCTCATTTCATGATTATTATCTCCTGTTCATTCATTTCATTAGTATAGGGGACTGTTTGAAGGATGCTTAAAACTTTTTATTCATGAACCTTCGCATCCTTACGACGGAAACTTTTGAAGCTAATTCAGTAGGTACCCTGAATTGGTGACCAAAAGGCATTCGTCGTTGGACTAGGATTGGTAAGAATTAAGTTAGAAATTGACTATACCCGTTACCAAATGGAATGGACAGAAATGGAATGACTTTTCAAAACATTTCAATTATGTGCTCTTATGTGTTCATACCCGTGATTAGGAAATCGCGAGTGTGATTTGCATTGTCTAAATGATTAATTTAATTATCTCTACCATGTTTGCGAATTGCTCCATAGGCAATTTTAACTTAGAACCTCTTGTGCTTGAATTTCATGTTGAACCCCGAGACAAATAGTTTCGGTAGTTGGATGTTGAAGTATCCTTGATTGTGTTTTTATGTTGAAATTTGGGGTTTGATTGGCATAGTGTTGTTTGTGTTTGTATTCGCGACTCAAGTATGGGTCATAGTATTTTCAATCGTAAGTGTTTGATATTGTTGTGTCTAGTGGGTGTTCGTGGAGCTTCAAATTTGGATTATTGCAGTTTGACCCTTGTGTAATATGTGGTGGTAGACTCGAAGATTCGAGTCTAGGTTAGTGGTTTTGAGCTCGAGTGTTCACCCAGGATTAAGAGACACTTTAATCGTTGTCTCGATGTATTGTGGTTGAGTGTCGACCTAACGTTGGATTGTGTTGTGGTTTAGAATTCGGGACGAATTCTTTTTAAGGTGGAGAGAGTGTAACACCCCGCTCCTTCGTTAGCTCGATTTGCATGCCATACTTGCACTTCTTCCCTTGTCGACTGTCTGTTTGGTTTGCCAGAGGGTCTAGATGTGTATGAGAGACCACATTGAGGCCAAAACACTATTAAGAGATGCCATATAGTTGTTGACTTGCTAAAGTCACAAGTCGTGACCCGACAATAGTCGGAATGCGACGCGATTGAGAGTTTGCTTGTATTTTGCGTTCGTGACCTCGGTTTGGTCCTAGACCTTTATATGATGGTTTATTAACATGTTTATAAGTATTAGACTTCAAGTTGGAGGTGTTCCTTAAGTCTACCGATGAATTTGAAGCTTTGGAGATAGCAGTCATCTCTATCCCGAAGTTCGGGGATCGAGCCGCGTAATCGTCTCTCCTTTGGAGTTCTTATTTCCCTAGTTGTTATTCAACTTTCTAGAAGTATTCAAGCTTCTACATTAGCCCTTAGACTTGCCTTAAAATCTCCTTCCATTGCTTGTTCAATTGCTAGTTTATTCGTCGTTTCGGTTGCACGTTGTTGCACCTCTTCTCGGTTTCGCTCCGAGTTGTTTCGGGGGTCCTTGTGAGTGTTCTGTGGGAGTTCTAGACCAACTTTGAATGGGGTTTGAACCTTGATTACTTTGGTTAAGTGTTTGGGGGTCTTTTAGGTTGCATTATGAGCCATTTTGGGTCTGCCGGGCTTGCCCTCGCAAGATGGAATGGCCTTGCCCCAGCAAGATAACCAGAAAATTGCAAGTTGGGAAGTCTGATAGCATGCGGTCGCATGCCTTGGGGACCATGCGACCGCAAGGTCCCCCGATTCTGGTTTTTCTTTGTTTTCGATTTTTACACCTAAACCCCTATCCAAAACCCTTTCTAAACCCCACCTAAACCTCCCTAACCCTCATTACTTATGTCCTAATATTAGTAACATGTTTTAAGAAGTGGATTAATGAGATATTTAGTGGATTAAACAAGCCCCAAATCAGATTTTTATCAACCACATTGAGGTGACACTTGTCCCACTAACATTTTGACCATTCTTAAGCCACAAATCTGATGTTGTGACCTCATTTCTCACCCCTCCTCTCCAAAAACGGGAATGGCTTCTCTCATAGTTCCTCCATGAATTCTTGAGGGTTCTTCTTGACCTTCCATGGTTCCTCTTCTTCATTGCTCAAGCCCTAGCTATAGAATCGTAGAGCTCGACGAGTAGATTACTTGCAACCGATTACTTTCTCGTTTTTCTTTCCTGATTGGGGTTTGAAGGTAAGTTACTTCTTCTCTCTTTGATTTTGTACTCATTGATCCTAAGGAAAACAAACTCTATGCTATTTGAGGTCAATGAGTACACATACTTGCTTTGTGTGACTTTTAACTTGTGATTTGAGCATGAGAACTTGTTAGGAGCATATGTAGGATGACTTCTATGATTGTTGAAGTATATTGTTACTCTTCATCTTGTGTTTCTAGGATTGTGAGCATGCTAGAAATCATGTTTACATTTTATTTGGGTTTATTATGAAAGTATGCCTATGTTTGGGGGCTTTGGATGTGTGAACTCACTAGATATCATGAGTAGGATCATTTAATTGAAATTAAGTGATTTATGAAAAAGGGTTATGATTTATGTTGAGTGTTATGAATTTTAAGGCTTGAGAATCAAACCCGAATTATTGGAGAAATTGTTGTTAATTGAAGTGTGTAAATAATGAAACTTAGTATTTAGGCTCAACGGAGTCGTAATAAGATCAATAATGTGTTAATGAACTCGGGTTGAAATCCTACGTGTAAGACCCCGAACCTTCGTGATTTGACTTTCTCGTTTCGTTTGCATTAAGTTGGTTATGATCATAGTAGACCGATTGCCTTCCATGCGTTGCATGCTTTATTGTTAATGCGTTGAGTGTTCGTCTTAGCATGTTAGCACTTAACTAGGTCTCATTGGAGTCTTAGTACCTTGCATATGAGATTTATAATGTTCATCTTGATCATAGTATGCTTGGTTGAAAGTTTGGAAGCTTAGTTGCATCGTTTGAGTCTTAGGGTTTGTCGTGTTTGCCTTCATTGCTTGTATTGTTTGTGCTTTCAACTTGTGGGAAGTTGATTTAAGTTCTAGACCAAGTGTACTATTATTTCTCATGCTTGCACAATCAATGTTCATAGATTTGTTGCATTTGGAAATAAGATGACCAACATATTAGTTCACAGATTCAGTCCTGTTTTTAGGCAAACTTCGGGAAACGTCTGGTACCAATCTACTAAAGAGAATTTTCTAAACATTTAGTATGTTTTACCATCATATGTTAGGTTACTCCCTGTAAAATATGGTAATTTTCCAAGGTGTCTAAGTACCTCATTTAGGTCTTGACTTACGGCTGTGCCAGAATTCTATTTTCAGGAAATCAACTTCTGTAGTTGATTTTGTTGTAACTTTATTTTGATGAATACAAGTCCAAATTGAGTCATTTAAAATTCTAAAATATATTTTAATGAGTCTAATTTCAGAAATATAAAAAATCACCTCATTTGGAGTTGTGAGATATTTATGGTCGATTTTACAAGATCGACTGTCCAGTAACAACAATCTAGAAATTGGTCCCTGAATTCACACTTATGGGATTTTTGGTTGGTGTTGGTTGATGACCACCATGCCCTTGGCCCTTGGACATCTTTAGTGAGTCAAGCCTCCCTTGTTGACCTTAGAACAAGCCTCTTGAGCCCTTGGATGAACCCTTATCAATGGCCATCATTCCTTAGCCTATAAGAAGCAAGATAACCCCCCTTCACATGGATTAAGGTCTTGTTGGTAAGTATATAAGCATTTTTCAGCCTATTCAGCCATTATTGATCAACAAAGCTTCAGAGATTCAGAGCTTAGACTCCATTTTCGTCCATGGAGGTCACCCTAACTTGAGAGACCATTTCCCGGAGTTCCGGTGATCCGATCGGCGATCCGAGACCGCCAAATCGAAGGCCTTGCTCTCCTCTACAACAATCCTTGGTTTATTCTTCCTTCTAACAATTATTGATAGGCTTAAGGTACGTTGACAAATCCCATAAATTTTCATGTTCAATAAAATAACATGATCCCTTCATTATAGTTGTTCTATTAATGATTGTGAACACTTTTTGTGAAGAGAAATCCTCCAATTCAACCTTTGAAATATGTGTAGGATTTTATGAATTCTTATTGAAATTGTGATTTTGACTTTATGCAAAGCATGAATGTTGTTCCATATGTGCCTAGGATCAACTTTTGTGAAAGAATGTGTTTCAATTGTAGGTTTAGCAAAATCGACAATTCTAGGGTTTGAAACTCGGGATGTGGTTTGTGGCTAGTCTAAGGTCATGAACGGCTTAGTTATTAAGTTCTAAATGAACGGAGAACATAGAATTGAGCAATGGGATGCATTTAGTATCTATGCTCCACTTGGTTGGATTTTAGAAATGACTCACCGGAGTTGAGCTTAAGGAGTTGTTGAACAATACCGACTCCATATTCGATCCCTACGACGTTTGTAGTTCGTTAGACTAATGTATTAGTTTATGGGACTTTGGGATGAATTGAAATGCATGGTTGATATGTGGGCTTATAAGACTCAATCGAGTTCTTATGCGGTTTATGTGATGGTGTGAAAGAAATGCATAATTGAGAGCATGTTGCAGAATGATGTATCTACTTGACATGTTGAATTCGCTATTGTCGAATTCCTACTTGATTCCTTAAGGAGTAAAAACACCTACTTGTTGAATAATGAATTTGAGGACTATTCTATGAGAAGATTTGGATTGGGGCTATCTTTAGTACTCTATACATGGAGTCTACTTGTATAAGTTGCTAGGATGACCATGTTGTTATCTAGACTCACCGGTATGGTTTGACTTTACGGGTTATTACCACTCTAGTGTCGCTTAAGTCTTTGACTACTATCGACTTTTGCGTTATTGAATGAGTTACTACTCTAGGAAGAGATTAGTAAATGGCTTCGTGATCCTAGACTAACGGAGTAGTCTTGGATAGTACATAATGGGCTGATGGTTAAGTTATGGCGCTGCTGAATTTCATAAGTGAATATGGAATATCGTGTATATTTTATATTATGACTAAATGCATGATTACCTACATTGTCAAGAACTGATTCTTCTACGTGTTTCTATGATATGACTTATGAGCATATTGAATGTATTTGCCTTCGTGCCTGATCTGTTCTAGAGTTAATGAATTGTGGTGAACTTGGATTCTACTATTAAGTGGAATTATGAATCAAAATTTAACTAAGCTTGATTTCACAATAATCAACTTAGGCTTCCCTTATATAATTGACTTGTGAGTTTGAACTAAGATTCCTAAATGGAATGAGAACCTTGCTATGCCTCAAACGAGAACATAGAAAAGAGTCTTGAAACACATATAGTATTCAAACTCTATTTGGTTGGAATTGTAGTAAAGACTCAACGGAGTCGAGTTAAGGAACAAATGAACCTTACGAGGATCGTGGTGAGATCCTATGATAATTATATTCCATTTAACTAGATTACTAGCTTTTGGGAGTTGAATCGAATAGAGTGAACAACTTGACGCTTATGATTTAGAGACTCAAATGAGCTCCTATTGTGGTTTTGTGATTATTGTAACAATGTGCATAATCGTATGAGTTTAGTAGATCGTTATATCTACTTGAGAATTTAGCAAGTAAACATCTACTTGTGCATTGCATATAAGTCCAGCTGGCATTACTTGAGTTTTCATGATGATGGTGGGACGATGCATTGTCTTCACGAATTATGGGATTTGTGGTTGCAATGTATCGCCGCACCGGATTCGGGTTTCACACATACCTCCACTGCTAGCTATAGTGGGGAAGTAGCCCCCTTTGTCGTAACCAATTTAGCACATTGGCTAGTGCTATTTTCCTGAGTAGAGAGCTCAGACCCGAGAAGAGAGCTCGGTACTTTGATACCTGAACACGGGTATCACTGGCACGATATGATTAACAGTTGTGATTGCAGGAGCAATACGATGACAATGATTTGGTATCTTCTCTATCCCTTATGTGGCTTCCTATGGGCACTTATGTGATAACAAAGTGTTAGTTGAACATGAGATCTTATTGACCATGTTTGTATTGGCTGATTTTATATGAGAGATTTGATATGTATATATAGAGATATGCATACTTGTATATGAGATATATATGAAAGACTTGATGTGTATATATAGATATGCACACTTATGCATGATGATTGTATGGGAGATTTGATATGTATATATAGAGATATGCATACTTGTATATGAGATATACAGTCATTCTCAAGTTTTCAGTTGGCCGGCCATCGGTACAAGTTATTCAAACGCATATTAATACTTCGTGGGGGCTCACTGGGGAGTTCATAGTTGGTCTCTTAGACCCAAGGCATGTCATGGTCCACCTTTCATCCAGTGAGGATATGATTCGTGCATTATCTAAGGAGTCCCATATGATTCAAAACTGCATGTACCGATCCTTTCGTTGGTCACCGGATTTCATCTTCAAGAAGGATAGTCCGTGTGTTGCTGTGTGGGTGCGGCTGAATCATCTTCCCTTACCGTTCTTCACGCCTTCTTATCTGCAAAGGATTGGGAATGCTTTTGGGAATTATTTACGAGCAGATGATCGTTCGTTGGCTTTGTCTCACCCCATGTATGCTCGTATCTGCGTCGAGGTGGATGTCTCACTGATTTTACCGGAAAGGATTTGGTTGGGTACGTCTAAAGACGATGGTTTTTGGCAACCGATAAAATTTGAAGGCAATATAGCTTTTTGTGAAGGCTGTGAGTTACTTGGCCATGTGGAAGATAATTGTCGTAAGAAAATATATGGGACAGTTAATAACGCTACTACCAATAAGGACAAAAGCTCGGATGAGTTACCCACTAAACCGATTGGAGGGAATGTAGTTAATGAAGTGAATGGGATATCGGGTGTTAAGCCCATCAAATGTATCTGGCAACTAGTTGCACCTCTAAACAAAGATTATGCCTCGGGCTCGAATGCTAAGGATGATAAGGGTGTTCCTCGAGAGGTGGAAACTGTAGATATTGTGGATAGTCCTAAAGGGCAATCTATTGACCCTCAGAATCATAATATTGCTTCTAAGTCTGGTGGAAATTATCCCGATAAGGGAATTATTAATGAGGCCCCTAGTTCTGATAATATGGCTCCGTATGATAAAGTAGGGAAGAAGGGAGGGGAGTCAATGGTGGCACCAATTACCACTATGAAGGCTGTTAAACCTGTTGGGACTGATAAGGCTTCAGACCCTAAGTTGCATGAACATGTTGTACAAAATCTTAATGTGCCGGGAGAAGATGTGGAGGATCATAATATTAGCAATGGTACTCATAAGAAACAATCAGCGTCCGGTGATAGTGGGGTGTCTGCTCATGTTGGGAGTCATAGTAACATTAATGATGTTGATGTTTCGGAGGACCCGGACTTGCATACACATGGTTTCTGTTGTAATTCTTTTGCGGCATTGGCTGATCTTGAAGAATTGATAGAGGAGGATAGTAAAGCTGAGGCTACTAACTCTGCAGAGGGTTATAAGCATAAGCAGAAGGCTAAGTTATCTAGATCAGCATCTATGGATGATTGCCGGGACTTTCCAGCTTCCACTGCGACAACAAAAGAGTTTCGGAAACAGCTTCAGAAGCTTAATAAGAAGTCTAAGACTAAGAGGTATATTCAACAAAACAAACGTGTTACTAGGGCCTCCAAGCAGGGTCGCAATCCTTCCGATTAATTTTATGGCTGTCATTGTTTGGAATGCTAGAGGTGTCGGTAATTCTGACACTATTAGTTATTTGAAGTCTATGATCAAACAGCATAAGCCCCACTTAGTGTGTATTTTGGAGCCTAAGTTATCTGGCAGTAGGATGATTAAAATAGCTAGACGTTTGAAGTTATCGTTCTGTTTGCATGGGAATCCGACTAATTCCCATATCTGGCTGTTTTGGAACAATAAAATTCAGCTTAGTAACGTTGTTATGTCAAACGAACATGTTACGGTTAGACTAGTATTGGAAAGCGGTGATGTAGTTATTTCCTCCTTTGTTTATGCCAAATGTAATAGAAGTGATCGGCAAATCTTATGGGCAGATCTGATTGATATTGCGGCTACTTATTCAGAACCTTGGATAGTTTTGGGCGATTTCAATGTCATTTCACAGTCGACTGAGAAATTAGGAGGGGCTCCTTGTGATTACCCCAGCATGAATGACTTTAATATGTTTATGCAGCAGGCCGGTTTAGATGATGCTGGATTTGAAGGAAGTATTTTTACATGGTGCAATAATCATGATGGATTAGCCCGGATATGGCAACGTCTTGATAGAGTTATGGTTAATGGATTCTATAAAGCTTTGTTCCCGGATCTTACGGTTCGTCACCTTAGTCGGGTTTTTTCGGATCATTCTCCGATGCTGGTGGACATGGTTAATAGGCATAAACGTGGTGGTGGTTTCCGTTTTCAACGGTTTTGGCTAGACCATCCTGATTTTTTGAATTTTATTAAAAACCAATGGGCAGTGACCTTTCATGGCTCAGCGCTGGAATCTCTTCATCGGAAACTTCATCATTTGCGCACTGGGCTTCGTCGTTGGAATTGGGAGGTGTTCGGAAATATTCATCGTATGATAGATAATCTCCAAGATGATGTCTTGCGCTTGGATACGAGTTTGCAGAATTCTTGGGATGACAATGTGGCAACTCAGTTTTTGCAGGCTAAGCAACAATTATGTCGGGTTATATCGTGGTCGGATGAATTGGCTCAACAAAAGGCTAGAACAACATGTTTGGCTGCTGGTGACAGGAATACATCCTTTTTCCATGCTAGTGTGAAGGATAGGATTCATCATAACACTATTAAAATAAAGATGGATGATGGCAGTTGGTGTAATGACACTAAAAAAATCGGAGAGTTAGCAATTCAATATTACAATGATCTTTTTTCCTCTTCTCGGCCTAGTAATAATGCAGACCTGTTTGTCAGCTTTCCCCGATTGATTGGAATTCAGGAGAATGCTTCTCTCAAAAGTTTGCCTTCTGAAGAGGAAATCTGGAATGCGGTTAAAGGTCTAAATCCAGACAGTGCCCCTGGCTCAGACGGGTTTATAGGCTGGTTTTTCCAAGGATGCTGGGACATCATTAAGTTCGACGTTATCGCTGCGGTCCATGATTTCTTCAAGGGTGGTGTGCTCCCAAAAGGTATATCCTCCACTACTCTCATTCTCATTCCGAAAGTGGATAATCCTTCTAATTTGGGAGATCTACGTCCGATCAGCTTATGTAATTTCTCCTGCAAAATCATATCTCGGATCTTGGCTTCGCGATTGGCTTCTCTTCTTCCATCTATTATTTCCTTGGAACAATCTGGCTTTGTTAAAGGGAGGAACATCCAGGATAACATTGTTCTGGCTCATGAATTAATCCAACGCATTGATCATAAATCGCATGGAGGAAATGTGGTGTTTAAACTCGACATGTCTAAAGCGTATGATCGTCTAGAATGGAGTTTTCTGTTGCGCACGTTGAAAGCCTTTGGTTTTGATGAAGAGATCTGTGACTTGGTTTCTGAGGCGATAAGCAACATCTGGTATACTTTGCGTATTAATGGAGAGGCATTTGGTTTTTTTCAGTCGTCCAGGGGTGTTCGACAGGGTGACCCTTTGTCTCCTATCTTATTTGTGATGGCTCAGGAGATTCTCAGTTATAATATTAATAAGGCGGTTTCAGAGAGGAAAATTGGTTCTTATCGTCATGGAGTTGGTAATGTTTTGATTTCTCACTTATTGTATGCGGATGACATGCTCATTTTCTGTAATGGCAGTAAGAAGTCGATTCGAGCTCTCAGGGATGTTATCGGAGCCTATGAACAAGTGTCGGGGACAGCTTATCAACTTGGAGAAAAGTGGGTTTATCACTTCGCGTCATTCTACTCGGAGGAAGATCCAAAATCTTGTGCAGTGGTCAGGATGTAAACAACTTCAGTTGCCAATTAAATATTTGGGGATGCCTCTGTTTAAAGGAAGGGTGAAGTATGAATATTTCGAAAATGTTGAAAAAAGGTTCCTATCTCGCATTAGTGGTTGGAAGGCTAGATTATTATCCTTTGGTGCCAAAATTGTTTTGCTCAAATCGGTTTTAAGTAGCATTCCGATTTATGCTCTAGCTGCTTTTAAACTCCCCAAAAAGTTTCTTCTAAAGCTGGAAAAGCATATGGCCAATTTTCTTTGGAGCTCGGCAGGGGAAGATCGTGCTCATTGGATATCTTGGGATCATGTTTGTAGGCCGATTAAGGAAGGAGGGCTTGGTATCCGTCCCCTTTCCCAAGTTATGGGTTCTCTTCATGCCAAACTTGCTTGGAGTGCCATTCAAGGAAAGAGTCTTTGGGCTCGTTTTGTTCGCGCCAAATATGGGAATGCAGATGGGTTTAATGTTCCTGCCTTCTCTTCTCATGTTTGGAAGGCTGTTATGGCGCATATGCCGAGAGTGTTGGAGAATACCAGATGGGTTGTAGGTCGGGTGATATTTCATTCTGGAACACGAACTGGTGTGGCTCTACTTTGACTGGCCCGCGCCCTATGGACCTCCAGTTAACAGTCCGGGAGGCGGTTCCTTTTATTCATGATTTGTTGCCTCTGATTTCTTCGACACTTCACACAGAGATTTACAAAGTGAAGCTGGATGATAATACGGAAGATAAACAGGTATTCATGCTGTCTAAAGAGGGTGTTTTCTCGGCTTCTCTATACTGGAAATCTTTCAGACATCCGTGGCCTAAGATTACGTGGGCTAGCAAACTTTGGCAGCCTTGGATTCCGAGGCGCATGAGCGGATTTCTTTGGAAAGTTTTGCACCGAGCTCTTCCAGTAGATCTTGCTCTCCACCGTTTTAAAGTTCAATTGGCTTCCAAATGCCACTATTGTCGACAATCTGCGCAAGAATCCTTGGAGCATCTTCTTATTCATTCCGAGATCGCTACAACGCTTTGGAGCCGTTTTGCACAGGTATTTAACATGGTAGGCCGGTATTCTTCTATGGTTCATTTGGTGAATTCGTGGATCACTCATTCATCGACTCGTAGCCAGTTTGGTGCGTGTAAAATTGGCATCTGTATCCTCGTTTGCTAGGAGATTTGGAAGGCTCGTTGCTCGGCCATGTTTGACAATATTAATATGTCGGTTGACTGCATTCATGGGAGGATTATGAAGGGACTTGAAGATATTTTGTTTTTGTTCCAGCCGAAAGTTAGTATGTCATTGCTAGAAACTCTTTCTATTCAGGGCCTTCATTTGAGCATCAAAAACGTTACAGTCCCTCGTGGACAATGGCTGCGGTGGGAGTCTCCCGAGTTGGATTTCCTAAAACTTAATACCGATGGATCGGCTATTCAGGGCAGATGTTCTGGAGGGGGGGTTATTCGTCGTCATGACGGGACTATGGTGGCGGCTTTTTCCAATAATTATGGTGACGGCTCTAATATGTATGCTGAAATTATGGCTCTTCGGGATGGCCTTCGTTTATGTAAGAACTTGGGGCTGAATAATGTTTTAGTTGAATCCGACTCTCTGGTGGCTGTTAATGGCATCTCAGGTATTCATCAGATCCCGTGGAACTACGTATATGGAATTCGTGAATGTCAATCCCTGCTTGGTGGTTTTGCTCTTGCTCATGTCTTTAGAGAACAAAATAGAGTGGCAGACCGTCTTGCCTACTGTGGCTCTCTGCACCCTGGGTGTGTCATTTATCATAATAAGGCTGATCTTCCGTCTATTGTTCGCAAGGCTTTGTTGTTAGATGATAGAGGTTTATTTTCTTTTTGAAAATAGTTTGTTCTAGGCCTTGTGTGATTTTTAGAGGTAAGGCTCCTTTGTCCCCCTCTTTGGGTAAAATTTGGTTGTCCCCCTCCATTTATTGTGTTTTTAATAATATTTGCGCAGTGCCGCTTCCCCCAAAAAAATATATATATATATATATGAGATATATATGAAAGACTTGATGTGTATATACTGTTGATTCTTATGTTAAATTTATATCTGATCAGTACATTACATTAGTTTTATACTTCAGTGGCTAATCGCTCGATTAGCGTGGCAACTGTGTATAGAACTTTGCCTTGTATAGTTTTTGTAGGACTCTTTTCGTGTTCAGGAAGACCCTTTCTCGGCAGGAAGACATCAGCTTAAGATCGGTAGACCTCGTGTCCGGTGATGCGCTTCTACGTGTCCTCTTTAAAGCTAGGCTGGATTAATTCAAACTTATTTCCATATATTATTTGAATTAATCCAAGTCATTCTCGACATGTCAAGCCGAAAGCAACTTTCAGCAGGAAGACTTTTCTGAAAGAAATCATCTCTCGATCGACACCAAATCGCCCACCTTTTTGAAGATCTCGAAATGATTATCTCGCTCTGGATATGCGTGAAGACGAAATTCCTTGATCTTGACCCCATGCATTTAATGCATTTATGAATAGAGCTGTTGAAGCCTTCGCCCTCCAACGGATTCTTTTGAAGTGCACTCGCTTTAAATACGCCATTGAAGCTGGAACAAGAGACAAGCATGCGAGAATCAATCGAACACTTAAAGAATTACTCTGAATCTATACAACTCCAAGTCTTTCGGTGCATTCAATAGATCCTCAAAGATCTAGAAGTCCTCGTCAACAACAAGAAGCTGCTCTTCAACATTTATTGTTTTATTCTTCTTGTTGTTTACTTCCATTAACTATACACGCAATTAAATATCTTGTATTTAGATATTTAATTCCATAGACAAACACAAGTCAATATTTTGTACACGATCCACTAGGGATATTCTTTGTAATTAATCTAAGTGGAAAACATAGTGCACAATTTAAATCCAAGGGCCTTGGTGGTGGACGTAGCACTATTTACATGTGAACCATCTCAAAATACTTGTGTTATTTTCCTTCTGCTTGTCTATTACTTGAACGCATAGTTTCCTTGTTCATTATATCCATTTCAGCAGAACTTAAGTAATAAAATAGTCCTTATGAACAATTTTCTTGAAGGTCTTCCGCTACTTGAAACTCTTCATAAACTTCAAGTAACTTTCAAGGAACTTACTTAAAAGTTTTAAAGTGTTAATAAGCTATTCAACCCCCCTTCTAGCTTATTATTGTGCTCATTGGGACCCACATACTATATGCATGATGATTGTATGGGAGATTTGATATGTATATGTAGAGATATACATACGATATAGGTGTATATATATAAACATGCACCCTTACACGTGGTAATAGTGTGAATAGTTTGATTTGTACATGTAATGATATGTATACTTGCATATGATGTTTTGTGGGAACTACCTTCTAATTCATTTGATTTGTGTGTGAACGGGGAATTACACCCTAGTTCACTTGGACGGTTTAGTAAGTAAAAAGGAATTGATATCTTGTGGAGTATCGAGCGATCGACGCCTCTTCACGGGTTTTTCGTCATTATAAAATGACACCACGGTTATATTTATGTCACATAATTATATGTTGCATATATATTGTAGTAGCGCATCTTGGGTCATTATGACTCATCCCGTACTTGTTTTTAGCTACTGATGGCGATAGGCTGCATTGAGGTCGAGTAGATCGTGGTAGCAGGCGGTGGTCGATAGATCGAGGTTAGATCGTGTGGTTCGTGTTTGTAGCGACTTTCCAGTAGCAGCTTGTGGAGTCTTGTTCCTTTTTAGCATTTTCATTGATTTCATGTACTTTACTATTCTTGTGAGATCGACATTTTGTAAAGTTATTTAGACTTTACAGTCGGGTAGAATACTTAGGTATTTGTATTGGTTATTTCTTGGGTCGACGTGTTGTGTCGTGCCTTGTTTGTGGTTTTAGTATTTATTTCAGTTGTCTCCCGGGCACGCAGTAGCTTTAGGGAATTTCCTTATTCTAGTTTTTATAGTTTTTGGTTGACCCCGGTATGCTTTAGCCGTTGGGTAATTGTTATATCAGGTTGGTTCTTTGTTGAAACGCCGGCCTGAAGTGCCGATGGTTTAATTAGCATCAGCAATGTTGTGGCACGCGAGTTTAGTTTTTCCTCCTTTAAGAGATTATGTCTCTCTTGGTTTCATTGTCGTTGGTTTCGAGCTTCCTAGCTTGGGACTTCTTTTCTTATATTGCTTCCGCTGATTCGATTTTTGAAATACCGTATTTTAGTGCAGCTTTATGTTCATGTTTAGAGTGTGTTAGCTCGACCGTTTGACTTACTCTTGTTTAACAAGTGTTTGTCCTCTTCTTAAGTTAGTTCCAGCAACACGACCTTGGGATTTCGTGTTGGAATCCGGGTCGGGTTGTTACACTACGAAAATTGGGTTTCGTTTTGATTATGATTATGATGAGTTCTTGGATTTTTAGGCTTGGGAATCAAGCTCGGATGATTTTTTTTGGGAAATTTGTTATAATTTGAATGGTATGTTAATTTGGGGATGTATGAAATATGTATTTAATGAAATGTGATATTAAGACTCAACGGAGTCATTATAGGTTCAATAAGATGTTAGTGAGCCTTAGGTTGAAATCCTACGATATTCGGGTTTGGTTGGTTTTGATTGTGAGTACCCGAGCATCTCGAATTGTGCCCCATTTGTGACACCCACGATATAGAGGCTTATTGGGGATTTATTTAGAGCGTGCTCGTTAGAGCCGAAGCATTAGAGACCAACCTATGATCTCGAATATCTTTAAGAAATGATTATTGGATAAGTTCTTTCTTAGGGAATTTGGTCGGCGTGCACGAAAGCACTTGCGAGGTTATGACTACGGGTTGGTTTGGTACCCTTGAGATTGGTTTTGAGGATGTCAATTTTATGTGACGGTTAGGACTATGGTTGAGTCTGTTATGCTTTTATGAATAGACTAAACACTAAGTCTTAATTTATGGTTGTTCTTTGACTAAATAATAGTCTTGGTTTACTCCCGAGTAGAGGGTTATAGTAGACCTCATATTGTGATTTCTTGAGCTTATATGCTACGTTTGATTGGGTGATGACTTGAGGATTATGAGTACCTAATTATGTGGTTCTTTGACTAAACTTATAAGTTAGTTGGATTTGTTAAGTATGTGCAAATATGTGCATTGTTAAATTGGTGTGTAGAGCTTTATGTCCTACTTGATTTGATAAGTCCGCTATGGTCGGTCTTGATTCTTGTTTGAGCATGCGAGTAAATATCTACTTGTGCATTGCATAAAAGTCAAGCTGGCATTATTTGGATTGATTTTTCTGTCAGGGTGGGACGATACATCGCCTATACGAATCGTAAGATTTGTATTCGCTATGGATCGCCGCACCTGGGTCCTCACACACCCCTACATTGTTGGCCGCAATGGGGAAGTAGCCCCTTTGCCGTAACAATACGTGCGCCATTGGCTGCTATCTAAATCGAGTAGGTTCTTGATATAAGTCGATGTAATCACAGAGCATCGATGGCACGAACCAGTTTAACATTGTGTATTGCAGGAGCAACACAACGGCACTAATTGGGTATCTTCTCTATCCCTTATGTGGCTTACTATGAGCACTTATATGAAAGATAATGTGCTATATGGTTTATGAAGTTTATGTTCCTTGATAAGTTAATACAAGTTTATTATTGCTATGCTATTAAGATGCCATGATTTTATACATGCTTGTGCATTATGCCATGCCACATCATGCTATGCCATACAATTGCAATTAGTAACTTACTGGATCATTATGACTCACTCCGTGTGTTTGTTTTCCTTAGTGTGTGCAGTGATTCCGTTAGTGCGCTTGGCGGCTTCGGATAGTGATTTCTAGCAGGTGGTCTTCCGGGCTTTAAGCTTTGAAATTTTATTATTATTGTTATTATGTATTTGTGAGACACGAATGTAAAGTTATGTAGACTTTACTTGGGTAGATTATGTTAGTATTGTATTATCGTATTATTTTGGGAGCCGACTTGTTTGGTCGAGCTGTTGTGTCTCTTAGGAGTTATTCCCTTTGTTATTTCGAGCATGCTTTAGCTCACTCATTCTAGTATTGTGTAGTTGTTATTCTATCTCCGACAACTTTAGTCGAGAGACATTGGTTTAGTTGTTAGGGTTTAATCTCTTATTCTTTTAGTTGATTTGGCATTCCGGCATATTGTAGCCGTTGAGTGGTTGTTTATCAGGTTGGTATTTTGTTGATTCGCCAGCCTTTGGTTGCCGATGGTTTGTTGCCCGTGCGCAATGTTGCGTCACGCGCGTCGTAGATTTGTCAAGAGATAGTTGTCTCTCAGCCTCATGTTCTTTGGTTTAGGATTTAAACTCTTGGGTTCCACCTATGATTTTCTTCCGCATGTTTTATTTTTGTTACCCCGTTTTGCCGTTATGGCCTTATATTCCTGTTTTGAGCTTGTTGGCTCAACTCTTGACTCGAACCATTATGCTTAGAAGGTGCTTGTCCGTCTTTTAGCTTGTCTTGACGGCACGACCTTGGGATTTCGCATTGGAGTTCGGGTCGGGTTGTTACATATATTGCATCTGTAACACCCCGGATTCTTGCATGTGCATTGTGTGCTTGCCTTCATGTTTTCTTGTTGATTGTGAGCATGTTTACTTAGTTTATAAATGTTTTAGAAACATTCATAAGTCATTCATGAAGTTCTTAACATGTTTAGAATCATGTATGCTTGTTTGTTGAATAGCCGATTCGATTGCTTTATTTTGGCCTTAGCGATTTTTCCCTCGTTGCTCGTTTTGCTTCTATTTCGTCGTGCGAAGTGTTCGTTGAGTTCTCGACTTTGTATTCAGGTCATAACCATGTTGAAACAAGCCTTTTCCATGACCAAGTTATCCTAGTTTGATTGGTGTTTGATTGGTGTTTGATTCGTTAACCATTCGTCGCATTATTCGAGCCTTGTTCTACCTTGTTCCGGATGTTGTTCGGGTGTCTTTCCGACTTGTTTTAATTTGGGTTAGACCTTAGAATGGTTGACCATAAGTTTGGGACCATTTAGGACATGTTTAGACCTAGTTCAAGGGTTAAACGAGGCCGCATCGAATTTTGAGCACTAGCCCGCCTCAAGAGCCGAGAGCAATTCAAAATCAGCCCAAGCCCCAACATTCAGACGGGCTTTGGTGAGGCGCCTCAACTTCGGGATACTCCTACGGGATTTTTCCCCTGTTTTGCTGTTGAACGATTTTTACACCCAAACCCCTATCCAAACCTTTTCTAAACCTCACTTAAACCTCCCTAAACCTCCTTGATTATGTCCTAACATCTCTAACTAGTAATAAGGATGGATTAAGAGACCATTAGTGATCATTTAAACCACAAAATCAGATTTTTAAAGAGACCACAACATCTTGACACTTGTCCCACTCAATTTAGACCAATATAAGCCATATCTTCGATTTTGACCTTCATTTCTCACCTTCACTCTCTAAAACGAATTTCATCTTCTCTCAAGTTCTCCCATGGCTTCTTGAAGCTACCTTCTTGGTTCTCATCATCCCTTCTTCCATTGCTCAAGCCACCTTCATCAAAAGTGTAGAGCTTGAAGAGTAGATCAACCGATCAATCTTCTCATTTGCTTTCTTTGGTGTAGAACACAAGTAAGTTACTCTTCTCTTCTTTTTTTTTTTAGTTCTCATTGACCCTAAGGAAACAAAGCTTATGATGATTGAGGTCAATGAGGACACATATATGCTTCCTATGCTCTCTTCTTGTGTTTTGAAAGTGTGAACTTGCTAGGAGCATGTATAGGAGGATTTTAGTAAAGTTTATGATACTCTTTCATCTTGTTTATTTAAGGTTTTGAATGTTAGAAACATGTATTACATACATTGATGGAAGTGTTGTTATATGAGAATGCCCTAATTTATGCCTATATGATATGTTGTGAAGTTGTTATGTGTTCTATCCTCAATATTGGACTCTATGATGAACATGAATCTCATTGCTATGCCTTGGTGAATTTATGACCTTGAAGAACTTAGTAATGACCTAGGTTGAGTTATGAAGCACATAGCTTCAACCACCCAGAATTTGAATTTTTTAGTAAAGACTCAGCAGTCGACTCTAGGGAAGATTTGAACATGTTAAACTCTAATTTCAATCCCTACAGTTTGGACACCGTTTGGTCGA
>CM028382.1:73521443-73636788 GCA_013146195.2 Codonopsis lanceolata | reverse complement strand
AGAGTTCAAAGTAAAGACATCTATATACCACAACCTTGTCGCAAGTGATCACGGACAAGTACGAACCTTGCTGCCTCCAGACGCACCTGACGGCATCTAAAGCAAGAAAAGGAGGGGGTAAGTCATAAAGACTTTGTGAGTTAACAATTATGCATGTCATGGCATCATGCAACATACATATCAAGATATCATCTTTAATATCAAGTCAATCAAAGCATTCATTTATATAAACACTTAAATCACATATCCATGGTAGCACATTGTTTCACATAAGTGCTATAAAATAAACCACATAAAAGAGGATATGTTATGGAACCGGTCGCTACGTAGCTCCTGCAATACACACGTTAACATTCGTGCCAATGATACCCGTGATTAGTGTATCAAAGTACCGAGTTCTCTACTCGGTACCAAGCTCTCTCCTTGGTACTTGGACTTGCCAATGTGCTCTTGGTTACAACAAAGGGCTACTTCCTCACTGTGGCCAACGGTGGAGGGTGTGTGATAAAACCCGGTATAACAACCCCATCACTATCACGAGTCCCATAACTGCGGACGGCGATCATTGTCACACCATTGACTCAATCAAATATGCCAGCTGACTAATGCAATGCCAAGTAGATGTTTACTCGTCATATAATCTCAAATAAGGAACAAGTTCGACAAAGAGCGAACTTATTCAACAAGTAGTTGTTTACTCATTTAAGGAATCAAATAAGAATTCGACAAGAGCGAATTCAACATGTCAAATAGATATATCATTCTATAACATGCTCTCAATTATGCATTTGCTTCACATAATCACATAAACCACATAAGAACTCAATCGAGTCTTATAAGAATTCATATCAAACATGCCCTTCAATTCATCCTTAAGTCACGTAAGCTAATTCATTAGTCTAACGACTACAAACATCGTAGGGATTGAATGTGGAATCGGTGGGTATTGTTCAATAACTCCCTAATCTCGACTCAGGTGAGTCATTACTAAAATTCAACCAAGTAGAGCATTGATACTATATGTATCACATTGCCCTTTTCTAAGTTCTCCGTTCATTTAGAACTCGATAACTAAGCCGTTCATGTTCTTAAACTAGCATTAAACACAATCCCGAGTTTCAAACCCTAGTTTCGGTGATTTTGTTAAACCTTGAATTGAAACATATTCTTTCACAAGAGTTATTCCTAAGCTCATTATAAACAACATTCATGCTTTATAAAATGTCAAAATCACAACTTCAATAAGAATTCATAAAATCCTACACATAATTTATAGGTTGAATTGGAGGATTTCTCTTCACAACATGTGTTCACAATCATTAATAGAACAACTATAATGAAGGGGTCATGTTATTTTATTGAACATGAAAATCTCAGGGAATTGTCACTCACCTTGGTCTAAGATTAATGGATGAATGGATGATCAAAGCAAGGATTGTTGTAGAGAAGATCAAGGCCTTCGATTTGGCGGTCTGGATCGCCGATCGGACCACCGAAACTCAGGAAATGATCTCTCAAGTTAGGGTTACCTACATGAACGAAATGGAGCTTGAAGCTCGAATCTCTGAAGTTTTTAATCACAAATGGCTGAATTAGGTGGAAAAATGATTATATACATGCCAACAAAACCCCAATCCAAGTGAAGGTGGTTAAATGGCTTCTCATTGGCTAAGGGAGGATGGCCATTGATAAGGGATGATCTAAGGGCCAAGAAGGGTTGTAGGAGAGTCAACAAAGAGGGCTTTGACTCACTTTGGTCGGCCAAGGGCAAGGGCACAAGGGTCAACAACCAAAACCAACCAGAAAATGTCACAAACCTGAATCTGGCATGATGCGGTCGCATCACTTTGGAGCCATGCGAGCGCTTCAACTATTCATGGCCAATTTCAGATTGTTGTTCTTTGCAGATCGATCTTGTAAAATCGACCATAAATCGTTCAACCAACTCAATGCCAACATGATATGAATGAAATGAAGTCTCTAATATGTCAAGACCTATTACAAACATGTTATAATGATGACAAACATGAAATGGGGTTTGGGTTCTCACACTAAGCCCTTGGATGAACCCTTATCAATGGCCATCATTCCTTAGCCAATTAGAAGGCTTATAACCTCCTTCACATGGATAGTGGCCTTCTTGGAAGGTATAAACCCATTTCTTCAGCCATTTCAGCCATTAGTGACCACCAACAACCAGAGATTCAGAGCTTGAACCTCCATTTTCGTCCATAGCAAGAACACCAACTTGAGAGACCATTTGCCGGAGTTCCAGTGATCCGATCGGCGATCCGAGACCGCCGAATCGAAGGCCTTGCTCTCCTCTACAACAATCCTTGGTTTAATCCTCCTTTCATCCATTATTCATAGGCTTAAGGTGAGTGACAATTCCTAGAAATTTTCATGTTCAATATTATAACATGACCCCTTCATTATAGTTGTTCTATTGATGATTAGGAACACTTTTTGTGAAGAGAAATCCTCCAATTCAACCTATAAAATATGTGTAGGATTTTATGAATTCTCTATGAAGTTGTGATTTTGACTTTGTGTAAAGCAAGAATGTTGTTTATAATGTGCCTAGGAACAACTCTTGTGAAAGAATATGTTTCAATTCAAGGTTTAACAAAATCACCGATTCTAGGGTTTGAAACTCGGGAATGTGTTTATGGCTAGTTTAAGGTCATGAACGGCTTAGTTATCGAGTTCTAAATGAACGGAGAACTTAGAAAAGGGCAATGTGATGCATATAGTATCATTGCTCTACTTTGTTGAATTTTAGAAATGACTCACCGGAGTTGAGATTAGGGAGTTATTGAACAATACCGACTCCACATTCAATCCCTACGACATTTGTAGTTCGTTAGACTAATGTATTAGCTTACATGACTTTGGGATGAATTGAAGGGCATGTTTGATATGTGTGCTTTTAAGACTCATTCGAGTTCTTATGCGGTTTATATGATTGTGTGAAGTAAATGCATAATTGAGAGCATGTTGTAGAATGATATATCTATTTGACATGTTGAATTCGCTCTTGTCGAATTCCTATTTGATTCCTTAATTAGTAAACACCTTGTTGATTCTTATGTTAGATTTATATATGTTCAGTTCATTACATTTGGTTTTATACTTCAGTGGCTAATCGGGCTGCGTATCGAGTAGCGTGGCAACTGTGTATAGAACTTTGCCTAGTATAGTTTTATAGGAGTTTACAGGTTCAGCAGAAGACCCCTTCAAGCTTCACCGTAAGACCTGCTCAAAACCTACAAACGGCAAACCTTGTGTCCACCTGGTCTCTTATGACGTGTCCTGTCCAGCAATGACTCATTGGATTAATTCAAACTTATCCTAATCATTGTTTGAATTAATCCAAGACATTCCCTGACATATCAAGCCGCCGAAAGCAACTTTCCGAAAAGCAGGAAGACTTTTCGTCCTGAGTGCTGAAAGGAAAAGTAGGCTCTCCTACTATCTGCAACAACTCTCAGATCTGACACCTAAATCGCCCACCTTTTTGAAGATCTCAGAAATCATTCCCTGCTCTAGATATCTGCGAAGATGAAAATCCTTGACTGACAGCCCCAAGCAGGCAAGCACACCATATTAAGAAATAGAAAGAAAAGTGACGAAACTATCTATCCCTATTAATTACAAATTTAGTCTTATGTCCCCAAAATAAAATGGCATAATGAATGCAGATATGTACAAAAGTACAGAATAATACGAAAAAGGAAATGAACTGAAAGAAATAATAATGTAGGGTCGGAAATAAAATAAAGTCCCGGCCCATTTGTTGTGCTGCCCGGAATTAATTTGTAACAAAGATGTAATATATTATTTTATTTTATTTTGATTTTTTTTTGAATTTTTTTTGAATATTTTTTTATATCTTTAAATACACATGTAACAGTTATCGGAACGAAACTGCTGCAAGATGGAGGATCATATCCATAAATATAGACACGGATGTATAGGAACGCAATATTCAATTGCGTAAATTAATATAACAAGCATACTGCAGCCAGAAACAAATAAAAACAAAAAAGTTTTATTTTATGAATCTAGCCCTCCATTTTATTTAAAATAAAACAACTCCCCAGCAGAGTCGCCACTATGAGGTTCCTGGTGACTGCGCCCCGCGCCTTGGATAGGGGTGCGCACGGCGGATGCGGGACACCACTGCTCTCGTTCCACCCTCCCTTGCTTAGGGGAAGACGAAATCAAAAGTGCGAGAGGAGTGCTGTCTATGTTAGCGCGTTTGAATGCGCATCGGTAGCCTTTAGTGGATTTTTTATCCAATATGGGAACTTATGGTTTCCCGTATCAAGTTATCCCTTTTTTAGAGGATACCAGGATATGGGAATGCATTACCCTTTCATTCCCATTTTCCCTTTTTTAGGGGAAACGGAAAAGTGCAAAAAATGATATTGTGACGCCCCCACTGTGGATTTTATTAAAAATAGCCTTATGGCCCGTTTCAGATCACTATGGGAGCTTTGGGTTTCCCGCATCAAGTTATCCCTTTTTCAAGGATACCAGGATATGTGAATACATCACCCTTCCATTCTCATTCTCCCTATTTTTAGGGGAGAACGGAAAAGTGCAAAGAAGGAGTGTTGCGAGGCCCCACTGGATCTGAAAGTTTTAGAGTCGCCATCTTTATTTTAAGGCAAAATAAAGCAAAACCAAAAAAAGAGAAAAATAAACCAGAGAAAAAGAAACGGGTTCGGAGGCTAAGTTATGAGTTGGGAAGGTGCTAGGCACCCAACTCGCCCTTTCGGTCTCAAAAGTGGTTTTTGGCTGAAGTATGCTTATTGTTATATTTATTTAGCAAATAAATAAAGCATTAAAAGACAGGAAATTAAAGCAAATACATCCGTGGCTACATTATTTACGAACTTGCAGCCATTTCCTTACAATAATTACAAATGTACTTAAAAATATTTGGCCATTATAACGGCTCTTTTACATAATATTTCATATTCTAATCTGGGCAGCACAACAGCTTATATTAACTACATTGTGCCATATTTAAATAACAACTTTAAATAATAAATGACTAGAAAAGTAAATAAATAAAATAAATAACACCCTTAAAGGCTTTACCTTTTAGAGCGGTAGTGTGCTCGCTCTGTCCTTCAGGGAGATGAAATCTTTTTTGTTGTTTGTTGTGTGGTTGTTGTTTTGATTTGGGCAGAGTGACTGCTTATTTTGGTGACTTTTGGCTTGTCTACTCGGGCAGAGTGACATCATATTTGGGTAGGTTTTGGCCTTTTTGGTTGGGCGGAATAACGGCTTAGTTTTTGGGTTTTTCAGCTCATTACTCGGGCAGAGTAACGGCTTATTTTGTGATTTTTGGGCCGGGGAAGTGAGGTGGATACCTAACAACTAGGCTAGGGATCACTTATAACCGGTGGATATTTATTTTGGTGGAGTTTGGACGGGGTTTGGAGACTTTAGTGGGCTTCACTCACCTATCTCACACCTCTCGTAACTATTCGGTGTCGCAGAACGACAGAGATTCGTCTCGGTTTTTCTCTACCGATTTTCTGAACAAATGAGAAGGGACCCGGGGCCTCTTAGTTATAGGTGAGAGTGAGGAGTCATCGAGAATTCCTTCATTTCTTTCAGCCGCATTGATGGATTGTACAACGAGCTTCGCCGAGTGCACAATGCGTTAAGTCGAGAGGCTACAGTAGCACCCTTGGCGCGGCAATATGGTCTCCTTGGCACGGCACCCACAGCCCCTTTAGGCCGCGCCAAGCCCACTATTCAAGTTTGTTTTTGACACTTTCACTCCTCGCAATTCACTGTTTTGCGCATCCTACTTTACCTTTCGCATTTTTAACTCCTGCAACTTGACATTTGTTAAGTTTGAACAGTTCTTGATATCACATGTCAGAGTCACATACCAGGGGTACGAAATTGGGGTGTCTACACCAACACCACATTGGGGCTTTATCCCCAATCAAACAATAAACTAATAATATTCAATACACCATGTAATATATGTATGAATGCACATGAGCTACCGATAAGACGCGTACTCATAATAACAATAATAGTAGCAACGGTATAATATATATACGAGCATATACCTTCCTATTTCGGATAGGTTTCAAAACTCCGCAATGGCCAACCGCCACGTGCACACGACCTCAAACTCTAGGTCGACCATCCCCATCTCTCTTGTAGCCACAAGATTGTTGGCTAGCACTCCCAGACCGATTAACTCTCATCCTCGGGCAATCTTTACGAACATGATCTCCGCCACAAGCAAAGGACTTTCCTGTTTTGCCCCAACATCTGTTCTCGACGTGTCTTGCCCTCCTACAAAAATTACATCTCAATTCACCGCCTTGTCGTCTCCGACTAGAGGTAGGAACATCACTCCGTCTACCAGAACGTACGTCTCCTTGACTAACTGTCTGAGGTGCTACCTGCCCTCTAATACCATCATTACTTTTAATAGTCCTCGAGGTTCTCTTTTGAGCATACTCCTCGATGTCCAACTCCATCGCATACGAACGATTCACAGCATCTCGGTACTCCGTGAGCTGTAATGGAATAAGTTGCCTGCGATACTTCATCCTTAGGCCTTTTACAAACCGATGGGTCTTTTTAGCTTCATTTGGTACTAAGTAACTACAGTAACGCGTCAACTCTGTGAACTTCGCTGAATACTGAGCCACAGTCATATCTCCTTGTACTAGCGCAATGAATTCCATTTCTCTTCTTTCCCGAACTACTACCGGAATAAACTGTGCCCTAAACTCCATCATGAAGTTTTCCCACACTTGAGGCACTCCATGGTGTCTCCAACTATCTCGTAACACATACCACCAATGGTCAGCCGCACCACTCAACTTAAACACTGCTAGGGTCACCATCTCTTCTGACGTACAACCCATAACTGCAAAGATCTTCTCCATGCTTTCTAACCAATGTTCTGCTTTAGAAGCGTTGGGCTCTCCACGAAGCTCTCAGGTTTCAACCTCAAGAATCTCCCAAGTATCGTGGAATCGTCTTCCCCTCTAAACATTTGTTGAGGAGTCACATGTGGATAATTAACGTTCTCCCCTCTCTCGTTACCACGAGCTATACCCGGATGAGATCTACTAGAACTAGCTCCACGCCAAGCTCCTGACACAATATACCTACAAGGAACACTCAACGTTAAAAATCTCAACAATAAACCTAACCCAACTAGGCCAAGGAACCTATCCTGGAGAAATAGCTAACCAATAGCTCTGATACCAACTGTGGACGACCCGACCCGAATTTCTATACGAAATCCTAAGGTCGTTCCGTCAAGACAAGCTAAGAGATGGACAAGCACATGCTAAGCATAATGGTGCGAGTCAAAAGATGAGCCAACAAGCTCAAAACAGGAAGGTAAACCAATAACGGCGAAACGAAACAACAAAAGCTAAAACCTGCGGAAGCAAAAACATAAGTGGAACCCAAGACTTTAATCCTAAACCAAGGAATGCAAGGCTGAGAGACAACCATCTCTCGACAAATCTACGACGGGCGTGACGCAACATTGCGCACGGGTAACAAACCATCGGCAACCAAGGGTCGGCGAACCAACAAGATCCCAACCTGATAAACACCCACTCAACGGCTATAACATGCCGAAGGGACAATTAAACTATAAGAATAATATTTCAAATGCTAAACAAATATACCAAGATCTCACGACTAAAGTTGTCGGAGGTAGAAATAACAATAATACAATACTAGGATGAGCAAGCCAAACTTTGCTCGAAATGACAACGGAAATAATTTCTAAAAGATACAACAACTCGGCTATAATAGCCGGCTCCCAAATAACACAACAAATAAATGCTAATATAATCTACCCCAGTAAAGTCTACATAACTTTACATCTGTGTCTCACAAATAAATAACAACAATAATAATAACTCCAAGCTTATTGCCCGGAAGACCACCTGCTAGAAATCGATATCCGAAGTTGCCGCGCGTACTAACGGGATCACTACACACACTAGGGAAAACAACCACACGGAGTGAGTCATAATGACCCAGTAAGTTACTAAATGCAACAATATAGCATATTATGTCATGGCATGGCATAATGCACAAGCATATAAGAATCATGGTATCATACTAGTATACCAACAATAAACATGTACTTAGTTACCAAAGCACATAATCTCACATAAACCACATAGCATAATGTCTTTCATATAAATGCTCATAAATAAATATGTGTAACAAGAACTGTAAATCGGATTATTACAAGCAAAATCCGGGTCCAATGCCCAACCAAACTTACCATGGGATTCATCCTTAAACCTAAATCCGGGTTCAACACCCAACCGATCATACCTTGGGTTTCATCCTCAAATGATCAAATCTCATCAGTTTCCCTTAATGAGTACTCGTTACATTCATCCAACCTAGGATGAGAAATAGGAGCTTGATATCAGGCTAGATGGCACTAACTCGAGACCACATCCCACTATAGGTCAAATAGTGAGGAGAAAGGGAACCAATGCAACGATTCATTGCGAATGTTCCCAAAGGCTATGAATCGTCTCATTGCCGACACTATGACCAAACTGCCAGGAGGACTCAAACCAAAATGCTCAAGTAGGTATTTACTTTGCATAAACCAAATGAGACCAAGTTCATCATTACCGGGCTCATCAAATCAAGTAGGACATAATGCTCTACAAAAATCTCAAAAACAATGCACATATTTGCATATACTTAACATGTTCAACTAACTTACAAGTTTAGTTCAAGAACCACATATTGAGGTACTCATAAATTCTCAAGTCATCATCCCATCAAGAATAGCGTATAAGCTCAATAAATCATAACGTGAGGTCTACTATAATCCTCTACTCAAGATCAAACCAAAGACTATTGAATTAGTCTAAGAACATCCATATCTCAAGACTTAGTATTTAGTCTTCACTTAAATCACACCGGACTCAATCATAGTCTTAATCGTCGTATATAATCGACATCTCGAATACCATACCCAAGAATATCATGACTACTCCGTAGTCACTTCCTCGCAACTGCTTTTATATGCACGTGACCAATTTCTTAAAAGAGAGAATTCTTCCATTTATCGTCTCTTAAATATACTCAAGGCCATAGGTTGGTCTCTAATGTTCCGTGCTCTAACAAGCACGCTCAAAATATATTTCCAATGAGTCTCTATAACATGAGTGTCTCAAATAGACACAAAATGAGATGCTCGGTGCGCACAAACATAATCACCCAAAACCCAAACATTGTAGGGTTTCAACCCAAGGCTCATTATCATATTATTGGCCTTAAAATGACTCCGTTGAGTCTTAATACTACATTTTATTCTTTATGTGTTTCATAAATCCACGCTTTAACATTTATTCGAATTTGCAACAACGTTCCTAAATTCATTCGGGTTTGATTCCCAAGCCTAAAAATCCATATAATTCATCATAATCATATTTCCATTTAAAGCTTGGAGACTGCATTTCACAACATCAATCAAACAAAACCCAATCATCGTAGGATTTCAACCCAAGTTCGTTTAACATATTATCGAACTTATAATGACTCCGTTGAGTCTAATCTACATTTTCCAAAAATTAGGGCATAGAAGCCATTGGCCACAACACCCTCCTATGTTCATAACTATCATCAATGACTATGTTCCCAAGCTCATTAAGCCCACATAATCCCAACAAAACACTTAGTTAGGCAACATAGAGCAAAAATCACATTTTATGCATAAACCCATTTAATTCACTTCACCAATCATGCTCTCAATACTTTGAATAAATCACATAGAATGAATTAATATACTACTCTACACATGAATATCATACTAATCAAGGTCTCAAGCAAATTCATCCAACCAAAATCAATATTTAGGCATTTAGGGTTCATAGCATCTCTAAAAAGCCTAGAATGCACCCATTGACCTCACATAACACAAAGGTTGTTTTCTCTGGGGTCAATGGGGCAAAAACAAAGAGGAAGGGATGTAGTAACTTACCTAAAATCAACCCCATCAAGCAAGCAAAACGAAATTCTAATCGGTGGAAGTTGTTGTCTTCAACCTCCTCTTCACTTCTATGGCTTGGTTTGGGAAATGAAGCTCTCAAGCTTTGGAATCCATGGATGAACACTCAAGAACCCTAGAAGACTCTCTCTCAAGCTTCCTAGAGACTCTCCCACGTTTTTTAGAAGTCAATGGCTGCAAATGGGGTGTTAGACTTGGTGTTTGTGGTCTAAAAGGGTTAGGGAATAAGTGGGTGATGTGCCTAAATGTTGTGGTGGTTCCCTCTCATTAAACCCACTAATCCTACTCTAAAACTTTATTTGTGACGACCCGACCTGGATCCCAATACGAGACACCAAGGTCGTGCCGTCAAAACACACAAATAGCAAGCAATGGGTAAGGCCATAACGGCAATACGCCAACGACTCAACAAATGCGGAAGCGAATAACTTAAATGGACCCGAGCTAACAAGCTCAGAAACACAAAACAACCAAAGAGATAGTAAATCTCTCGGCCCAAAATTTCGACGCACGTGACCCAACATTGGGCACGTACTACAAACTCCCTGTTACAATTTTATGAACAATATAATAACCAAGTCATCGGCGACGTTACAGCCGGAACCCAACATTAGACTAAGTCTACAACTCTAGTCTACACACTCAACGGCTAAACATGCCGAAGTACAACATAACCAACAATATAAATAACTTGAGATGGAATAAATATGTACTTAAACAAACGTGGCTCGACTAACATTTGTCGGCTCACTAAAAACAAATATTAATAATTTAACAAGTACATGAACTAATAAAAACACAACTTTACTACCCATAGTGAAGTCTATATAACTTCACTTCCCAAACGTCCTTTCCAATAAACTTAAGGTTATAAAAATTAATACTAGTAGCAACCTTCGTAAAATCTCACTTCTACCGTAGACTCGGCGGATTCCTTCGAATTACTAGCTCGGCTCGAATCTAAGGAAAACAAAGCAAATGAGTAAGTCATAATGACTTAGTAAGCTACTAAAGATGCAATGTCATGGCATGACATTATGCTCAAATAAAACATGTACATCTCATGTCATACTTATGATATAACATTTCATGGTATAATTTTTAACATAAATCAAATTTCATACTTAGTCACATAGAACTTAGTTCTACATAATTTATTAGAAAATCATCCGTATCAAATAGCATATGCTTCTCAACTCCAATAATGTGTAGCATGTTATTTCCACATTTTAACTTATCATCAAGCCACATAACCAATTATATCATGAGTCTCATAGATCTTCATTTAACACAACTCATATAATAATTCATATATGGGAGACTATTGTTTCTATTCTAATCATGAATAGCATGTTATATTTTTAGTATAACATCATATCATAAAAATCATCATTTCATTAGCATGTTATATTTTTACTATAACATTTCATCAAGTAATCATCATCTCATGTAAATCATATCATAACCACGTAGAACAACAATTCATATACGTGCTCGTAAAATAAACCACATAAGAGAGAGAAGATGATTTTCCTTTCCGTTTCCAGCGTGTAACTCCTGCGGAAACAAACGTGTCCTCGATAACCCTTTCGTGGCATCGACGTCCCCGAAACAATCCCCGTTCGGGTTCCATAGCTATCAAAGGTAGGTGTATTACTCTAGCAATGATCAGGTACATCCCCACCGTGGCCATCGATGGAGGGGTGTGTGCAAACACGTCGCGACGATCCATTATGATCACGAATCCCACAATTCGTGAAGACAATGCATCGTCCCGCCAAAACTCAAACCAAAACCGCCAGCTGGACTCAAACTCAAGCATAGGTAATATATACTCGCATGCTCAAATAAAGGAAAAGTGCAACACACCGTACTAATCCAATCACGTAGATATTTACCTATAAATCACATAGTTACGCATTTCTATGCTAACTAACACATAAACATCTTAGAGCGATAATATCAAGTCTCTAATACCCAAGTGTTCTTCATACACTTGAAAACGCTCGGAGGCTTGACCTCCATCAAAACTACCCCAAATTCCGTAGGATCTTAATATGTGATTCACTATATTCATATTAGTCCAATAATCGACTCCGTTGAGTCATTTCTACTCTTTTCAAATTTGAAGGCATAGAAGCTATTTGCATCGTAGCCCTCCTATTATTCATTAGCTATTATTCATGGCTATGTTCTTAAGGTTAGCAACATTGTACAACCCAACAATCCATACTTTCCCAACAAAAACCTCAAGACATGGTTCATAGGTCAACACTTCTCATTTAAAGTCAACCATCACATTTCAAGCATGTATCTCAAGATAGCATTTAATCAAGCATGCTTTCATCCAAATTATCCATTTATCTAAGCAAGATGTAAATTCATCTAGTATGTTCATAACCAACATGTAAATTCATCTAACATGTTCATAACCTTAAATTCATGAATTATAGTTGACCAACATACTCTTATTTGCATAAAAGTCAAGTCAACCCAATAAAGTCAAACATTACATTTTAATCATGTAATCCAAAATGATAATTCATTATTCATGCTCACAACCAAAAGTTCATGAATTAGATATCAACATACTCTTATATATATGAAAGTCAACTTTATTTTTAAAAGTCAAACGAAACATTCAAACATGTAATCAATTGTCTTGATTCATTTTCCATGCTCACAATGAAAATTCAAGATTCATCAAGTATACTTCCAACCTTATACCCATAACATGTGTGATTCCAACAGCTCATAATATTCCATAAAATTCTCCAAAAATCATTCATAACATCACTAACTCATTTGCTACATACATAGAGTCAAACCCTACGTTTTTAGGAATTCATGGCTATCATGCTCAAAGTCCAAACTTCCAAAATGAGGTTCAATAATAGGCTCCATTAAACATAGAAAGCATCCTATTCATTCTTTTAACAAGTTCACCCATCAAAAATCCAAAAATCAAAATAAAATCACACAACATACATGTGTACTCATTGACCTCAAATAGCAAGCATCTTTGTTTTCCTTAGGGTCAATGAGCACAAAAGCAATAGAAGAAGGAGTTTAGTAGCTTACCTAGCTTGAGTGAAAACTCAAGAGAATCGAAATCCGATCGGTGAAGTTGTTCTACTCGTCGAGGGCGTCGAGAATCAGAAGTTTGGAGGCAATCGGACGGTCGGATCATCAAGGATTTGAGGAAGAAGACCAAGGGCTCAAAGCCCCCCATGAACTCCCACTCTCTAGCTCTCAATACGTATAAGAAAGAAGGGGAAGAATGAAGAGAATGGCTGCAATCTAGAAGAGGTTAGGCTATTTATACTTCCCAAGTAATGAGGGCACAATAGGAACTTCCAAGGTAAAATTAGTGAATGTTAGGAGTAATCAACCACTAATTAAAACTTAATTAACTTCCCAAATATGTTAGGACATGTTTAAGACAAAGTATGGGAGGTTAGGAAGGGTTTAGAGGGGGTTTGGTAAGGGTAGAATAGGAATTACACATCAAAAACACAAAACAGGGACCATGCTGCTCGAAGGACCATGCGCTCGCATGGTCCTCCTACCATGCGACCGCATCATAGCATTTTACCCTTGGTGACGTTTTCTGCAATCTTCGTTCGCGTCCGGTCCTTCCCGCATGCAACCGCAACCCTTAAAGCTTCGAAACGGCCTATAATTCAACCCTTAAAGTCCTCAAACACTTGGCTAAACCACACAAGTCTCAAATCACTTTCAAAGTAGGTCTAAACTCCCATAAACAACTCCCGAAACAACTCGGAGCAAAACCGGCGAAAGGCACAAAAGCTAGCTAACGAAACAACGAATGAAACCACAAACCGACAAGCAACAACCCAAGATTATAAACACTTCAAAAGGATATTAAATAGGCCTGAATGCTCCTCAGATGATTAGAAACAGATAGGAGAAATGAGCTCCCGAAATACGAGACGATCACTCGGCTCAATCTCAAACTACGCGATAAGAAGAATTGTTATCCTCGAAGCGTCAAAACTTCACGAGACTTAAGGAATACATCCAATTAGAAGTCTAACACATCTAAACATGTTAATCAATCATCATGTAAAGATCTAAGACCAAATCGAGGTTAGGAACACAAAACCCGAGTAAACTCTCAATCGCGTCGCATTTCGGCTATCGTCGAGTTACGACTTGTGACTTTAGCAAGTCAACAACTAAATGACATCTCTTAATAGTATTTTGATCTTAATGTGATCTCTCATACACATCTAGACTCTCTTACAAACCAAACGAGCAATCAACAAGGGAAGAAGTGCGAGCATTGCACGCAATTCAAGCTAAGCGGGAATCGGGGTCTTACACTATTAGATGTTTAGGATATAATATAAGGTAGTTAGGATGGTTTAGGATTAGTTTAGGATGGGTTTGGGTAGGGGTTAGGTTAGACAATTGGCAAAAATGAGTCAAAATGATGTAACAGGGATCTGCTGGACCATGCGGTCGCATGGGGGTGGGTGATGCGAGCGCATCACTCAGCTTCCTCCAATTTTCAATTTTCTTGTTTCTTGCTAGGTCTAGGTCACTCCCCCTTGCACCCTCGAGTCTTCCAATGCACAAAAGGGTCTAGAATTCAACCTTAAAAGACTCCAAATCATAATCTAATCATCCAAGGTCCAAACCTCACTCAAAGATGGTCTACAACTCAAACAGAACACTCCCGAAATAACCCGGAGCGAAACCGAAGCAAGGTATAACAACTCGCTAACGAAACGTTCAATGAAACCACAAACCGACGGGAAACAACCCAAGATTATTAACACTTAAAAGGGATATAGAATAGGCCTGAATGCCTCTCAGATGATGAATAACAGATAGGAGAAAAGAACTCCCAAAAGACGAGACGATCTTACAGCTCAATCTCAAACTATGCGATAAGAAGAATTACTATCCTCGAAGCGTCAAAACTTCACAAGACATAAGGAATACAACCAACTAGAAGTCTAACACATCTAAACATGTTATTCAATCATCATGTAAATATCTAGGGCCAAATCGAAGTCAGGAACACGAAACGCAAGTAAGCTCTCAATCGCGTCGCATTTCGACCATTGTCGAGTTACAACTTGTGACTTTAGCAAGTCAACAACTATATGGCATCTCTTAATAGTATTTTGGTCTTAATGTGATCTCTCATACATATCTAGACTCTCTCGTAAACCAAACAAGCCTTCAACAAGGGAAGAAATGCGAGCATTGCACGCAATTCAAGCTAACCGGAAATCAGGGTATTACAGCCCTCCTCTTCTACAATCCTTTGTTTGTTTGTTCTTTCCTCCATTAATCATAGGCTTAAGGTGAGATCTCAATTCCTAGATTCATATGTTCAATAAAATAACATGCTTCCTTCATTATAGTTGTTCTAAACATGCTTAGGAAGACTTCTAGTGAAGTAGAATTCACCATTTCATCATGTTAAAATTATGTAAATTCTTGGGGTTTCCATGTCAAATTATGAATTAGACTTTGTGTAAAACATGAATGATGTGCTAATGTGCCTAGGAATAACTCTTGTGAAAGAATAAATTCCAATTGTATGTTTAACAAAATCGATTGTTCTAGGGTTTCAAACTCGAGAATTGGATTATGGCTAGTCTAAGGTCATGAATGGCTTGGTTATTGTGTTCTAAATGAACAAAGAACATAGAAAAGAGTAATGGGATGCATATGTATCCATGCTCTATTTGGTTGTACTTTTAGCAATGACTCATCAAAGTTGAGTTTAGGGAGTTATTGAACAATACCGACTCCACATTCAATCCCTACAACATTTGTAGTTTGTTAGACTAGTATATGATCTTACGAGACTTTAGGATGAATTGAAGTACATGCTTTGATGTATGAGTGCTTATGAGACTCAATCGAGTTCTTATGCGTTTTATATGATTGTGTTTAATAAATGCATAATCGAGAGAATGTTGTAGAATGATGTATCTATTTGACATGTTGAATTCGCTCTTGTCGAATTCCTATTTGATTTGATGTTAAGTAAACACCTACTTGTTGAATAAGTTCGCTCTTGTCAAACTTCCTCCTTATTTGGTTTATATGACGAGTAAACATCTACTTGGCATTGCATTAGTCCAACTGGAATATTTGGTTGAGTTGATGGTGTGACAATGCATCGCCGTCACGAGTTATGGGATTTTTGATAGTGAAGGGTTGTTATACCGCGTTTTTATCACACACACCTCCACTGTTGGCCATAGTGGGGAAGTAGCCCCTTTGTTGTAACCAACAGAGCACATTGGCAAGTCTAATTACCAAGTAGAGAGCTTGGTACCCGAGTAGAGAGCTCAGTACTTTGATACATCTATCACGGGTATCTCTGGCACGATAAAGTTAACGCTGTGTATTGAAGGAGCAACGTAACGTCATGGGTTATTTAACATATCCTCTTTATATGTGTTTTACTTTATGGCACTTATGTGAAACCAACGTGCTACCATGGATATGTGAACTAAGTGTTTATGAATGCTTTGATTGACTTGATATTAATGATGATATCTTGTTATGTATGTTGCATGATTCC
Source organism: Codonopsis lanceolata (assembly GCA_013146195.2). Lineage (NCBI taxonomy): Eukaryota > Viridiplantae > Streptophyta > Magnoliopsida > Asterales > Campanulaceae > Codonopsis > Codonopsis lanceolata. The sequence goes on along the minus strand of CM028382.1, from coordinate 73,620,160 downwards.
ATGACATGCATAATTGTTAGCTCACAAAGTCTTTATGACTTACCCCCTCCCTTTTACCGCTTTAGATTCGAGCCATCCAGGTCCTTCCCTTTGAGGTGTTGCAGAGTTCGGGCTTGTCCGAGATCACTCACGAGAAGGTTGTTTTAGAGATGTCCTTCTTTTGTTCTCTTTGAAAAGGACGTTGTAATACCCCGATTTCTGGTTAGCTTGATTGCGTATGATGATCGCATTTCTTCTCTTATTGATTGTATGATTGGTTTGTGAAAGAGTCTAGATGTGTATGAGAGACCACATTAAGACCAAAATACTATTAAGAGATGCCCTGTGAGAACCCAAACCCATTACTTGTATAACATCATTATAACATGCTTAATGTATGTCTTAACATGTTAGAGAGTTCATATATATTGTTCATATCATGCTTGCATTAGAGTTGTTACGATCATAGTCGCTTGAATGTCTTCTATGCGTTGCATACTTTGTCGTTTGTGCTTTGAGTGTTCATCTTAGCATGTTAGCACTTAACCAAGTCTTTTTGGAGTCTTAGTACCTTGCATATATGACTTATAACATTCATCTTGATCATAGTAGGCTTGGTTGAAAGTTTTGAAGCTTTATTGCTTCGTTTGAGTCTTAGCGTTTGCCCTTGTTGCTTGTATTGCTTGTATTACTTGTGTTTCGTCTTGCGAGATGTTCATTGAGTTCTAGGCCATGTATTCAGGTCATATCCATGTTTAAACAAGACTTGTTCATGTCCAAGTTGTTCTAGTTTGATTTGTGTTTGAATCGTGTTTGATTCGTTGGCCATTCGTCGCATGATTCAAGCCTTGTTTTAACTTGTTTCGGATGTTGTTCGAGTGTGCTTCCGACTTGTTTTGAGTTGGGTTACACCTTAGAATGGTTTCCCATGAGTTTGAGACCATTTAGGACAAGTTTAGACCATGTTCAAGGGCTGAACCTTGCACTCGCATCGTTTTTTGGTCATTGGCTCGTGGAACAGTGCTGAGAGCACACAAAAAATTATGTTGGCTGGGAATAGGACCATGCGCTCGCATGGTCCTTTAGTGAAGCGACCGCATGCTCCAGGATTTCACTTACGGGATTTTTTTTAACAATCTGATTTGTGACCCAATTAACCCATTGAACCCCCATCCTAATTGACCCTAATCCATCCTATTAGACCATAAGTAAGTTGGATTAAGCCTAACCTCATTCATCCACCATTAGACAAGTGGATTCCCATGCATTCTCCTTGTGACGTGTGGAGTTCCACCCACATTTTCATGCCATATATAAACCTCCCACCTTTGTGATCAGCCATTAAACCCACCATATCAGTAAATTTCTTCTCTCTCTTCCCAAGCTTTTGTGTGTGAATGGTGAGGGGAGATTAGTGTGTGTTTCCTCCATAACTTGAGCTCCCAAACTCCGATTGCCAATCCGAGACCACCAAAATGAAGCTATCGACGAGGTGATTCTATCTGATTAGTTTTTGTTCACTTCATCTTTTTCCTTGGTGTAAGGTAAGCTATTGATTCCCCTTAGGATGTATGCTAGAAATTCCATGCTATCCCCCTTTTCTTATGATTCCCATGCTCCTACCATGTCTATACCATGTTTGATGATGAATTAAGTTTATGAGATTTTTGAATGAATTGTTCATCTTGTTAATTTGGTCCTAAGCCTAGAATTAAAAGTGTTTGTGGGTCCCAATGGGCACAATAATAAGCTAGAAGGGGGGGTTGAATAGCTTATTAAACACTTAAAACTTTTAAGTAAATTCTTTGAAAGATACTTGCAATCTATCGAAAAGATTCAAGTAGCGGAAGACCTTCAAGGCAGTTGTTCCAGGTCTGCCGATAAGGACTACCGGTAGACCTTTACAAGTTACTTAAGTTCTGCTGTAAATGGATAAAGATAATCAGAGTAATTAAGCAGTTCAAATATCAGACAAACAGTAAGAGATAACACAAGTATTTTGGGATGGTTCACACTATAATGAGTGCTACGTCCACCACCAAGGCAGTCAACCTTGGATTTAAATTGTGCACTATGTTTTCCACTAGATCAATTACAAGGAATATCCCTAATGGATCGTGTACAAAATATTGACTTGTGTTTGGGGTCTAGGGAATTAAATATCTGTAAAAACAGGATATTTAATTCGTGCAGAAGTATAGTAAATGAAAGTAAACAACAAGAAGATAAAGCAATAAGTGTTGATGGGCAGCTTCTTGTTGTTGACGAGGACTTCTAGATCTGTAGAGGATCTCTTGATTGCACTGAGCTGAAAGACTTGGAGTTATGAAGTTTCATAGCAATCCTTTTAGTGTTCGATTGATTCTGTACAGTGCTTGTTTTTCCAGTCTTCAATGGCAGCATTTATAGCAGGTGCACTTCAAAAGATCCGTTGGAGAAGACGAATACTTCAACAGCTCTTTTCAACAATGCATTAAATACATGGGGCTGTCAGTCAAGGATTTTCTTCTTCACAGATATCTAGAGCAAGGAATGATTTCTGAGATCTTCAAAAAGGTGGGCGATTTAGGTGTCAGATCTGAGAGTTGTTGCAGAAAGTAGGAGACACCGCTTTTTCCTCGCTTTCATCGCTCAGACGAAAAGTCTTCCCCGCTGAAAGTTGCTTTCGGCGGCTTGATATGTCAGGGAATGACTTAGGTTAATTCAAACAATGATAAGGATAGGTTTGAATTACCCCAATAAGTCATTGTTGGATAGGACACGTCATAGAAGATTAGGTGGATACGAGGTCTACCGTTTGTGGGCTTTAAGCAGGTCTTCCGATGAAGCTTGTGGAGAGGTCTTCCGCTGAACCTGTAAAGTCCTATAAAAACTATACTGGGCAAAGTTCTATACACAGTTGCCACGCTAATCGATACGCAGCCCGATTAGCCACTGAAGTATAAAACTAGATGTAATGAACTGAACAGCTATAAATCTATCATAAGAATCAACAGTGTTCTATGACCCATTTGGAATAACTATTGTTCTTGGACTATTAACTTTTGACAACTTTTAGAGATTGTGATTCTAGGATTCCATAAACTATGAATTGTTCATCTTGTTGTTTTGGTCCTAAGCCTAGAGTCAAATGTGTTCTATGCTTCATTTGGAATGATTATTGTTCTTGGACCATTGACTTTTAATAACTTTTAGAAATCATGATTCTAAGGTTCCATAAATCATGAATTGATGATAATTCTTGACTATGGTTGTTATTTGGATTAATAGCCTAGTCTATCCTTTACGAGAACTTAGAAAAGGGTTTAGAATGCATTTAGCGTTTAAACTCTATTGGATGAATTTATAGAGATGACTCAACTGAGTCAAATTTAGTGAGTCATTGAACAATATCGGCTTAATGATCAATCCCTACGACGTTCTAAATGCACTAAGAATATTAATTCTAGACTCTTGAATTGGATTGATTACCATGCTTGATTTAGATGCCATATAATAGAATGCCTATTTGACATCTTGAGTTCACCCTTGTCGAACTCAATCCTACTTGATAATTGATGAGAATAATTACTTGTCATGAATGAAATCGCTCTTGTCGACCTCGTTTTCTACTTGAGAATTTGTTAAGTAAACACTACTTGGCATTTGCATGAGTCCAGTTGGCATACCTGTCCTTGTACACACACGCCTCCACTGTAGCCATAGTGGGAAAGTAGCCCCTATGTTGTAACCATTGGAGCGCATTGGTATGTCTATCCTGGGCATCTCCTCGGAAGGTTGATGTACTCACAATCATCTGACACCTCACATTCCAGATAATGCTTGTATGAGGGAACTACGTAGCGGCCCGACTCTCCATATATCCTTATCATATGTGATTTAATTACGAGCACCTATGTGAAATAATGTGCATCTTGGATATATGTTCTATATGCTTATGTGACGATATCTTGCCTTGTATGTTGCATATTGCCATGACATGCATGATTGATAGCTTACAAGTCTTTATGACTTACGCATTCCCCTTTACTGCTTTAGATCTTAGCAAAGTAGGTCCTTCTCGTTGAGGCTTGCGGTGTTCGTGTTCCCTTGTTCCTCTTTTGGTCCGACGTTACAGTTGAAGAGGTGGTTTAGATGTCCTCTTCCTTTCTTTTGTAATTTGCAAGGACGACGGGTTTTAAAGCAAGTCATTTAGACTATGCTTGGGAATGTGTTTAGAACTTGTACTTGTTTCCTTTATTTAGATACTTGTAGTTTTATCACTTGTAGTACTTGTAATCCCTTTTGATGCCGGCATTGTGTAAGTCGAGCTTTGGTTATCATGTTGATTAGTTTACTACGTATAAGTCTTCCGCTGAGCATCCTATTAGCTCTTATTTAATTCTTGTCCATAAACTGCTAGCTTGGGTTCCGGCATGTAGTGTCACTGATGACTTGGTTTAATTGCTTAACTGTTATATCAGGTTTGAAAAGTTTTAAAAATTCCGGCCTTTTGGTGCCGAGGCGTGTTATGTCTCCAATGTTGCGTCACGTCGTTTTCTTAAATTGAGTCCTTGCATGTTTATGTGTTTACTTGTTTCCCTCCTATTTGGGCGGTCCGACCCGCGGTTCCGCCTCGGGCCCGGGTCGGGTCACCACATGCCCTATAGTTGTTGACTTGCTAAAGTCACAAGTCGTAACTCGACGTTAGTCGAAATGCAACGCGATTGAGAGTTTACTTGCGTTTTGTGTTCGTGACCTTAGTTTGGTCCTAAATCTTTACATGATGATTGATTAACAAGTTTAGATGTATTGGACTTCTAGATGGATGCATTCCTTACGTCTAGTTATGTTTTGACGCTTCGAGGATAGCAATCGCTCTTATCGTGTAGTTCGAGATTGAGTCGTATGATAGTCTCATCTTTGGGAGTCCTTATTCTCCTAGTTGTTGTTTAATTTCTTAGAAGTATTTGAGCCTATTCATTGGCCTCTTGACTTGCTTTAAGTCTCATGGTATTGCTCGTTTGATCGCTAGTTCATTCGTCGATTCTTTACCGAGTTGTGTGCCTTGCTTCGGTTTCGCTCCGAGTTGTTTAAAGAGTTGTTTGTCGGTGTTCTGTGGGAGTTCTAGACTCACTTTGGATGGGGTTTGAACCTTGTTTGATTTGGTTATGTGTTTGGGGTCTTTTGGGGTTGATTTCTAAGCCCTTTTTGGTCTGGGAGGCTTGCGGCCGCAAGGGGGAAGGACCTTGCCCCCGCAAGGTCAACAGAAAGAATCACAATGTGTAGCCATGGAGCATGCGCTCGCATGGGTTGAGGACCATGCGACCGCATGGTCCCCCGATACCGTTTATGCCCAGATTTGGTTTTTAAAGGAAATTACCTATCCTACCCTCATTAAACCCCCTCTAAACCCTTCCTAACCTCCCATACATAGTCCTAATCATATCCTAACATTATTATGAAGTTAATTAAGGTTGGATTAGGTGTTGATTACATCTAATCATCACTAATTGTTCTATGGAAATTCCCTTTGTGCCCTCTTTAATTGTGGGGGTATAAATACCCAAACCCATTTGGGAATGCATCAATTCCCCTTCATTTCCCCTCCTTCCTTATACGTTTCAGAGAGAGAGAGAGAGAGAGAGTGAGCCCATGGGGGTTTTTAGCCCTAGCTTTCTTCTTCTTTCGATCCACGAAGATCCAACCGTCGAATTGCCTTCAAACTTCGGATTCTTGAAGCCCTCGACAAGTAGAACAACTTCACCGATCCGATTTTGATTCTTTGGAGTTTTCATTCAAGCTAGGTAAGCTACTATACTCCTCCTCTTAAGGATTTTGTGCTCATTGACCCTAAGGAAAACAAAGGGCTTGCTATTTGAGGTCAATGAGTACACATGCATGTTTTGTGTGATTTTATTTTAAGTTTAAAGAGTGAACTTGCTAAGAATCATGTGTGGGTTAATTTCTATGATTAGTGAAGTATGTTATGAAGGTTCATTGTGTAAGCTTGGACTTTGAAGATGATGGTTATATAATTTCCTAGAAACCAAGGGTTTGACATGATACTTATATAGTAATTGGTGTTACTTGGGTTATGAAACATTTTGGGGATTTTATTGAAATATTATGAATTATTGGAATTACACATGATTATATGTTTAAGGTTTGGGGGTATGCTTGGTGAACCCCTATTTTTGGTTGTAAGCATGATAAATAAATTATCATTATGGATTATATTATTTAAATGTAATGTTTGGCTTTAATGGATTAAGTTGACTTTCATGAATATAAAAGTTTGTTGTTCTAGTTTAATTCATGAATTTAAAGTTGTGAGCATGCTAGATGAATTTACATCTTGGTTATGAGCATGTTAAATAAATGTCTATTTTGGATGAGAGCATGCTAGATAAAATTCTATCTTGGGATACATGCTTGAAATATGATGATTGACTCTAATTAATAAGTGTTGATCTATGGACCATGTTTTGGGGATTTTGTTGGGAAGGTATGGATTATGTTGGGTTACACAATGTTGTTAACCTTGAGAACTTTGCCATGAATATTAGCTAATGAATATAGGAGGGTTATGATGCAAATAGCTTCTACGCCTTCGAATTTAGAAAGAGTAGAAATGACTCAACGGAGTCGATTATGGGATTAATATGAACATAGAGAGTTGCATATTGAGATCCTACGGAATTTGGGGTAGTTTTGATGGAGGTTAAGCCTCCGAGCGTTTACAAGTGTATGAAGAACACTTGGGTATTAGAGACTTGATATTATTGCTCTAATATGTTTATGTGATAGTTAGCATAAAAATGCATAATTATGTGATTTAAAAGTAAACATCTACTTGATTGGATTAGTGCACTATTTGGTACTTTTCCTTGGTTAAGCATTCGAGTATATATTATATGTGCTTGTGTTTGAGTCCAGTTGGCGTCTTTTGGTTTGAGTCTTTGGCGGGACGATGCATTGTCTTCACGACTTGTGGGATTCGTGATCGCAATGGATTGCTGTGCCGGGTTGCACACACCCCTCCATCGATGGCCACAGTTGGGATGTAGCTGATCATTGTTAGAGTAATAAACCTGACCTTGATAGCTATGGAACTCGAGGAGGGATTGTCTCGGGGACGTCGATACCACGAAAGGGATATCGAGGACACATTTGGTTGCACGTGTTTTTGCAGGAGCTACACAACGGATGTGGAAAAGGAATCATCTTCTCTCTTATGTGTTTTTTTTTACGAGCACTTATATGAATCGTTGTGCTACGTGGCTAATGATATGATTTACATGAGATGATGATTGTTTGACGAAAGGTTATAATAGAAATATAATATGCTAATGAAATGATGATTTTATGATATAATGTTATACTAGAAATAGAACATGATGTCCATGATTAGAATGGAAACAATAGTCTTCCATATATGAGTTATGTTCAATGATGAGGTTTGAGACTCATGGTATAATTAGGTTACGTGGATGATGGTTTGATGATGGGCAATGATATGAAAATAACATGCTACACATATTGGAATTGAGAATCATATTCTATTTGATATGAATTTCTTTATGATGAATTATTGCAGACAATGTTCTATGTGACTATTGATGGAATTTGGTTTATGTTGAGAATTATACCATGAAATGATATACTATGAGTATGACATGAGATGTACATGTTTTATTTGAGCATAATGCCATGCCATGACATTGCATCTTTAGTAGCTTACTAAGTCTTTATGACTTACTCTATTTACTTTGTTTTCCTTAGATTCGAGCTGAGCTAGTGATTCGAAGGAATCCGCCGAGTCTACGATAGAACGTGCAGTTCTTTGAGAAGGTTGCTACTTTTAATATTTTGTAGCCTTGGTTCGGAAAGGACGTTTTGGAAGTGAAGATATATAAACTTCACTATGGGTAGTAACACTTGTGATTTTATTGGTACTTGTACTTGTTAATGTATTACTTAGTCTTTTGTGAGCCGGCAACTGTTAGTCATGTCATGTCAATATTATTATGTTATTTCTACCCATCTTGAATAGTATTATTGTTGTTTATTTTGTACTCCGGCATGTTAGCCGTGGAGTGTGTAGACTAGAGTTGTAAACTTAGTTTAATGTTGGGTTCCGGCTGTAACATTGCCGATGACTTGGATTTATTATTGTATATAAAATTGTAACATGTGGTTTTATTGTACGTGTCTAATGTTGTGTTGTGAGAACCCGAAACCTACTTGTATAACTTGTCTCCTATACTTGTTCAACATGATTAGAAGGTGTATTTAACATGCTAGTAGTATCCCTAACATTTTTGACTTCATTGCAATCCTTGATCGAACCATAATTGTCGTATCGAACGCCTATTGCCTTGCATGCTCTAGATTGACTTGTTCTTGCTCGGGCTTTGATGTTTTAGACTTAGCCAAGACCTTGAGAGACTTTTATCATTGTTTTAAGAACCTTGGTACTCAATCTAATGCTTCTTAGAGTTGTATATGCCTTGTATGTGTTATACGTTCAAATCTGGACCTGTTTGACCTAAAGTTTGGCCTGAGGACTTGTTCTACCCTACCAACCGAACATCTTGGGCATTGTTCGGCCCCAAGAACCGAACATTATGAAGGAGGTTCGGCCTCCACAACCGAACAGAGGAGATTTCCAGCAAAACGAGGATTTTCTGCATTGTTGGTTGATTACGATTGTACCCTTACTAAACCTCTATCATTAGTGACTTTAACCACTTGTATTAGAGTCTTATTAGCCTAATATAATCCTAATCAAGATTTCTAAACCTATTTCCATCATTCATCATGTGACAAGTGTACTCCATTAACACTTAATTAAGCTGATTTCTCTACATCAGCTAGAGACTTCACCTTTACGATCTATTTTCTTCTCTTCTTGTTCCTTGGTCTGAAGAGAACTTGTGCATGAGAGTCTCGGTGAGATTAGTGCGTGAGGGTTTGACTCCAAGTGATCTCAAGACCCGCTTGCGATTTCGAGACCGCCGTCGAGAAGAACGATTGTCATCGAATAGTTTCTTGCTTCGTCTTTTGCTTGGCTTGAGGTAAGCTATCAATTTCCCTTAGGTCCATGTTAGAGATAACATGCTACCCCCTCTTGCTTCCCTTCTCTCATGTCTAAATCATGCTCCCCTTGTTTTCTACCATGATATTGGTGTGTTTCAGAGAGTATGAAAATTTGGGAATTATAGACCATGAATGCAAATGTTTCGATTTGGACACTAAGCCTAGAAGTAAAAGTGTTCTATGCTACGTTAGAAATAATTATTATTCTTGGATCATAGACTTTCGACCATTATTTGGGAAACGTGATTCTAGGGTTCCATGATTTGGGAACTTGAGATTATTCTTGGCTATGGTTATTAATTGGATTAATGACCTAGGTTAATCGATGCGATAACTTAGAAAAGAGTTTGAATGCAACTAGTGTTTTAACTCTATTTGGTTTGATTTATAGAAACGACTCAACGGAGTCAACATTAGTGAGCTATTGAACAATACCCGCTCAATGATCAATCCCTACGACGTTATTACATACGTTCCACTAGAAAACTAATTCTAGACTCTTGAAATGGATTGACTGTCATGCTTGTATCTTTATGACATAATAAATGCATACTTGATATATTGAGTTCGCTCTTGTCGAGCTCAATCTTGCTTGTTTATTGATGAGATTATATACTTGTCTTGAACAAGGACGCTCTTGTCGGACTCGTTCCATACTAACCATTGTTGAGTAAATATTAGTTGGCATTGCATGAGTCCAGCTGGCATACTTGATCCTGTCACACACCCTCCACTGCTGGCCACAGTGGGGAAGAGCTCTCTCTGGCCAACCAATACGCGCCCATTGAGTGACTACTTGTTTATCCCGAGCATATCCTCGGAAGATCGATGTATTATCACACCCATCGATTCATGCACGTCATGAAGGCGTCTGTTTTGCAGGTCTACGTAGCGGCCCGGCTCTATATCCTCACATTATATGAATTATGTGCAATAATGTGCATCCTAAATACTTGATCTACATGCTTGTAATATTGTCTTGCCTAACGTGTTGCATATTGCCATGTCATGCATGATTGATAGCTTACGAGTCTTTATGACTTACCCGTTCCCCTGTATTATTTTTTTAGATCCTAGCAGGACAGGACCTTCTCGTTGAGGCTCGCGGTGCTCGTACACCTTAATTCTCTTTTGTTCAGGCTTTTGCGGTTGAAGAGGTGGTTTTAGAAGTCCTCTTCTATTCTTTTGTGTTTTGCAAGGACGATGGGTTTAAAGCTAGTCACCTAGACTATGCTTGGGATTGTATAGATCTTGTACTCGTCTATTCCTGTTGGCTACTTGTAGTTTTAACTCTTGTAGTATTTATACTCCTTTTGATGCCGGCAATTGTGTTAGCCGTGCCTTGTATATCGTATTGTTGTTCACTACGTTTAGACTTCCGCTGAGCATCCCATTAGCTCTTATTTATTTCCTTGTCGTATTTACTGCTTAGCTTGGGTTCCGGCTGTAGTGTCGCCGAAGACTTGGATTAATTGCTTAACTGTTTATCAGGTGAAATGATTTTGAAAATACTGACCTTTAGTGTCGAGTCTTGTTGCGACTGAAATGTTGCGTCACGTCAGTTTTAAAATATTTTGAGTCCTTGCATGTTCGTCTTTTCTTGTCTCTCTTGTCTTCGGCGCTCCGGTCCGCGTTCCCATCCCGGGTTCGGGGTCGGGGTCGCCACATGTGTCGCGTGCTTTGAATTTTTGGGCCGGGAGATTTACTATCTCTTAGGTTGTTTTGTATTTCAGAGCTTGTTAGCTCGGGTTCGATTATGTTATTTGCTTCCACATTTGTTGAGTCGTTGGAGTATCGTTGTTATAGCCTTACAAAAGAAATAAAGAAAATTACAGCAGCCTCATCTTAGAGTTGCAAATAATCTTTATAAAAATTAGGCCATAATAACGCTTATTTTTATATCTATTTATTATTTAAAAAAATTGAGTAGCGTAACGAATTATTTTATGATATATTACTATTTAAATAGCATCATTTTAAAGACAAAATAATAAATACTTTAGGGCACCTACCTCTTGAAGCATGTGGGCTTTATCCCGAAACAACTTCTTTTCTGATAGGTTCTTAGGGTGTGCTCGCTCTGTTCCTCTGGTAGAGGGAGTCTTTTTTTGTTGTTGTTGTTGTCGTTGTCGTTGTTGTTGTTGTTGTTGTCAAAGTTCGGGCAGCGTGACTGCTCCTTTTGGTTGCTTTTCGTCTCGGGATCCAGGCGGCTCAACTGCTTGCTTTTGTTTGTTTTGTGTTGTTGTCGAGTCTGAAATCCGGCAGAGCAACTGCTTGCTTTGGCTGAATTTGACGTCTGGATTCGGGCAAGGCAACTGCTCTTTTTGAGATTTTGGAACCGGTGAAATAGGGCAGAAACCTAGTTGGGTAACTAAGGTTCACTTTGGCCGGAGGGTTTATGTGTTTAGAGAAGATTTTAACAGCCTAACGAAGCTTCGGGGTTTGATATTAAAACTCACAACGTAACTGCTCTTCAGAAATTCTCTCTGTAAAATTCTTCGTTGTTTGGGCATTGGCCGACCCCTGTATTTATAGGCTGAAGCTGGGGAATCCTTAACAGCGAAGTAATCCCTGATATTTTCTTTCGTGCTTTAAATGCTTGTACCATGCGCTGAAGGAATTGCACTAAAAGCAATTTGCAGCAGTAGACAGGAGGAGCATGGGCGCTGCCTATAGGGGTTTTGGGCGATGCCTATAGGCATTATGTGCGCAACGCCCATAATGGCCATAGGCCGCTCCCACTTTGTTTTCTTCTTCTGTTTTTGGCACTTTCACCCCCTGCAATTCATTGTTTGTTAATTCTTCCATCCTTTTGCACTTTTAACCTTGTAACTTGACATCTGTTAGTCCTCTTAACAGGTCTTGATATTTTATGGCATGTCATAAACTGGGGTATGAAATTGGGGTGTCTACACGAAGTCTACGATAGTGCGTGTGGTTCTTTTGAGAAAGTTGCTACTAGTATCTTGTTTAATAGTGTTTGTTTTTGGAATGGAAAGTGAAGTTATGTAAACTTCACTATGAGTAGTAAGACTTGCTGTTTATTTGGTACTCGTACTTGTAATGTTGATATTTAATCTTTTGTGAGCCGGCGTATGTTAGTCGAGCCCTATTTATATAACTATGCCATTTCCGTTTCTTTAGGAGTATGTGTTGGTTATTTTGTTATATTTGTACTCTGGTATGATTAACCATGGAGTGTGTAGACTAGAGTTGTAGACTTAATTTAAATGTTGGGTTCCGGTTGTAACGTCGCCAATGATTTCATTTAATTATGTTATATTATTGCATATTAGGTGGTTTCATTGTACGTCTGAATTGTTGCATCACGTGCTTTGGAATTTTTGGACCGAGAAAAGTATTATCTCTTTGGTTGTCTTTTAGCTTGGAATTTGTTAACTCGGGCGCCATTGCATTAATTGTTTTCGTATTTGTGTTAATTGTCGGCGTATCATTGTTATAGGCTTACCCTTTGCTTGTTACGTTGTGTTTTTGGTAGCACGATCTAGGGATTCTGTGTTAGGGTCCGGGTCGGGTCGTCACAGTTCGTATCAGAGCTATAGGTTTAGCTATCGGCCGGGATAGGTTCCTTGGCCTAGATGGGTTGGTTTTATGTGATTAGTTATATCTTAACATCGAGTGTTATTGTATGTTAAGATGGTAGAAACTAGAATGGGGTTCTAGGACTAGTAGTGGTGCAGGTGGTGATAGAAATTGTAATGAGAATCATTAGCATAATGTTCCCCTCCACTTCAGGCACCAGATGAATAGTATGAGGCTATGGCTACTTTGTACAGGGGTATGCTTGCTTTGATGAATGAGACAAATTAGAGGGGCTTAGGTGGTATTGGACTACAGCCAAGACCACAACAACAGTCGCCAGCCGAGATACCGAGATAGGATGCTAGACCAAGAAATGATGATTCTATATTTGAGAAATTTGTGAAACTGAAGCTGAGATCATATGATGGAGATCCGGATGCTTACAAGGCCAAATTATGGATAGAATGTCTTGAGAAGATCTTTGCACCTTTGAGGTGTGATGATGAGCATAAGGTAGTATTAGCAGTGTTTAAGCTTGAGGGTCTAGCGGAGTATTGTTGGCTTGTACTACGAGATAACTGGAGACAGCGTGGTGTACCTAGAGCGTGGGAGAACTTCTTGAGGGAGTTCAGAGAATATTATATTCCTATAGTAGTTCGAAAAAGAAGAGAGATGGAATTTATTGCATTAGAACATGGAGATATGACCGTGGCTCATTATTCAGTGAAGTTCACAGAGTTAGCTCGTTAGAGTAGGTTACTTAGTACCAGATGAGGCTAGGAAGACTCCACGATTTGTGAAAGGGTTATGGATGAAATATCGTAGGCAGCTTATTCCATTACAATTTGTGGATTATCGAGGGGCTATGGATCATGCTTATGCGATGGAGTTAGATATCGAGAAATACACTCAGAAGAGGACCTCGAGGACTATTAGGAATGATGATAGTAATAGAGGGCAGTCAGCACCTCATACAATTATATAGGCAAACCCGTAGTCTAGTAAACGGAATGATGCTTCTACCTATAATCATAAATGACGAGGTGATGAGTTGACGTGTAACTTTTGTTTGAAAACTGGACACACTAAGAGTAGGTGTTGGAGTAAGGAAGGTAAGTGTTTTTCTTGTAGCGGTGATCACATTCGGAAGGATTGCCCTAAGATGAGGGTTAACAAGTCTAGGAGTGCTAATCAGCAGTCTAGTGGCTCTAAGAGAGATGGTGATTGACGACCTAGAGTTTGAGGCCGTGTGCACGTGGCGGTTGACCATTGCGGAGTTTTGAGATCTACCCGAGATAGGAAGTAATTCCTTCCACGTATATTATTGTTATTATTATCGTTATTATGAGTACGCGTTTTATCGGTAGCTCATATACATTCATATATACATTACATTGTGTGTTAGAAACTATTGATTGTTCGTTTCCCCGATTTATTGTTGTGATCGAGGATAATACCCCGATATGAGATTGGTTTATGATTTTTATTGAATCATGATACATCGGTAGGCAATCATTTGTGGTATGAAAATGTGGTTATGTAGGCCAATATAGATGGTCATGTTATGCATGTATGAAGAATGAAAATATGATAATGTTTACTAGTTGTGTATTGAGTTAGTATACTCTATAGAGATATGTGCAATGTTATAAGTAATAAATTTATACATTATTAAGTAGTTATTGTGCAAGTAGGATATGCTCGAATTGCACGGAAGATAAACTTGGTGGTATTGAGGTTGATTATGGTTATTACAGGTGAGTATACCATTTTGTCGCGACTATTAAGATGTTGATATTACGTGATGATATTACGTGGGTGTGCTTTGTTGTAGACAAGGTTTTGAGTTAAGAAAGTAATAGGTCTTAAGGAGTATAAATGTTGAGGGTACTAGTGTGAATATTACCTCTTTTTAGGAAGTTTTCATTAGGCGAGTATACTAGATAAGCCGACCTTGTTATTTAATAGAATTGCATTTGCATAATGCATGATCGGGATGGAAGCTTATGAGTATGTTTTCCGAGTTTTGTGTTATGAGAATGTATGGTTGGATTAGTAATCACATTTGGTATAGTAGTTGTTTGATTGTCCTATATGCATGGCCATGAGTTATATGAGTTGAAGTATGATGATACTTATTGATTGTATATCATATTTACATACTATATGTGGATACATATGGCATTATCGGTGATGGGAATTTTATCATTATTTGATGATTAATTTATGAGTAAAATATATTTGTTGGTTACAGAGTATAGACGTGACTAGTAGATGCATATGTAACGTCTTTGTCGCAGGTACTAGTATATTACCTACATATGAGTATGCATAGTAAACGTGCTTTGTAGTAGGTAAAGTTGTAGGTTACTAAAGTAATAGTTATGTTTATTGGATATAGTTGTATTTGATCATGAACATACTTATGTGCATTAGTAGTAACAGTAACTTGCTTAGTCTATTGCATAATAGGATCTTGACCTTCATTGCCTAATAATTATGCCTTGTTTAAATTGTTACATAATTGTACGAGACTGTATTGAAGGATGCAAAATTTTACCCATAAGCCTTCGCATCCTTACGACAGAAGCTTTTGAAGCTAATTCAGTAGGCACCCTGAATTGGTGGTCAAAAGATATTCGTCGGTGAACTAGGATTGATAGAATGTAGGCTAGAAGTTGACTAAACCTATTACCTGACGGATTGGACATAAACAAAATGAATTTTCAAACAATGCAAATATGTGACCTTATGTGTTTTAACCGCGATCGGGAAATTGCAAGTGTGATAGAATGATTTTTTAATGTTGGCTTGCTTGTTTTACGAGTGTGTTGTGGAAACACTCTTCTTTTCGTTGTGAATTGCTCTATGGGAAATCTCCACTTTTTGCGATTTGTTATGAACCTTTGGTGTTTAAATTTCATGTTGTGGCCCCGAAGCAAATAGTTGGCTAGATAGATATTTAGAGTGTCTTATGAATATGCTCTTGTGATATGTTAAGGATTCGTGTGGTTAATTAATATAGTGGAATTTGTGAGTGCTTTTGCGACTCAAGTTTGAGTCAGGTTGGTTGTGATCTTTGTATGGTTGGTATAGATTTAGTTGTTGGGAGACTTTGAGATTGGAGTTGGGTTGATCGTGTCGAAATTGGAGGCTACACTCGAAGATGAGAGACATTGTAATTGTTGTCTCGATGCATTTGATTGTTGGGTGTTGACCTAGCATAGGAGTGTGTTGTGGTTGAGAATTTGGGACGAATTCTTTTTAAGGAGGGGAGAATATAATACCCTAGATTCTTGCATGCTTAACTTTTTCTTGTCTACATGCATTCATATTCTTCATAACCATGTTTACTTAGTTCATGTGGGTGTTTTGAATCATTAGTAGATCATCCGTCCTCTTCACGTTACATGAATTCATACTTTGGTTATGTTACGTCGTTTAACGTTTTGATTTCATTAAAGTCTTGATCCAACATGGACATGCATTCTAGTCCTTTCCTTAGACCTTTAACATGTTTATAATCATGCAGGTTTACTTGTATAATCATTGTTTCAGTCATTACTTTGATACTTCATGTTTTCGTACTTCGTTAGAAACTTTCCGAGTGTTGTTCGAGTGAGTTTCAGACTCATTTTGAGCGAGGATTCAACCTAGGATGTTTGGGTTGATTTAGTACCCTTTTAGGTTGAGTTTTGAGGCATTTGTGTTCAACAAGCAAGGCAGTCGCCTTGTAGAGGACAAGGCCATCGCCTATTTGGCAGGAAAAACACCCAAGCTGGAAATGAGGAAGGCCCGCCAAGCGAGCACCTTGTATTACGAGAAGCATTTTGATGTTTCGATCTTTGGATGACAATGGCAATTCTACCGTTACTAAAACCTATCCTAAACACTTCCTAAACCTTCCTAATCAATCATAATCAGGTCCTAACATGTTTTAATTAGTTTTGATTTTGATTGTGTTTGAGTTGGATTAATGAAGGAGATTAACAGCCAAAATTCGATTTTTGTCTACCACATTGTGGTGACACTTGTCCCACTTAGTTTTTGACATCATTAACACGACAAACCAGCCTTGAGAGCCTTCATTTGCTGCCTCCTTAAAAAACGTGAGAGAGTACTTCCATGGACATTGTGTGAGTTCTTTGAGGGTTTGCTTGAGTTTCTTTAGCTACACCTGTTTGTTTTTCAAGTCGAGACCATAGAAACGAAGATCTTGTCGAGTAGTCTACTTCTATCTGATTGCATTTTTCGTTTTCATTGCTTGAAGGTAAGTTACTACTTCTTTTATTTTGATTCTTTGTTCATTCACCCTAAGGAAAACAAACTTACCCTTAGCTTGTTACGTTGTGTTTTTTGCGACACGACGTAGGGATTTCGTGTTGAGGTCCAGGTCGGGTCGTCACAATTAATCTATGCATTTTCTTCATTATGTTGATCAATGAAACCCATTATTTGTTAATCAATTCAGGTGGCTATTGAAGCTAGGCAAAGGTATAATTCTGTTAGTACAAATTCAGGGGCTTACATCAAGGTGTGAACCTAAAAGGAGGGCCGATAAATTCAACCATTTTTCGAAATTGGGTATTGGCAACTCGAAGAAGTCTTTTTAAAAGGAGGGCTGAACCATTTTTCGAAATTGGGTATTGGCAACTTGAAGAAGTCTTTTTATTGTTTACTCGGTCCGACTAGCCAATATGCAACCCGAGAAGGGAGCTGTGGAACAAAAGTTAAGGAAGATGCTTTTTACTTGATTGGTTTAGCTTTTGCAATTGTAAATCAAGAAGTGCCTTAATTGAAAAGGTGTGACACAATTAATTAATTAATTAAAATGGGGATGGTGGGGTACGGAAGACCGAAACTAATGTGACTGCAAATATAATGAAGATATTCTCCTAAATTGAGTATTTATAGCGTAATGTCAAGGCCTATATTTCTTAATGAAGTCGTGTTTCCTTAAAATGTAGTTGCGCCACAATTTAGAATATCAAACAATAAATATGCTTTTTGTTTGCTTAATACATGATGAGTCATAAACTTTACGGCCAATAAATATGCTTTTTGCTAGATTAATTTTTGGGTTTTGTCCACTTTTTTGTTGTATGGTGTACGTTGATCAATTCACATACTGGCATCGTACCATGAGAGAGAGAGAGAGAACAGAGGGAGTATGACCTACTTGGTCCATTACACTTGTTACTAAAGCTGGCTAAGGTTGGGTTTCCTTTGCAAAAACGAAGTAACTCTTCTAACTACTTCAAACCATAGTCCATTCTTTGAACTTCAATGGGCATGCAAATCTACTTCTAGCACTTGCACCGTTGCACAAACAAGTGTTTACCAACACATTTATCATTGGATTGTTTATAGCAATAACATAAGAAGAACGTGGAGAACCCTAGCCGTTATCGGTGCATGGTATCTTCTCTTCCGGTGTCCGACCACGCCACGTAGAACTATCACAATAGTCTAATTTGATATCTTGTTAGTAACTTGGGGGGTTAGTGATGACCTTGCCTACATTTACTCCGAGTCATTAAGACGCATGCCCACACATTTACAATGCAGTTAGTAGAGAAAAGACCTCCATACCTGCAAACTCTGATGAGAAAATGATAAAGGGTTTAGTTCCATATGACAGATTGCAATGATCAACGCTGTGATGAAGATTGTGGTTACCACAATGACAATCCGGTCGAAGGCCCTGCTAGTATGGCAAGCGTTAGAAGATCTTGAACGAATCGTGGGAAACTTTCTCTGAAGTAGTGAGGACCTTGAGAATAGTCTTGGTTATGTTCCATCGTCATTGCCAGGCAGTGTGTGAGCACCGGGTCAAGTCAGCGAAGAACTGAACTAGTTCATGAGCCATATGAGAGAACCTCTGTTGACAACACCATCACAATCTGTTTGGAAACTTAGAGCCCTTCAATTAGATGATTGATCTGATAACAAGATTTATACAGGAGGGGGATCATACTAAGGTTATCCAAAGCGAACACTTCCATATTTTAAACATAACCTCCAATTCAAGCAAGAAAAAAGAGAAACATATAAACAGATTTTATTCTAATAGAAAACGCATCCGTTAATTCAAGTAGACAAGGATTTACAAACACGTAGATGCGTTAGATGAAAAGCATTTTTACCAACTACGATATTCAAGAGCTCTCGATGCATCTCATTTACCTGTCCAAAGAAAGAAAAAACTCAAATATATGCATGACTTCACCAACGACTCTAGCATTACCTACATGACTTCTCGTTCTCGGAAACAGTAGCCACAAACACGATTTTTCATGTTTTTGGTAGGTTCCACCCTTTCCATTTCATATTGCTCAGCCATCCAAACCCAAGAGATAACTGGCCAGACTGTAACTTCACCAAGTGCTGTCTGTATGGTACCAGAATACCCCTGAGACCTGAAGTAACAGTTAAATGAGACATTACTATTCAAAAAGTGAAACTCTTTATTTGAAGAACTATCATAAAAAGGGTAAATACTAACCGGAAATGCACATTGTTTTGTAAATATGAGCAACACGAGCATCTCCCTTTGTACTCATATGAGGCCCCTCTAAGCACTCGAGAAAAGCTAGGTCTGCCTTGAGAAGATCAGCCTGATCATGACTGTCATAGCCAATGTCGTGACAGTAGCAGCAAAAGTCCAACCAGTCAATCGGACGCTTGTCCCAAAGAAGTGACCCTCTGTCTTTCCCACTTGACCAATTGGGCCCACAGTAATGCCCGTATCGTGGAAATAATTGAGAGAGAAATCCTCTTGCACCTGTATGCCAGGGAACCTTGGAAACATAAGGCCTGAAACGCACCGTAGAACAACTGCCACCAGATTCGTTATAAGCACGTGATAGAGGCTGTTGTGCATGCCTTTTCAACTCTTTGTTTACAGTCATGGGCATTTTAATTTTATCTTTGGCATTTATGGCCCAAGGAAGAAATGCAATGAGGGAGCATCCCCACAACTTGATATCAAAGGAATGCCTTTGCTTAGGTGCTTCCATCATAATGGCTGCTGTTGGTTCATGGATTGGCTCCGTATCTTTGTTTGAGTTCATTGCTCCAATATAAACACTTTAGCCAACAAATATAACCCAGAACAGTCAAGCTGCCAAATATTCATACAAATATGTCAGTGAGTTTTACTTGAGGGTGAAGAACATGAGCATCTTCACCCCCTCTTACCCTAAAAAAAGCTATTACTCCCTCCATCCCAGGCAAAGAGTTCATTATACAATACATTGGAATGCTTCACTTCAAAAGTCAACTTCAAAAAATTATGTCTAAAATTTCCATAACATTTCAACTTTACCCTCCACATTTGACATTAACATATTGATTATCCTCGAGCATTATTGTAATTATGACCAAGTCTCATGTTAGTTATATATCCCGTAATTATTAGACTTTTCAACCATGGACTCTTTCGATGGAAAGGAGGGAGTAACTTATATGATCATTCACACCACCCTACAAATGATGCGGGGGCAAAGACTCAAGGCTCCACCAACTTTAAAAAGTATCAAGAAAGACATGAAGACAACCAACGGGAAACGAGTCAGCCATGGGTTGACAAAGAAACGAGTAATGAAAGAGGGTTCAACTCACAAGGGGGCACGGTTAGAAGGAAAGAACAGGGGGGGTGCATGGTTACATTTTGGAAGGTGGTACCGTTGGAGGAAGCATTGCATGGGTAGGCAAACAAGGGGGCCAAGGCATGGCATGGAAGGGAGGCCGCCCACCATGAGTTCTATTTGCAAAAGAATTGTAGTTTAGGTTTTTAAAAAAATCTGCCATTAGTTTCCCATTGAGATTAGTTTCCTATTCTTGTTTAGTTGGTTAGGAAGTAGTTAGTTTTAATTAGTATAGAGTTTCTTTTCCTCCAAGTTTTGGAGTTCCTTTTCAAATAGATGTAGGACAAGTTTGTAAGCCTTTTTAAAGGCAGTTTTGTTTAATAACACGGCAGATTATTTTTGGAGTGAAAACTTTGTGCAAAGAACGAGTTCGTTCTTCCTTCGATCATTCTTTTCATGGTGAGTGAAGCTTTGAAAGAATTATCAAACGGCATTCTTTACAGCGAGTGAGTGAAGCTCGTTCGGTGAAGCCGAATTATCCTCTTCTATTCCTCCTACTCTTTTTTTTTTTTTTTTTTTGATCCTGGCAGCCTGTTTCTTCTTCAAGGGCGGGGCCATTTTGGACAGCATAAACACCAAAAATCGTGGACTGTTTTGGGCAGCATAGTATCCAAAACGTGAGCTGTCTTGGAGGCAGAATAGACGTGGGTTTGGCAAGTATTTTGGACAGAATATGTGTGTGGGAATTGCTGGAATTGGGAGACAGTTTGGGCAGTCCAAAACATACATGAGTTTAGGCGTGTAGGGTTGTGTGTAGGGTTTGTTGAGGGGAGTTTATTGTTAATTGTTTGGTTATATTTGTAAAGGAAAATTCTAGTAAAACAAACAGTTCTAAGGGAGGTTAGAGTCGGGTTTTGGGGCTGTTTTGAGAGGGTTTCGTGCGGCCAAAGGACTGATTGGAAAAGCTGGAACAGATTTGTGGTGTTCTAGTTTTTGACGCCGTATCAACACGCATCTTTTGTCAACTACCGTACACTCGCAAACTTTATACAACAAAAACACATGCAAGAAAAGAAAGTCGCACTGGCTTAAAGAAGAAACGTATGTTTAAACATATTTTAGCCTGACAAACCAAGACAAAGTAGTTTTGCTGCTACCCATGGCCATCAAGAAAGCAAGGCAACATATCTTTTGAAGTTTTATGCAACAGAATCACAATCTTCCATTTACATATTGTGGAAACATAAAGCATGATTTGAGTCTAAATTAGTTGATGAAAAATAACCAGAAAATAAGGCAGAAAAACACAAATATAACACGCCTTCAGATTATATGCCCATAGATTGGTCAGCATCAACAGGTTAAAGAGAAGACAATTTCACAAATAATTATAAGGGAAGTAACAACACCATAGACACTAAATTTATTACTTTTTATAAATAAAAAAAGAGAAACATATAAAAGTAATATCAATAAAAAGCCAACCCAAAATCTCCAGATACATAAAACATACCCTCTCACAACTCATAAACTTGCCAAAACAAATGTGCAAGATACGCTCCATATAAAGCTAAACAGTAAAGCATGAGACTTTGCAACTGGTAGTGTGGTTCGTAAGTCCTGGGCATAGAATGCAGGCATCAGAAACTGCAAGCAAAATTTCAGCCCTTCCTGATGGGCAGCAGGCAGCTAAAGCCCCAACATGTCTACAGCTCTTCGATATTTCCAATTGAGAGGAAGGAGCTTGAGACAACTCAAACAAAAACTTCACTTTGATTTCGGTATCTGTGTTTTTGGTTGGCAAGGCCTGTCTTATATTCACCTACTCACATTGGAATCGCTGAGGTGTACCTAATATTTCTGCAGTCCTCCTTGTCCAGAGTCCAAACTGACCAAAGAATAGCAAAGAAACAAAACTGGCAAAGAATTCTATGCTTCTAGCATATCCTAAACACAGCCAAAAACCCCCTAACAATCAGGAGTAGATAGCAAAAGCTAGTTTGTGCCTCACCCACCTCACCTCTAGCAGCAAACAAGTTACATGCCAATGGCAAAAAGCACCCAAAACAGTGGTAGAAAAGGCAATCAGAACATTCGTGAACTACTTGTACATGACAAACCAATCTGGGAATTTTTCTTTATGAGATTTATGTTCTTGCAAGATATCGATGGTATTGTGCTCATTGAGTACCTGAGACCAAACAAAGGCCATTACCTTGAAAGGAACTTTGGCTTTCCAAATGAAGGAAGCAAGAGGGAAAAGAAGAGGCCTACAAGAACGAAACAAACGGAACAAAAGGATCTACTCACTCTCTCCCAATGAAAGAAGTACACTTTGACTCATTGCGCAAATTACAAAAAAGGTTGAACAACCACACTAACTTCCTAAAACACCCAATCACTCGTTGGCAACAATTTCAAGTTCATTTAGTTGAAATGACACGATTATTCTCAACTACAAACTGAAAGGGTATTAAAGATAGTATGTTAAAAAAATAGATTCCCAAAAAGAAATGTACCTTTTCAATTGGGACAAACTAAAACGAAATGTGCACCTCTTAATTGGGACTGAGAGAGTACAAGAAACAAAGCAACCTTCCCATTTCCAAGGTCTATTTGAAGGACCTCAAATCATTTATTTATAAAGCAGAAGGGACCTCAAGAAAAATCACTTGGAGAAAGAGCTTCAGGTAGAATAAGCTGCCCCTCCGCTTCTCGATATTTAAGGCTATGCAGGAAGTGGAAATTCCATGAAACGGACAACCCCTCACCAACAAAAAGAACAGAAAGGGGGGCCTATCAGCTGAGGATAAGCGAAACAAAAAAGTGAAGGAGACACGCAAAAGTGACTTCCCCATCCACAAATCCCCAAAACTGAATATTTCAGATGGATAAACTCCAAGGACTTCTACGAGCAACTGAAGGTCGATGTTGGCAACTTGGCATGGCATCTCATAAAAATATTGTCACTTACCAAAACTTAACTTTCGTCATACACGAAATGGATGAGAATGTACAAGAAAACGAACAAGGCGTCAGCCTTAAACAAAGTTCGAATAAAAGAAAAAAAAGACAACAAAAAATACACCTCTTTATTAGCTACAAAAACTTTTATCTCAAAATGCACCTCTAGCAAGAGATCCAACGAGATACAATACAACCTTATTCATCAAACCCACAGATGGATTGCTTTTGAGGTATCGTGGCAATCCACTACACAGAAAGACGCCAAAGAATACTAAAGAATGGTAACCCTTGTCGTATAACTTCACTAAAGTACCCCCAATATATGCAAAATGACTAAAAGTACATAACATCTACAATAAATAAAGTTCTCCTAATTGCTTCCATATTAGAGAACCACTAAAGATTTGCATTATTCCCATCTTTGGAAAGTAACTACAATCTTGAAATCAAAAATAGCCAACAAGATTAAATCTTCTTAAATTTGCAAATCTCTGACTCCTATCAAAAATCACCATCACATGTCTTGATCATGATTGTCCTTATTATTGAAAGCTACCGTGGAGTATTATCCACCATAAAGAAAGTAAGTAGTAAAAAAGTCTATTGTTACACTAATGAAAAGTACAACCACAATTAAGAAATGCCAACTCTCAATCCACATTTATACACAGAATGTTATTGTCCATCTTCCAAATAATATACCACATTTGCTTCTGTAGATTTTTGCTTTTTTGTTCTTTAAACTTCTTGCTGTATCGATTTTGTTTCCTACCGTGCAAAGTGACAACACACGGTATGCTTTCTAAGCCATCCTTCAGCGAGATGAATTACCAGCATTCATCCATGACTCCATGTATATATAGATGACAAAGATTCTACTAATGAGAAAGAGAATACAAAAGGTTGGACAAGAGGAAAGCTGAAAAAACAATTAAGAGCTGAAATAGCCCCACCTCAAAATGCTCCCAGCTGAAGCCCACAAAGATATGGAGTTTCTTGCTGTCGAAACACAAAACACCACTGTAAAGAATACTTGCAATCTCCTGCCAAAACCTATTAAATGCATCAGGACTAGAAAAGAGATGGAAGCAGGATCAACCCAAATCTCTCCTCCAACCCAAGCGAGTACCTGAAAGGGAAGGACAAACCCAGGCCTCACCTATCCCTCATCTCCAACCCAAGCAAGTTCGTCCAAACAAAAAGCAAACTTGAACAGAGAACGAAAATGTTCAGAGGACTATTTACACATAACATACCAACCTGAGGACAACGTCTCTAAGGTCTACACACTTGCATGATACCGTTGGAATTGATTTGAGCTTATGGAGTACTACATGCCAAACAAAGGCACTTCATATTGAACCAAACTTCAGTTTTCCATATTACAGAAGCAAAAGGAAAAGAAGAGGCATACAAGAGCAAACCAAAAGGACCAAAAGGGACAAAAGGAACTAGAAGAAGACAATGCAAAACCCTCCAACTTACAAGATCAAGGACCGGAACCTCAAGAAAAATGAATCTGACAGTGAGCATCAAGGAGAATAAGGAGCTCCTCGGATCACAATCATTACAATGCCAGAAGAAGTGTAAATTCCAAAAAAAGGATAATTTTCCCAAAGAAGAAAGAAATAGGGTCCTCATGAGTCAAGGATAAGTGAAACAAATAAGGGAAGGAAACACGTAGCCGCTACTGTCCCATCCACTGACTCACAAATGCTCCCAGATATGAGGACCATCCCCCACCCTAAAGCGAGTCAACAAGAGAAGCTAAGATAGCACTAATGGATAATATCCAAGGTTTTCTCTGAGTACTCAACTTTGACACTGGCATCCACACATATAACATTGGTTACCAAAGTGTTAAGTTAACAATATGAAAGGATATTCATGGAAAACTGGAAGAGAATATAGATGAAAGTGGGCGATGCGTCTGTCCTAAAACAAAGAGGGAACCTATTAAAGAAAAAATAAAGAAATGCAAAACAGACCACGGACAGCACCACTGTCTAATTAAGACAAGTATTGGCTCGAAACTCCCCAGAAAGCACATTTAGCAAGATGCTCCAAAGAGCCCAAATACAATCTGTCAAAAGCCCACGAATGGATATCTCCAAATATCCTAGCATTCTGCTCTCTTGACAAAAACCCTAGTATGCAAAAATGATTTGGAGACTGGGCTATTTCTGAAACTCCTAGTTCCTGTGGGTTTTGTTTTTGTGGGCAAAAGCTGTAGGATGAGGTGCATAATTTAGAAAACAGGGCTTTGTTTTAGGGTTCACTACTGAAATTCGAGATTGGTTATTGCATACTGATCCATAGTACTTCTCCACGATTTTTTTGCTTGCTCTTTCATTATGCCAACATTATCTAATTTCAATGTGCCAGTCCTATTTCAATTTCTGGATGCAACATAGTTATGCCAACATTATATAATTTCATACTGGAATTTAAACGCGACATAGATTCAAATCTGTAAATTAATCAACAACCCAAAAGACGTGTGTGTGTGTGTGTGTGTGGTTGTGTGTGTGAAGTTAGAAAGGAAATCAAAAGGAAAGCGGAAAATTGTAAATTGAAGTACCGGAGGGTAATCATAGAGAGCTGAAAGATCGAATCATGCACGCAAAGCACAAGAAAATGGAGGGTTCAGGCGGAAGAGGTTTTCGATATTGTTGGCAGTCTGTGGTGTACTGCTTTAATGGCGCTGCTACGATGGATGTGGGACCCAATTGTGAATGGCTGCTCATCACCACCACGTACCACAAATCTTAGTTTTTCTGTTATTCAATTTTGACCGTAAAATCTTTTTTTGGGGAAAATTATATTTTTGATCATCGTATTATTATCAATTACCAGATTTGATCAATCACATTTCATAACTTTCAAATCGATCAATGTATTAGATAAGTTGGTAGGTTTTGGTTCATCCTGTTAACAGATGATCCATTTTTTAAAAATAAGTGTGCTGAGTTGAACTAACTGAGGTTATGTCAAGCTTGCGTGGACCTTTTAAAAAAAAACAGTAATATCCATGGTGGACAATATAATACGGGATTTGGTGCAAAAATTCATTTCCCCATACAAACAACAAATACGCGAAAGGAATAAATTAGGGTTCTTCTCACGCCAATTCGTGAAGTTAACTAAAGATTTTTGTGTTTACTTGAAGATTACTGAGTCAAGTATGTTTTTTTTAGTTTTCTTTGTTCGGAAAAGTTAGGATTCTTCACTCGTTGGAGTTTTGCCCTTTTCTGATGTATGATTTAGATTCCTTTACACTTTCGAATTTAGGGCTATCTGAAATTAGGGCTTGAAATACGTTTTGAAATTAGTGTCTTGTATGTGTTTTGTCTGTAATTTATGTATTTGTGATGTCTTTGAAATTAATGTTTGTTGAATCTTACTTTAATTAAATTTGTTTAAAATCGTTCTATTTCTTGTCAGTCAAGAACTTATAAGTTGCTAATTATTTTGGTCAGCTTGCACTAAATTCTTGTCAGTCGGTTAGAATCAGCTGACCATGGTTTTAAAGTGTCAGCTTCCTTACCTTCTTTTCTTAAACATTTCATGATACTGACACTTTCCTGTTTTGTGTTTTGATAGATCTTATGTTCAATAGGATCTCTATGATCTGGTTAGAAGATACGTCTGTTTTGAAAAACACATTTCAAATTCAAATGTGTTTCTAGCGAGTTGTACTTCAAGTTCATCTTTAAATACCCATAGAAATCTCTTGAAGAAAAGATTTGAAGCATTCATACTCTTAAAGCAATTAACTCACTTGAAGTGTCTCAGCTTTTATAACTTTAGCGATAATTTCTTTCTAGTTATTGTTTAGAAAAACACTAAGTTGTTTCTTTCATATTCTTTAAGAAATCAGTTGGTTTGTCCCACGAGTGTGATTGTCTTTCAATCATATTCCATAAACACTGGTCTTTGTTGTACACTGATCCATTAGAGATCACTTAGATTTTTAATAATATTAGTGCACTTCAAAAATCCAAGTTTGACCAACTTGGTAGTAGACGTAGTAGTTTTTACTGTGAACCACTTCAATTTCTTTGTCTGTTATTTCATCAGCTCTTACATACTGATCTAACACTTAAAAAGTTTTGATCAACTTAAGTGTCAGTCAGTTACTTACATAAATTGTTTACTTAGTTGTTTTGATAAATTGTTCTTCAACTCTTTCTTTACATTCAGTGATCTATTTTCAAAGACAATTAATTGTGTCAGCCAGCTGACCAATTTCTTAACAGCGTCATCATCCTTGAAACATCAGCCAGCTGACCATATCAGCTGACTGACAAAATTACATTTTCCGCTGCAAATTTTTGAAGCTTTTCAAAACTATCTTTAATGTTTTTAAAAGGCTATTCACCCCCATCTAGCCTTGTCAGTTGCTAACTGGACTTACAATTGATATCAGAGCTTAACTTTTTGAAAAATTATTATTTTTCAAGTTTAACAACTTGAAAGCTCGATCATGGCAACTATAAAAGCTTTTCGATCAAACAATGTTACTCAAGTACCCATTTTTTATGAAAATCACTTTGATATTTGGAAAGAAAGAATTACAAGATATATGAACAACATTGATAAACGATTGATGGAATGTATAAGAGGAGGTCATATGCAACCTATGAAAATTAATACTAAAGTTAGTAAATCCTCTACTGCAGATGATGATACCATAAATCTCTTGCTCTTGCTATTGAAGAGTATATCCTCAAACCATAATCTGAATGGACTGAGGAAGACAAAATTACGGATGGACTGGATGCCAGAGCTGTACACATTTTATCAAGTGTTGTTCCAGATAAAAACTATAAGCAAATATATGACTATGTCACTGCCAAAGAAATATGGGAAGCTCTTATTGAATATGTCGAAAGAGACCAAAACACCAAAGATAACAAACTCTATGATTGCATACAAGAATTTGATGCCTTCAAAAAGGATCCAAAAGAATCATTGAAGAATGCTTATGATAGATTTCTCGAGATAAGTAATAGATGTTCTTCTCTTGGTAAAGTTTATAGTATGAAAGATTTAAATATGCGTTTTGTGACGCCCCGCTCCTTCGTTGTCTCGGTTTGCGTGCTATATTGCACTTCTTCCCTTGTCGGCGGTATGTTTGGGTTGCGAGAGGGTCTAGATATGTTTGAGAGACCATATTAAGACCAAAACATTATTAAGAGACTCCATATAGTTGTTGACTTGCTAAAGTCACAAGTCGTGACCCGACGATAGTCGGAATGCGACGCGATTGAGGGTTTACTTCCGTTTTGTGTTCGTGACCTCGGTTTGGGTCCTAGACCTCTTTAAGATAGTTTATTAACATGTTTAGATGCATTAGACTTCAAGTTGGAAGTGTTCCTTAAGTCTATCGATGATTTTGGAAGCTTTGGAGATAGCGTTCGTCTCTGTCGCGTAGTTCGAGAATCGAGTCGCGTAATCGCCTCTCCTTTGGGATTCTTATTTCCCTAGTTGTTATTCAACTTCCTAGAAGTATTTAAGCTTCTTCATTAGCCCTTGGACTTGCCTTAAAAGTCTCCTCTCATTGCTCGTTTGATTTCGAGTTCGTTCGTCGTCCCGGTTGCACGTTGTTGCACCCCTTTCCGGTTTCGCTCCGAGATGTTTCGGGAGTTGTTTGGGTGTGTTTTAGACTTGTTTTGAGTTGGGTTAGACCTTAGAATGGTTGACCATAAGTTTGGGATCATTTAGATCAAGTTTAGACCAAGTTTTGGAGGTTCAGGAGCCGAGGCGACGGGATGAGTGAGGCGCCCGCCTCGAGAGAGCACCCTTATGTGCGAAGAGGTGAGGCGGCCGCATGGAGTAGGTTGAGGCGCCCGCCTCAACCCCGAGTTACGGATTTTCTTCCCTGCTTTTGAGTTGTGATGTGTTTTACCTATTCTACCCTCCTTAAACCCCCTCTAAACCCTTCCTAACCTCTCATACTTAACCCTAAACATGTCCTAACATTATTTAGAAGTTAATTAAGGTTGGATTAGAGCTTGATTATCCCTAATCTCCACTAATTGCACTTGAGAAATGTCCCTTGTGCCCTTCCTAATTTGGGGGTATAAATACCCACAACCCTTTGCAATTCTGAAAATCACTTCATTTCTCATCCTCCACTTTACGTATTAGAGAGAGAGAGAGGGCTTGGAGATTTTTGAGCCCTAGCTTCATTCCTCCTTCGATCCACGACGATCCGACCACCCGATCTCCTTCAAACTTCGGATTCTTGAAGCCCTCCGACGAGTAGAACGACTTCACCGATCGGATTTGCGTTCTCTTGAGTTTTCACTCGAGCTAGGTAAGTTACCTTTCTTTGATTTTGGTTCATTGGCCCTAAGGAAAACAACTTGTATGCTATTTGTGGGCAATGAACACTTGTATGCTATGTTTGCCCAATTTTTGGGGATTTTGGAAGTGTATCTTGTAAGAGCAATTGTAGAGTAATTTTATGATTGATGAAGTGTGTGATTACTCTTTATTATGTGTTTCTAGGCTTAAGAGCATGCTAGAAATCATGTCTATATGCTATTTGGGTTCATTGGGGAAATATGCCTAATTTGTGGATTGTAGGATTTATGAACTTGTTAATGCCTTGAAGAGGATGAATTATGTTGGGTTGATTATGAATTTGGGGGCTTGAGAATCAAGCCCGAACTATTGGAAGTTATTGTTAATCGATGTGGGTGCAAATGTTAGGATTGATGAATCATGTAAATATTGAAACCAAGCCTTTAGACTCAACGGAGTCGAAATAAGTCCATTATTGTGTTAATGAATTCGGGTTGGAATCCTACGACAATTGGATTTCGTTTGATTATGACTATGATGAATTCTTGGGTTTTAGGGCTTGGGAATCAAGCCCGAATGAACATTGGGATTTTGTAGTTTATATGAATGAAATGTTTAACTTTGGGGCTATGAAACACATAAAGAACGGAATGTAGAATTAAGACTCAACGGAGTCATTGTGAGGCCAATAATGGGATAACAAGCCTTTGATTGAGACCCTACGATGTTCGGGTCTCGTTTGCTTATGTTGTGCGTATCCGAGTACCTTGTTGTGTCCTATGGAGACACTCATGTTATAGAGACCCATTGGGAACTTGTTTAGAGCGTGCTTGTAAAGCACGGAGTATTAGAGACCAACCCATGGTCTCGAGTACCATTTAGTAATGTTATTCGAATAATTCATTATAAGGAATTTAGTCGCGAGCATATGATAGTACTTGCGAGTTTAGACTACAAGGTAGTCTCGTTATTCATGAGATGGGTTTTGATGATGTCGGCTATAATGACTTTGGCTAAGTCCGTTGTGCCTTTAAGCGAAGCTTAATGCTAAGTTTGAATTGTGGTGGTTCTTAGACTAAGTAGTGGTCTTTGATTTAATCTTGAGTTGAGGACTTTAGTAGACCTCATGTTGTGAATTGTTGAGCTTATATGCTATTCTTGAATTGGTAATGACTTGAGGTTTATGAATACCTCAATACGTGGTTTTTGAACTAAACTTACAAGTTAGTTGAACATGTTAAGTGTGTACAATTATGTGCATTGTTTATTGGGTTTTGTAGAGCATTATGACCTACTTGAATTAATAAGTTCTTTGGTGATGAACTTGGTCCTTATTGGTTATACAAGTAAATAATCTACTTGATCATCTTGATTTTGAGTCCAGCTGGCGTCTTGGTCGTTTTGTCGGCAATGGGACGATTCATGGCCTTTGGAAACATTCGCTATGAATCGCCGCATTGGTACCCTTTCTCCTCACTATTTGGCCGATAGTGGGATGTGGTCTCGTATTAGCGGCTCCTAGCCTGATATCGAGCTCCCATTTCTCATCCCCGGAGTCGGATGAATGTAACGAGGAACTCATTAAAGAGAACTGGTGAGTTATGATCATTCGAGGATTAAATCCCAGACTATGATCTTTTGAGGGTTGGACCCATGGTTTGAATACAGAAGGGCTAGGCCCAGATCTTGGTTTTATGTGCTTAGGTATAAGCACTTATATGAAAAAGAACGTGTTATGTGGTTTATGAAGTTTATGTTACATGATAACATGATACAAGTTTATTATTGGTAGACTATAAAGATACCATGATTTTATATATGTTGATGCATTATGCCATGCCACGATATGCTATGCCATACATTTGCATTTAGTAACTTACTGGGTCATTATGACTCATTTCGTGTGTTTGTTTTCCTTAGTTTTTGCAGCGATCCCGTTAGTACGCTGGGGCTTGGATAGTGATTCCTAGAAGGTGGTCTTCCGGGCTTTTAGCTTGGATTTATTATTATGTTATTTTGTAATTGTGAGACACGATTGTAAAGTTATGTAAACTTTACTTGGGTAGACTATGTTAGTATTTTGTTATTGTATTATTTTAGTAGCCGACTCGTTAGTCGAGCTGTTGTATCTTTTAGAAGTTATTCCCTTGTTATTTCGAGCATGCTTTAGCTCACTCATCCCGTTATTGTTAGTATTGTCATCTCCGACGACGTTAGTCGTGAGACTTGTGTGTAGTTGTTAGAATTTGAGTATCTTATTCTTTAGTTGATTTATTCCTCCGGCATGTTATAGCCGTTGAGTTGTCGTTTATCAGGTTGGTATTCTTGTTGCTTCGCCGGCCTTAGGTTGCCGATGGTTTGTTGTACGTGCGCAATGTTGCGTCACGCGAGTCGTAGATTTGTCGAGAGATAGTCGTCTCTCAGCCTTGTATTCCTTAGTTTAAAACTATAGGTTTTGGTCCCATTTATGATTTGCTTCCGCAGATTTTAGTTTTTGGATATTCGGTTTTGCCGTTATGGCTTTTCATTCCTGTTTAGAGTTTGTTGGTTCAACTCTCGACTCGCACCACTACGCTTAGCGGGTGCTTGTCCATCTTTTAGCTTGTCTTGACGGCACGATCTTGGGATTCCGCATTGGAATTCGGGTCGGGCTGTCACACGTTTTCTTAGTAGCTTCAGAAGTAGATGACATGTTAAGGTCACTGTCATAAAGGAAGCAAGAGATTTGAACAAAACTCATATACGTAGTCTTGTTGCAAGTCTAAAAATTTATGAAAAGGAAGTTCTCAAAACTCAAGAAATTGAGAAATTTTTTAAAGGTATCTCTCCACAAGCTGAAGAAGAGACACCTAAAACTTCTACATCTCTGTCAAATGATGACTTTGATGAAGATGAATTTGCTGCTTTTGCTAGACAATTTAGAAAATTTAAATCTTTTAAAAGGAACTTTCAAAAACCTCGTTCAAATTTTCAAAGATCTTCCTCAAATACTCAAAAACATTCCTCAAGCTTTCAAAGACCTTCTTCTTCAAACTTTCAAAAGCCTTACTTCAAAGCAAATGACGATAAGGATGAGAAAGAAAAATTGTTGTGCTTCAATTGTAGAAAACCTGATCACTTTGCTTCAAACTGTCCTTCTACCAAAAATTAATATTACAAAAGAGCTCCAAGAAATTTTGAAAAACAAAAGGGTTTAGTTGCTGAAGATCAAAATCTTGCAACATGGATTGAGACAGATTCTGAAGATGAATATACTGATTTTGTGCAAGAAGCAAACTTGTGTCTTGTTGCAGAATCAGCTGTGTATGATTCAGAAAATGATTTTCCTAGTCCAAAATACTCAAATGAGTCTGATAATGAGCTCCCACGCTCACCTATCAAAAACCCTAAGCTAACAAAGGTTATCAAACCTGATCAGTTTGTGGTTCAGAAAATAGGAAATGGTTTTTATGGACAAGGGATCATGAGTCAGCCAAAAAGAAAAACCAGGACAACTTCTCCAAGGACTGCTGACATTAAAACAAACAATATGTCAAAAAGGTAGGGGGAGAAGGCAACTGACTTAAGTGTTGATGATCTACTGGAACAAATACAAGAAATGTATTCCAAGTTTGAAACACTTAAAAGAATTCATGTTTCTTTATCTGGTGACTTCAAACGAATCTCTGATGAAAAGTGTGAGCTTCAAAAGATCAATGAGCTTTATAAAGTAAAGCAAAATGAATTGCTGCAACTTAAAAGCATCAATGAAAAACATGAGGTTCAAGCAAAAATCTCAGATGCCCAAATTGCTGACCTTGTAGAAAGGAATCTCCGACTGACCAATGTTGTTGATACTTACTCAAAGTCAAAAGCTGTTGTTGAAACCATTATTAGTCAATAGAAAAATCACGAAGATCAACATGGTCTTGGATACTAAAAGGATGATGGAAACTGTGAGATCAGACGGTCAATTGGTGAACCTAAGATTCTGCTAAAAAAGAATAAGGAATTAATTTATAATGTTGTACCTTTCAAATATCCAAAAATTATGAATCAGCTTAAGAAGTCCATAAACAAAAAAGATAAGCTAAACAATAACAGTTTTCAGCTTTCTGTTCATAAATCTCAAAAAGTGTCAGCGGCTTCAACAACTGACAAAGCTGACAAAAGAGGAGGAATCAGAAGGAAGACAACTGATAAGTTTAAGCCAATCAATTTTGTTGCTGCTAAGACTTCTAAGCTAAGTCAGAATGAATCAAAGAATTCACCATCAATGACTAACAAGCCTGGTTATCACAAGTGCAAAATCTGTCTTACTTTTGGTTATCAGTCTCTTGAGTGCCTGTTTAGATTTAAACCTACTGACAAAGTCAAAATGCCTAACTTAAGGAAAGTTTGGCTACCAAAGAAAACTAACCCTTTGGACCCAAAAGACATAAAGGGTACCATGATTTAAATGTTCATATTTCAGGTGTGCTTAATGGAAGATGATCAACCAAATGACATATGGATATTAGACAGTGGATGCTCTAGACACATTACTGGGTCAACTGAACTCCTTACTGATATTATCTCAACCAAATGACCTTCTGTCATTTTTGGAGACAACTCAAAAGGAAAAAACAATAGGTTATGGAACCATTATCAGAGTATCTGTAAGAATTGAAAATGTCTCATTAGTACAAGGTTTGAAACAATAGGTTATGTGACAAAGGTATGAATTGCAGTTTCTCCACTACTCACTGTTTTATCAAAAACAGCATCACAAATGAAGTTTTACTTACAGGCTCTAGAAAAGAGAAATGTTTTTTTCTATTGACTTACTTACTTTAAATAACAGTACTCAAATATGTTTAGTAGCAAATAATACTTCAAAAACTTCATGGTTTTGGCACAAAAGACTTTCACATTTGAATTTTAAATGTCTTTCTAAACTTTCAAAAGGAGACTTAGTGAATGGTCTACCATCAATAAACTTTCCTTCTGACAAAAAATGTGATGCATTTTAGGAAAAATAACAAAAGCTTCTTTCAAACTCAAACCATGTCTTTCAACCAAAAGAATTCTTGAACTACTTCATATGGATTTGTTTGGTCCTATTACCACTACAAGTTTGGGAGGAAACAGATATACTCTGGTAGTTGTAGATGATTACTCAAGGTACACATGGGTTGAAATGATGCAATCCAAGGATGAAACTTATGACATTCTCACTACCTTGTTTAGAAATCTTCAAACTCAAAAAAAGTGTGAAATCATAAGTGTGAGATCAGAAAATGGTACAGAATTCAAGAACCTTGGCATTGATACATACTGTGATGATCAGGGTATTGATCATAATTTCTCAGCAGTTAGAACTCCACAGCAAAATGGTATATAGCTGAAAGGAAGAACAGAACATTGATTGAAGCAGGCAAAACAATGCTAGCTGAAGCAAAATTGCTAAAGTACTTTTGGGCAGAAGTTGTCAACACAGCCTGTTTCACTCAAAATAGATCTCTCATCAACAAATTTCACGGAAAGACTCCATATGAACTATGGAGAGGAAGAACACCCAACATTGCTTACTCTAAAATTTTTGGGTGCAAATGCTTTATTCACTACAATGGTAGTGATCACATAGGTAAATTTGATGCAAAAGCGGATGAAGGTATTTTTGTTGGCTATGCTAAACATAGTAAAGCCTATAGAGTTTATAATAGAAAAACTCAAATAATTGTTGAATCTATGCATATTACATTTGATGAATTCAATTTACTTGAGTCTGCTGAGACTCCTGAAGTTACTGACAATTTTGAGATTTTTGAGACAGGAAACAATGGTAGCTCAACTCAAAATAACCTTTCATCTTCCATTCCTTCAGTTGTTTCCTTAGATATTCAGAATGAACATCAACAGACTGACAACTTCCAGCCAGCTGACAATCCAAATCATTTATCATATCATGTCATAGCTAACCAGTCAACTGACACAC
The DNA here is from genome assembly GCA_013146195.2 of Codonopsis lanceolata. Lineage (NCBI taxonomy): Eukaryota > Viridiplantae > Streptophyta > Magnoliopsida > Asterales > Campanulaceae > Codonopsis > Codonopsis lanceolata. Next base: position 73,584,733 of record CM028382.1, on the reverse strand, counting down.
TTCCTTCTAAAACTCTTCAGTAAACTGACATTCCCTTTTCTTCACCTTTACCAACTGAACCCCTTCCAGACCTTCCTAGGGAAATCAGAGAAGATAAACATCATCCAGTTTCAAATATTATTGGTGATCCCTTTGCTGGTCTAAGAACAAGAAGCAGTTCCCAGAAATGAAACTCTTGACTCACATGCTTTTGTATCCTCCATTGAACCTAAAAAGATTGATGAAACTCTGGAAGATCCTCAATGGATTGAGGCCATGCAAGCAGAATTAAATCAGTTTGAAAGATGTCAAGTTTGGCAACGTGTTCTAAGACCATTAGATCAACAAGTAATTGGAACTAAATGGGTGTTTAGGAACAAGTTGGATGAAGATGTAAATGTCACTAGGAACAAAGCAAGGTAGGTAGCCCAAGGCTACAGACAGGAGGGGGGCATTGACTATGATCAAATATTTGCTCTTGTTGCTAGGCTGGAAGCTATTAGATTATTTCTTGCCTATGCAACTTTAAAGGATTTCAAGGTCTATCAAATGGATGTAAAGAGTGCATTCCTAAATGGTGATATACAAGAACAAATTTTTTGTTGAACAACCTCCTGGATTTCTTGATATCAAAAAGAAGGACCATGTGTATAAGCTAAGAAAGACTCTTTATGGTCTCAAACAAGCCCCAAGAGCATGGTATGAAACTCTATCAAAATTCCTCATGGAAAAAGGGTTTCAAAGAGGTAAAATTGATACTACTCTCTTCTCTCTTAAGCACAAAGGTAATATCTTACTATTTCAAATTTATGTTGATGATATTATTTTTGGTTCTACTAATGATGTCTTGTGTAAAAGATTTGAGAATCTTATGAAAGGAAAATTTGAGATGAGCATGATGGGAGAACTCACATACTTTCTAGGCTTGTAAATCAAGCAAACTCTAGAAGGAATTTTTATCCATCAGTCAAAATACACAAAAGAACTGATCAAGAAATATAATCTTCAAGAAGCAAATTCAGCAAGCACTCAAATGGGAGTTGAATGTCATTTGGTCACTGATGAAAAAGGTAGACCAGTTAATACAACTGAGTATAGAGGTATAGTTGGATCTCTTTTATATTTAACTGCTAGTAGACTAAACATCATGTTTACTGTGTGTATATGTGCTCGTTTTCAAGCTAATCTAAAGGAATCTCACATGATTGCTGCTGTGACGACCCGACCCGGACCCCGAGATAGAATCACAAGTCAAGTCGGCCAAATAGGACAACAATACAATCAAAGACTCAGTTTTGGAAAACGACGTGACGAAACATTTCAGATGAAGCGCGACTCGGCACCAAAAGGCCGGAATATTTTAAAACTTTTTACACCTGATATAACAATTAATACAATTATACCAAATCATCGGCGACTTTACTACCGGAACCCAACACTACACAGTTCATGCAAATATACCTCGACGGCTATAACATGCCGGAGAACAACATACTTAAATAAGAGCTAAAGTAATGCCCAGCGGAAGTTTTAAACAGATGAACCATAATACAGCCTATACAAGGCTCGTACATGCGCCAAGGCACTCAAAATAGAATACCAAGATAGACACATATACAACAAAACCAAATTCCCAAGCGAAGTCTAAATGACTTGCTATACCCAACGCCCTTACAAAAACGTAACAAAATAAGGACATCTAAAACCACAACCTCGTCGCGGCGATCACGGACAAGCGCAAATCCCGCAACACCTCAACGAGCGGTACTGAACGGCTCGGATCTAAAGCAAGAAAGGGAGGGGGTAAGTCATAAAGACTTTGTGAGTTAACAATTATGCATGTCATGGCATCATGCAAAGATACATATCAAGATATCATTTTTAATATCAAGTCAATCAAAGCGCTTCATTTACTAAACACTTAAAACACATATCCATGGTAGCACATTGTTTCACATAAGTGCTATAAAGGTAAACCACATATACGGAGGATATGATATGAAACCGATGCCGCTACGTAGCTCCCGCAATACACGTTAACATTCGTGCCAATGATACCCGTGATTAGTGTATCAAAGTATCGAAGTTCTCTACTCGAGTACCGAAGTTCTCGCCGGGTACCAAGCTCTCTCCTTGGTGCTTAGACCTTCCAATGTGCTCTCTTGGTTACAAGCAAAGGTGCTACTTCCCCACTGGGCCAACAAAGGGAGGCGTGTGTGATAAAACCCGGTATAACAACCCATCACTATCACGAGCCCCATAACTCGTGACGGCGATGCATTGTCACACCAACGACTCAATCAAATATGCCAGCGGGACTCATGCAATGCCAAGTAGATGTTTATCGGTCATGAAATCTCAATAAGGAATAAGTTCGACAAGAGCGAACTTATACAACAAGTAGTTGTTTACTCATTTAAGGAATCAAATAAGAATTCGACATGTCAAATAGGTACACTATTCTACAACATGCTCTCAATCATGCATTTACTTCGCACGATCACACAAACCACATAAGAACTCGATCGAGTCTTATAAGCACACATTTCAATTATGCCCTTCAATCCATCCCAAAGTCACGTAAGCTAATTCATTAGTCTAACGCACTAAATTCATCATGTTAAATAGATATATCATTCTCTAACATACTCTCGATCATGCATTTACTTCACACGATCACATAAACCGCATAAGAACTCAATCGAGTCTTAAAAGCACATAAACCTCAAGGCATAAGCATCAATCCATCTCAAAGTATCGAAAGCTAATTCATTAGTCTAACGAACTACATTCGTCGTAGGGATTGATTGTGGAGTCGGTATTGTTCATAACTCCCTAATTTCAACTCCGGTGAGTTTTACTAAAATTCAACCAAGAAGAGCATCGACACTATATGTATCACATTGCCCTCTCCTAAGTTCTCCGATCATTTAGAACTTGATAACTAAGCCGTTCATGTCCTCGAACTAGCCTTAAACACAATCTCGAAGTTTCAAACCCTAGTTTCGGTGATTTTGTTAAACCTTGAATTGAACCGAATTCTTTCACAAGAGTTATTCCCAAGCTTAATACAGACAACATTCATGCTTTAATAAATGTCAAAATCATAACTTCATAGAGATTTCATAAAATCATACTCACATTTTATATGTTGAATTGAAGGTTGTGTCTTCACAAAAGATGTTCACAATCAACATTAAAACAACTATAATGAATGGGTCATGCTATTTTGTTTAACATGAAAATCTCAGGGAATTGTCACTCACCTTAGTCCTATGATTAATGGATGAAAGGTTGATTAAAAGGAGGATTGTAGAAGAGAAGATCAAGCTCTTCGATTTGGCGGTCTCGGCTCGTCAATCGGACCACCGGATCTCCGGGAAATGGTCTCTCAAGTTGAGCTTCTTCCCAAGGACGAAAATGGAGCTATGCTCAGCCAACAATGGAGTTTTGTGATCAACAATGGCTGAACAAAGGCTTATATACCTCAAACTAAACCTCAATCCAAGTGAAGGGGGTGAAATGGCTTGCTAGCCATTGATAGATCTCATCCAAGGGTTTAGGAGGCTTGGACTAAGTCAACAATGGAGGCTTAAGTCTCCAAGGGCGGCCAAGGGCAAGGGCTAGTTGGTCTTCAACCAAAACTTAAACAAAAATCCCGCAAATGAAATACTGATGACCTTGCGGTCGCAAGGTCATCTCCACCTTGCCTCCGGTCTCCGTAACTTTGCTTCCCAAGTTGCTGCCTCCTATGCGGGGGCAAGACCAAACCACCTTGCGATAGCAAGGTCTCCAGGTTGAAAAGCCTTCAAATTTGGTCTAGAATCAACCCCAAACAACCCAATAAATTCAAGGGGGTAAACCAACTCTCAAACACAATCGGAACAGGCCCGAACATCACCCGAAACACATCCGAAACAAGTTAGAACATGGCTGGAACCACTCCACAAACGGCCAACGAATCAAACACGAGTCAATCCCAACTTAATCTAGGATAGAATGAACATGTATTAGGCTTGTTTAATCATGGTTATAGCTTGTATTCAAGGCCTAGAACTCAACCGAACTTCTCTCGAGACGAAATGAAGGCAATACAAGCAATGATGTTAAACCACAAAACACAAACGAAGCAACGAAGCTTCTAAACTCCCAACCAAGCATGAAACAAGTAAGATGAACATTGTAAATCTTGTATGCAATGTATTAAGACTCTCAAGAAACTTATTAAGGTGCTAACACGTTAATACGAACACCCGAAACAACAACAACAAGGCATGCAACGCATGGAAGACCATTATTCTATTATGATCTCAACCAACTCAATGCCAACACGATATGAATGAAATGAAGTCTCAAATATGTCAAGGCATATTAAAAACATGTCATAATGATGACAAACATGAAATGGGGTTTGGGTTCTCACATCCTCCCCCACTAAAAGGAATTTAGTCCCTAAATTCGTACCAGAAATCTCGAACAAGTAAGGGTATTTCTCCCTCATCTCAAGCTCAGTCTCCCATGTGGCTTCCTCAATATCATGATTCTTCCACAAGACCTTCACTAAAGGAACTGCTTGGTCCTCAAGACTCGCTCCTTGGTATCAAGAATCCTCACCGGTTTCTCAACATAAGAAAGATCGGGCTCAAAGGTAATCTCCTCATAAGTAAGGACATGTGACTCGTCCTTCAAGTACTTACGAAGCATGGAAACATGAAACACATCATGAACACCCGATATAGACGGTGGTAACGCAAGTCTATAAGCCAAAGAACCAATCCGCTCTAAGATCTCGAACGGACCAATAAACCTTGGAGAAAGCTTCCCTTTCTTCCCAAACCGCTTAGTACCGCGTTGGGGCGATACCTTCAGGAACACAAAGTCACCAACCTGAAACTCAAGATCACGTCTCCGGTTGTCTGCGTAGCTTTTCTGTCTACTCTGAGCCGTAAGCAACTGCCTCTAATCGCCTTCACACTCTCACCGATCGTTGCACCATCTCTGAACCCCATAATCTAGCCTCACCAACCTCATCCCAGCAAATCGGTGATCGACACTTACGCCCATACAATGCCTCGTACGGCGCCATCTCAATGCTGGACTGATAGCTGTTATTATACGCAAACTCAGCCAACGGTAGATGTGAATCCCAACTACCTTTGAAATCCATAGCTCACGCACGTAGCATATCCTCCAAGATCTGTATCAATCTCTCCGACTGACCATCGATCGGGATGAAACGCAAGATCGAAATTCAATTGCACCCAAAGCCTCCTGCAAAGAATGCCAGAACCTAGAAGTAAATCTGGGATCTCTATCTGACACAATGCTAACCGGTACACCGCGTAGTCTCACAATCTCCTGAATGTACAACGCTGCCCACTGACTCAAACTGTAGGAAATCGCAATAGGGATAAAATGAGAAGACTTAGTCAACCTATCAACGATAACCCAAACTGCATCAAAGCCTCTACGAGTACGTGGCAACCCTGAAACAAAATCCATGGTGATATGCTCCTACTTCCACTCAGGAATCTCAAGTGGATGAAGCAAACCGGCAGGTCTCTGGTGCTCAGCCTTAACCTGCTGGCACGTCAAACATCTCGAAACATACTCAGCTATCTCCCTCTTCATACCATTCCACCAAAACTGCCTCTTCAAGTCACGGTACATCTTAGTACTACCCGGATGTATCGTATACTTGGCCTTGTGAGCCTCATCAAGAACCATGTGTTTCACTTCATCGGAAGAAGGAACGCAAACCCTACCCTGAAATGTCAAAATCCCATCACTATTTATCGCGAACTTGGGTGTATTATTCTCACCCAATCCATCGATAATCTTCATCAGTTCTGGATCAGTAGCTTGAGCTTCCTTGATCCACCCAAACAATACTGGTGTAGCACGAACACTAGCAAAGAGAACACTATGCTCACTCACAACAGGACTCCATTCACGGATATCCTCGAGCATCTTCCAAAGAAGCGTCACAATAAACCACGAAGTTCTCACCACCACTTGGCAAAGCTAAAACCGGAGCTGTAGTCAACCTCCTCTTCAACTCCTGAAAGCTAGCCTCACACTTGTCACTCCAAACAAAAGCAGACTTCTTCTAAGTAAGATTGGTCATAGGAGTGGCAATCTTAGAAAATCCCTCAATGAACCTACGGTAATAACCCGCCAAGCCCAAGAAACTACGGACTTCGGTCACCGTACTAGGAGTCTTCCATTTGGTAACAGCCTCAACTTTTGATGGATCCACCGCGATACCATCACTAGACACAACATGCCCAAGAAAAGCAACTTGTTCTAGCCAGAATGCACACTTGCTAAATTTAGCAAAAAGCTGTTTCTTACGCAACACAGTAAGAATCTCTCTCAATTGATACTCATGCTCCTCTCGTGACTTCGAGTACACAAGGATATCATCAATGAACACCACTACAAAACAATCAAGGTACTCATGAAACACTCTATTCATCAAGTCCATAAAAACGACAGGCGCGTTGGTCAAACCAAACGGCATCACAACAAACTCATAATGGCCATAACACGAAAGGTCCGAGACATCGCGAACCCTCAACCGGTGGTAACCACTCCTCAAGTCTAACTTGGAATACACAACAGACAAGCCGATCAAAGAGATCATCAATGTGAGGTAATGGGTACTTATTCTTTATAGTAACCTTTGGTTCAACCGACGATAGTCAATGCATAACCGCAAACTACCATCCTTCTTCTTCACAAACAAAACCGGTGCACCCACGGAGACACACTTGGTTTAAAAAACTCTCTATCAAGCGCCTTCGCTCCTTCAACTCTCTCTCAACTCACAGCCATCCTAAGGTGCTCGAGAGATAGGTGAAGATCGGGCATAACTCAATGCAAAACTCTAACTCTCGGTCGGGAGGTAATGCATAATCGAAAAGACATCCGAAATTCATTAACTACCGGTACATCCTCTATACTAACAAGACATGCTAGTATCAAGCACACAAGCAATATACCCATACACCCCGAGATAGAAGTTTTCTAGCCCGTAGCGAAATAACATGTATACCTCTCATAGCATGATCGCCAATAAACACAAACTCCGAATTCGGCATGGCAAAAGTAACCTCTTGCGACGGCAATCTACTAAAGCATGGTAAACACATAGCCAATCCATTCCAATATCACATCAAAATCCGGATAGGCAATACTACCAAACCCGCATGCAAAACCCGATCACAAACAAGTACATCACAACCCCTATAAACCTCAGATGCAAGCATACAATCACCCAACGGTGTAGATACCTCAAGCACATAAGGCAACTGAGCAGGCAATACACATAAATTCTCAATAAAATACGGTGCATCATATTTGCACCTTTAAAGCAATACACCATTTGTTGTTCCATACCTTTTTGGTAATTGGTTCGGTCAATTTCAAATCTAATTTATACCATTCTAGTTCTCCGACGAAGACCTCTTGATAATCAAGTCGGGGCCCTCAAGTGACTTCAAAGCTTTGTCGTAAAGCGATGTGGGGTGTTCGTGAATCACATAAAAGCATCCTTTATATCGGTCTCAAGAATACAAATCATAAGCACATATAGGCATGGCATCAACATCATGCAACATAGTATATTAATTTACTATGTATGTAAACAAGATTTTGAAATATTCATACCATTAACTACTTATCAATGGTAGATAAAACACATTATACAAGGCTAGTACACTATCAATGTATTAGACTAATCAAGAGACAATACAACATTTCACGCGTCACTAGGTAGCATATTCTTACTAACTAGTATACGACCAATCCTTATAAGTCAATCTGTATACGGGTCGACAACCAATCATCACGTGACCACCTGCTGGCCAATCTCCAAGTTCCAACATATCATGGGGAAATTTCACCTTGATCAAGGTAGTCCCCCCAAATACCCAAACACAAACATCGGAAAGAGTTCTCAAATTCCCGACCAAGAATACAAGAACGGTGGTTAATTACTACCATAACTATCTACACCGTATAGTAATCTATGAAATACTAATAGGTAACACGAGAGGTTTAACCACTCCGCTCTCAAAACGTATTACAACGAATTTTCGCCATAATAATTAACACGACGATCACCCTTGGGACCGACAATCTAGCTTCTCAGATACCTAAAAATAGAACAAGGAACAACAGCTCTACTAAAACGCAGCACCCACTCTTGGTATAAATGCAACTCATTAGCAGTATAGGAGAAATATAATACTCCTAGACACAAACCTTCACTCACGGCAATCTAGAACAAACGAACTTAGTACTCCAAGTCGTATTCATTCTCGAAGAATCTGGCAATAAGGCATGATACGAGAACACTCAACGTCAAGATTCACACAGGGGAACCAACCCACCTAGGCCATGGAACCTATCCTGGCCGATAGCTAACCCATAAAGCTCTGATACCAACTGTGACGACCCGACCCGGACCCCGAGATGGAATCACAAGTCAAGTCGGCCAAATAGGACAACAATACAATCAAAGACTCGGTTTGGAAAACGCGTGACGAAACATTTCGATGAAGCGACTCGGCACCAAAAGGCGGAATATTTTAAAACTTTTACACGATATAACAATTAATACAATTATACCAAATCATCGGCGACTTTACTACGAAACCCAACACTACAGTTCATGCAAATATACCTCGGCGGCTATAACATGCTGGGAGAACAACATACTTAAATAAGAGCTAAAGTAATGTCCGGCGGAAGTTTTAAACAGATGAACCATAATACAGCTATACAAGGCTCGGCGTATGCGCACTCAAAAATAGAATACCAAGTATAGACACAAATACAACAAAACCAAATTCCCAAGCGAAGTCTAAATGACTTGCTATACCCAACGTCCTTACAAAAGCGAGAACAAAATAAGGACATCTAAAACCACAACCTCGTCGCGTGCGATCACGGACAAGCGCAAATCTGCAACACCTCAACGAGCGGTACACGAGCGGCTCGGATCTAAAGCATAAAAGGGAGGGGTAAGTCATAAAGACTTTGTGAGTTAACAATTATGCATGTCATGGCATCATGCAAAGATACATATCAAGATATCATTTTTAATATCAAGTCAATCAAAGCGTTCATTTACTAAACACTTAAAACACATATCCATGGTAGCACATTGTTTCACATAAGTGCTATAAAGGTAAACCACATATACGGAGGATATGATATGAAACCGATGCCGCTACGTAGCTCTGCAATACACAGTTAACATTCGTGCCAATGATACCCGTGATTAGTGTATCAAAGTATCGAGTTCTCTACTCGAGTACCGAAGTTCTCGCTCGGGTACCAAGCTCTCTCCTTGGTGCTTAGACCTTCCAATGTGCTCTCTTGGTTACAGCAAAGGTGCTACTTCCCCACCGTGGCCAACGGTGGGCGTGTGTGATAAAAACCGGTATAACAACCCATCACTATCACGAGCCCCATAACTCGTGGCGGCGATGCATTGTCACACCAACGACTCAATCAAATATGCCAGCTGGACTCATGCAATGCCAAGTAGATGTTTACTGGTCATGAAATCTCAAATAAGGAATAAGTTCGACAAGAGCGAACTTATACAACAAGTAGTTGTTTACTCATTTAAGGAATCAAATAAGAATTCGACATGTCAAATAGGTACATTATTCTACAACATGCTCTCAATCATGCATTTACTTCACACGATCACACAAACCACATAAGAACTCGATCGAGTCTTATAAGCACACATTTCAATTATGCCCTTCAATCCATCCCAAAGTCACGTAAGCTAATTCATTAGTCTAACGCACTAAATTCATCATGTTAAATAGATATATCATTCTCTAACATGCTCTCGATCATGCATTTACTTCACACGATCACATAAACGCATAAGAACTCAATCGAGTCTTAAAAGCACATAAACCTCAAGGCATAAGCATCAATCCATCTCAAAGTATCGAAAGCTAATTCATTAGTCTAACGAACTACATTAAATCGTCGTAGGGATTGATTGTGGAGTCGGTATTGTTCATAACTCCCTAATTTCAACTCCGGTGAGTTTTACTAAAATTCAACCAAGAAGAGCATCGACACTATATGTATCACATTGCCCTCTCCTAAGTTCTCCGATCATTTAGAACTTGATAACTAAGCCGTTCATGTCCTCGAACTAGCCTTAAACACAATCTCGAGTTTCAAACCCTAGTTTCGGTGATTTTGTTAAACCTTGAATTGAACCGAATTCTTTCACAAGAGTTATTCCCAAGCTTAATACAGACAACATTCATGCTTTAATAAATGTCAAAATCATAACTTCATAGAGATTTCATAAAATCATACTCACATTTTATATGTTGAATTGAAGGTTGTGTCTTCACAAAAGATGTTCACAATCAACATTAAAACAACTATAATGAAGGGGTCATGCTATTTTGTTTAACATGAAAATCTCAGGGAATTGTCACTCACCTTAGTCCTATGATTAATGGATGAAAGGTTGATTAAAAGGAGGATTGTAGAAGAGAAGATCAAGCTCTTCGATTTGGCGGTCTCGGCTCGTCAATCGGACCACCGGATCTCCGGGAAATGGTCTCTCAAGTTGAGCTTCTTCCCAAGGACGAAAATGGAGCTATGCTCAGCCAACAATGGAGTTTTGTGATCAACAATGGCTGAACAAAGGCTTATATACCTCAAACTAAACCTCAATCCAAGTGAAGGGGGTGAAATGGCTTGCTAGCCATTGATAGATCTCATCCAAGGGTTTAGGAGGCTTGGACTAAGTCAACAATGGAGGCTTAAGTCTCCAAGGCGGCCAAGGGCAAGGGCTAGTTGGTCTTCAACCAAAACTTAAACAAAAATCCATAAATGAAATCGATGACCTTGCGGTCGCAAGGTCATCTCCACCTTGCCTCACAAGGTCTCGAACTTTGCTTCCCCAAGTTCTTTGCCTCCTATGCGGGGCAAGACCAAACCACCTTGCGATAGCAAGGTCTCCAGGTTGAAAAGCCTTCAAATTTGGCCTAGAATCAACCCCAAACAACCCAATAAATTCAAGGGGGGTAAACCAACTCTCAAACACAATCGGAACAGGCCCGAACATCACCCGAAACACATCCGAAACAAGTTAGAACATGGCTGGAACCACTCCACAAACGGCCAACGAATCAAACACGAGTCAATCCCAACTTAATCTAGGATAGAATGAACATGTATTAGGCTTGTTTAATCATGGTTATAGCTTGTATTCAAGGCCTAGAACTCAACCGAACTTCTCTCGAGACGAAATGAAGGCAATACAAGCAATGATGTTAAACCACAAAACACAAACGAAGCAACGAAGCTTCTAAACTCCCAACCAAGCATGAAACAAGTAAGATGAACATTGTAAATCTTGTATGCAATGTATTAAGACTCTCAAGAAACTTATTAAGGTGCTAACACGTTAATACGAACACCCGAAACAACAACAACAAGGCATGCAACGCATGGAAGACCATTATTCTATTATGATCTCAACCAACTCAATGCCAACACGATATGAATGAAATGAAGTCTCAAATATGTCAAGGCATATTAAAAACATGTCATAATGATGACAAACATGAAATGGGGTTTGGGTTCTCACAGCTGCAAAAAGAATTATTAGATACTTGATTGATACTGAAACATTTGGTATTGGGTACTCTAGAGATTCTTCATTTAATTTAATTGGATATTCAGATGCTGACCTTGAGCCTGTAGAGTAAACAGAAAAAACACCAGTGGAACATGTCAGTTTCTTGGTAACAGACTGATATCTTGGGCATGCAAAAAGCAGGCATCAGTCTCCACCTCAACTACATAAGCTGAATACATTTCTGCTGGCAGTTACTGCTCACAAATCCTCTGGATGAAGCAACAGCTATGGGACTATGAGATGCAAATGGGAACATGTCCTATTTATTGTGATAATACTTCTGCTATTTCTGTTTCAAAAAATTTTGTTATGCATTCTAAAACCAAGTATATAGATATAAGATATCACTTCCTAAAAGATCATGTTGAAAAAGGTAATGCTCAGCTAAAATATGTACCTACAAAATTTCAATTAGCTGACATATTTACAAAAACCTTAAAATCTGATAGATTTGAATTTCTTAGAGATGAATTAGGAAGTCTTATAATGTCATAAATAGATATTCTGTATTAATAATGTTTGCAGGTGATCTAGATTAGCTGATAAAGGAAATTAGCTTTGACTTTTAAATTTGTCAGACGACCCTCATCAAACTGACAAATTGTACCAGCGAACAACTGACAACCTTACATATTGGTCCGGGATTCAGCTTTTAAATAAACCTTCTGCTGACACTCTTCAACCAACAGCTGACAACCTTTAACTGACACTTTTCAGCCAACAGCTGACAACCTTCAGCTAACACTCTTCAACCAACAACTGACATCCCTCAGCTGACAAAAGTCATCAGCTGACACTTTTTATTTATCTCTTAGAATCAGCTGAAAAACAGTGACTGACCTTATAGTCACTGTTCAGGTAGCTTCTAATCCCTAATCAAAGCTGATCGTATCTCAGCTAAGATTCATATTAAAATTCAGATATTTATAAATTCCTTTATTTATTTCATGCCTTTTTATTTCTTCTTGGAACTCGCGAAGCATCCTTGAGAAGCCAAAATGACTTACCCACTATCCCACCAACACTGGCGGTTGAAGTGACGTGGTTACACAAAAACGACTCTTAATAATGATAATTGTCACCTGTCATAAATCACCTTTTTATCTCAAAAACAAAAATTATGTGTACTTACTCACTACATGTTATATCTTCGCTTTTAAAACTCACTCACTCAATTTTTATAAGCACCCGTACTTATAAAACCCATTATATATATATATATATAGTACATGTGCTATATATATACTCCCTCTTCACAACAGCTTCTACACTTCACTCTTCACCTCTAAACCTTCTTCTTCTTAAAGCTCTCATTTTTTTTCAAACCATAACCCTAGCTTTTCTGGTAACTTTTCTCTCTCTCTCTCTTTCTCTCTCTCTCTCTCTCTGTTCTTTCTCTCTCTATTTTGTTTTAACCTTGATTTTGTGTTTATTTCAGGAAATGACAACTAATACTGCGTTAGGATGCCTCTTGGATGTCGTATCTTTTAACTCAGAACCACTGGAACTTCTCCATCTTTTAACAGCGTCTGGGCTAGTTCCTCTTCTCACCTTCAACATCAGAAATTATAGCTGCCAGTTAACTGAGGAATTCTTCATGTCCATGATAGAGAATCCCAATGACCCCTTCTCTTTCACTGGAACTATCAGAGGAGTACCCATAGTTTTCGACTCAAAGACCATTACAACTACTTTTCCCAATCTGCCAGATGATGGTTCAACCATCTATACCATCCCAGAAGAGACACAACAAGCTGGGTGGATTTCTATGCGTGGAGAAGTCCTTGTGGAGCTTGCCTTTGATAGGCACAAGAACAGATTTGCTCCTCTTCACTACGCCCTAGCCACTGTCTTGGACAAATGTCTCATTATTAAGTCTAGTGGGCACGACAAGATCATAGAATCCCAGTTGTTTCTAATGGAGGCTGTGACGACCCGACCCAGATTCTGGCACAGAATCCCAAGGTCGTGCCGCTAGGACAAGGCAAGAAGGAGACAAGCACTTGTCAAACTGTAGTACGAGTCATTTGGTTGAGCTAATAAGCTCAAATAAAGGTAGTGAAGCCGTACTAAAATACGGGTTTACAAAAATCGGATATGCGGAAGCGATAGGGAAAATAAGTCCCAAGCTATGATGTGACGACCCGACCTGAATTCCAACACGGAATCCCAAGGTCGTGCCGCTAGGACAAGGCAAGAAGAGGACAAGCACTTGTAAAACAGTAGCGCGAGTCGAACAGTTGAGCTAACAAGCTCAAATAAAGGTAGTGAAGCCATACTAAAATACGGGTTTACAAAAAAATCAGATATGCGGAAGCGATAAAGAAAGGAAGTCTCAAGCTGTGAAGCTCGAAAACAAAGTCAAGAAACTAAGAGAGACATAAATCTCTCCAAAGGGGAAAACAAAACTCGCGTGCCGCAACATTGCAGACGCTGAACAAACCATCGGCACTCCAGGCCGGCGTTAAAACAAAGAATAACCTGATATAACAATTACCCACGGCTAAATCATACCGGGGTTAACCAACAATGATAACAACTAGAATAAAGAAAAGCCCCAAAGCTACTGCATGTCCGGGAGACAACTGAAATAAAAACTAGATCCAAGAACAACGGCATGACACAAAACGTCGGCCCAAGGAGTAAACAATACAAATACCCAAGTATTCTACCCAACTATAAAGTCTAAATGACTTTACAAAAAAAAATGTCGATCTCACAAGAATAGGAATGTACATCATATAAAGACGATGATAAATAGAGACAAGACTCCACAAGTTGCTACTCAGAATGGTCGGCTGCTACAAACACGAACACACGAACTAAGCTCGAGCTATCAATCAGCTACGATCAGCTACAATCAAGATCTACTTGACCTCAACGCGACTACCGAAACTGCAACTAGAAAATAATGTACGGGATGAGTCATAATGACCCAGTATGCTACTATTAACAATATAACGTAAATGAAATATTTCCATAAGTGAAAATGATATCATGCTACAACGACGAAGATCCAGTAAATCGAGATGTACTGAACAAAAACCGTTCCTTTACCAGACTGCCGAGATCAACTAGGGTGAATCCCCTGTCCACAAACAATCAAGCAAGTCAGGAGGCAAGTCACAATAATCATCGTATAAATATGGACGTATGTCCAAACATAAACATCCCAAGACTCCCATATAATGATTAGGTGGAAGCATGCATAACTTTATATATACAAATCCAGTTTTCTTTCATTGGATTATCAAGTATAAGTATGTATGCCACACATAAACACACCAAATATTTCAATACTGCGCAATTAAGATATACATGGTCAATTTCGTTCTCATGTATCAATAAACACTTTGTTGTCACATAAGTGCTTGAAATAAATCATATAGTAAGAGGATATATTATAGAGCCGCTGTCGCAACTTAGATCCTGCAATACAAACGTTATCTCGAGTGAATTTGTCACATGCACATGCTTGATACATGGACCACGATAGTATTGTTCCAAGCGCCCTTTGGTTACGACAAGGTACTCTTCCCCACTGTGATCAAATAGTGGAGGGTGTGTGCAGTATTCGGGTGCCGCGACCCATCACTACCACAATTCTCACAATTTATGACGACGATGCATCGTTTACCCACAAGACAATTCACGTATGCCAGCTGGACTTAATGTATGCCAAGTAGATGTTTACTTGCCACTAGAAATCACATATAAGGAGCGAGCTCGACAAGAGCGAACCCGTCCATCAAGTAGATATTTACTCAATCAATAATCCAAGTAGGGATTGAGCTCGAAAGTAGCGAACTCAATCAAGTCAAGTAGGCATATAATACTCTACCATTAACAGTCGATCAGGAACATGAATCAAATCAAGAATATCGAAACTAGTATTTTAGTTACGTTGCAAGCATGAACATCAATCCAAGTCAAGAATATCAGAACTAGTATTCTAGTTACAAATCTCAAACGTCGCAGGGATTGATCATTGAGCCGGTATTGTTCATTAGCTCACTAGTACCGACTCCGTCGAGTCATTTCTATAATTCCAATCAAATAGAGTTTGAACACTATATGCATTCCAAGACTCTTTTCTATGTTCTCGTTGAGACAATAGCTAGGTTCTTGTTCCATTTAGGAACCTTAGTGCAAAGTCACTAAGTCAAGTACATAAGGGAAGCGTAAGTTGATTATTGTCAAATCAAGTTTAGTCCAATTTCAATTCGTAGATCCACTTAATAGTAGAATCCAAGTTCAGCACACATCAATAATTGTAGAACAGATCAGGCATGAAGGCAAGTACATTCAATATGCTCATAAGTCATATTATAGAAACACGTATAGAAGAATCAATACCTGACAAGGTAGAAAATCATGATTTTAGTCATAATATCAAATATACATAGTATTCCATATTCAACTATGAAACCAAGTTAAATCATAACTTAACCATCAGTCTATCATGTATTATCCAAGACGACTCCGTTAGTCTAGGATCATGAAGCCATTAACTAAACTCTTCCTAGAATAATAATTTATTCTATAACCCAAAAGTCCGTAATAATTAAAGACTTAAGCAACACAAGAGGGAAGACAACATTAAGGTCAAACCATAACGGCGAGTCCTAGATAACAATTTAGTTATCCTAACGACTTCAACAAGTAGAGTCCATGTATAGAGTACTAAAGATAGTCTCAATCCAAATCATCTCATAGAATAGTTCTCACATTCATTATCTGGGGTTCCCCAAAACATTCACAAGGAAATTTTAGTGAGTCGGTACTCCAACAACAACAATCATTAATCCCTAGGTTTCATACAGGCATAGATTACATTCTTAAAAGTCTTGGGACTTCGTGAAGTCCGGCAAGTATAAATAGTCCTAATTCACAATCGTACCAATTCAAGTGTCTTTCAGTCGAGTCACGCATTTGCGACCCAAACATACCCAATCCAATGACTAGAGACCATCTCACACTTAACATCACTAAAGGACCTCAATTAGAGTCCTAAGCCAAGAATCAACCTTAACACCAAATCGATCTCACCCGATCAAATCTCAAGATTTCGCGATTTAGATTCAATGAACACGAGTAACTATAGGAATTTATCCTAAGGCTCAAAGTGACAACTTCTATGCTTAATTTACTCCATTTGGGTCAAATTACCAAGTCTCAATTTCTAGGTCGAGGCATAAATTCGGGATTTACAATTGTTCGAGTTTCTATAACCAACCACAATCAATCTTAAACCACAACTATTTCGATATAACCAATCATAATCATTTGAGTTCACACCCTAACTATCAAATATTGATATCCATCAATAAAATCTCATTTCGACATGTATAACCAGGACAAATCACAAGTAACAAGCCTCTAGCAACCTAACATCAACATTGAGTTAGAGATAGAAACTAGGGTTTCGGTAACATACCTTTATCGAGCCACAAACAATTAGGATGAGGAAAACAAACCCATGGAGAATTATCTACTTGGCGAGGGCTTCGCGAGGGTGGTCTCATCTCGTCAAACGGATGGCCGGAACTCCGGGAATCGCCGGAACACGCACTAATCTCACACTCTATCGAACACACTCTCTCTTCTCCGTTCTTGGCTGAAGATGGTCACTAATGAAGAGAGGGGGGGAGTGTTAGGGGTTATAAGGGTGTTTAAGGACTCAAATACCCTCAAATGGGTGAAGGGGCAAGGGTTAAATAAGGGTAGAATATGAGTTTCACGCCAGAAATCAAACCAACACAAAGCTGATGTCGGGAGCATTGTTCGGGTGTCTGGGCCGAACTTTTATGGGTTTGTTCGGTTGGTATGGCCGAACTCTTCTAAAGGAGTTCGGTTGGGCTGGCCGAACATCTCCCAGGATGTTCGGTTGGGAAGTTGGAACGATGGTTTAGGTCAAAAACGAAGCCAAAAGGGTCTGGGACTGAAGGTGATGCACCGGTTGGGTGAATGCAACTCAAACAAGCATAAAACTTGTGTACTAAGGCCTTATGAGGCTCAAATAACCCTCAAGACAAATGAAGGAATGACTAAGAGTACAACCGAGGTCACACGAAAGAACTACGCGAGAAAACTCTCAACCAAGTCAAGTAACGAACAACGTCGGTTTGCGACTTGTAACTTTAACTAGTTAAAGTCTATGGAACATATGGAACTAAGGTATTGGCTTCTAGATAGCCTACCTACACAATTCAAGGTTCTTATCTCAAGTCAAGTACGCAAGGTTACGGTTACACGACATGCAGAATGAGAAAGTCGAATATACGAAGGTTC
Source organism: Codonopsis lanceolata (assembly GCA_013146195.2). NCBI lineage: Eukaryota > Viridiplantae > Streptophyta > Magnoliopsida > Asterales > Campanulaceae > Codonopsis > Codonopsis lanceolata. Next base: position 73,566,765 of record CM028382.1, on the reverse strand, counting down.
ATGGTCTTACATATGAAGCTCGAAAACAAAGTGAAAGAAACCGAGTGAGACATTAATCTCCCGAAGGGAAAACAAAACTCGCGTGCCACAACATTGCAGACGCAGAACAAACCATCAGCACTCCAGGCTGGCGTTTAAACAGATAATTAACCTGATATAACAATTACCCACGGCTAAAGCATACCGGGGTTAACCAACACCAATAACAACTAGAATAAAGAAAAGCCCCAAAGCTACTGCGTGCCTGGGAGACAACTGAAATAAAAACTAGAACCACTGACAACGGAACGACACAACACGTCGGCCTAAGTAGTAAACAATACAGAAACCCAAGTGATCTACCCGACTGTAAAGTCTAAATAACTTTACAATACAACGATCTCACAAGAATAGACAAGTACGATATACAAATCAACGATGCTGAAAGAGATAGAACTCCATAAGCTACTACTCGGGGAATTCAGCTACTACAATCACGAACACAGGATCTAATCTCGATTTATCGATCAGCTGCGATCTGCTACAGTCACGATCTACTCGGCCTCAACACAGCTACCGAAAACTGCAACTAGAAAACAAAGTACGGGATGAGTCATAATGACCCAGTACGCTACTATTAAACAATATAACATAAATGGAATATTGCCATAAGTGGAAATGATATCATGTTACGACGACGAAGACCCAGTAAGTCGAGTTGTACTGTAGATAAACCGTTCCTTTACCAGACTACCAAGATGAACCAGGGTGAATTCCCTGTTCACAAACAATAAAGCAAGTCAGGAGGCAAGTCACAAGTATCATCGTATATATATGGATGTATGATTAAATATAAACATCTCAAGTCTCTCAAAGACTAATTAGGTAGAAGCATGCATATTTATATATACACATATTAAGACAATCATGGAATAATCAAGTGGAAGTATGTATATTTACATATATACATATCAAGTAGTTCATAGAATCACCACTAATATCGAGCAATTCAAGAACATGTACATATAAGCATTTAGCTCACATATTCAAGGTAGCACTTTGATTTCACATAGGTACTAGAAAGTAAACCACATATAAGAGGATATATATAGAACTGGTGCCGCAACGAAGCTCTTGCAATATAAAATGTCAACAGGAACGTGCTGTCTGATGTACGAGATGGTACATCGACCAAGGATAGTATCATTTGTGCATGCATGCATGCATGTTCTTTGCTAAACATATCTTTGAGCGACAAGCGAGCAGGAACTTGTGCTCGGCCCAATAATCAAGCTAGAATCAATACTTTTCACTGGTCTTCTTCAGTGAATAGTCAAGAACTCATCAGTTTTCTTAATGAGCAATCGTTACATTTCAACCAACCTAGGATGAAGAAATGGGAGCTTGATATCAGGATAGATGGCGCTAATACAAGACCACATCCCACTATTGGCCAAATAGTGAGGAGAAAGGGGACCAATGCAGTGACTAATAGCGATTGCTTACACAAAGACCATGAGTCGTCCCATTGCCATCACAATAACAAGAATGCCAGTTGGACTCAATACAAGGATTACAAGTAGGTGTTTACTTGCTAATCATGAACATGTAGAGGATCGAGTTCGACAAGAGCGAACTGATCCAAGTCAAGTAGATGTTTACTCACTTAAGAAATCAAGTAAGGACAAGCTCGACAAGAGCGATCTCATCCAAGTCAAGTAGGCATGTTATACTCTACGACTAACAATTAATCAGGAACATGAATCAAATCAAGAATATTGTAACTATTCTTCTAGTTAAATAGATCTCAAACGTCGTAGGGATTGGTCGTTTAGCCGGTATTGTTAAATGGCTTACTAGTATTGACTCCGTCGAGTCATTTCTATAATTCCAATCAAATAGAGTTTGAACACTATATGTATTCCAAGACTCTTTTCTATGTTCTCGTGTGAGGCATAGCTAGGTTCTTGTTCCATTTTAGGAACCTTAGTTCAAAATCATTAAGTCAAGTATAAGAGGGAAACTTAAGTTGATTATTGCCATACCAAGCTTAGTTCACTTTCAAGTTCATAATTCCACTTGTTAATAGAATCATAAATCAAAGCACGTTGATAACTTAATAGGAGGATAATCATGAAGATAAACACACAATATGCTTATAAGTCATATATTCAAATCATATAAAAGGTCGAATTCTCGACAAGGTAAAAATCATGCTTCTAGTCATAATGTCGCATATACATGGTATTTCACATTCAATTATGAAACCAAGCTAAGTCATAACTTAACCCTCAATCATCAAATACTATCCAAGACTACTCAGCTAGTCCAAGATCAAGAAGCCATATGCTTATACATATAAATCTCTTTCTAGAATAATAATTCATTCTATAACCCAAAAGTCCATAGTAGTCCAAGACTTAGGTAAACACTAGAGTGGTGATAATTCATAAGGTCAAACCATACTGACGAGTCTTAGATAATAACTTAGTTATCCTAGCAACTTATACAAGTAGATTCCATGTATAAGTACTAAAGATAGTCCCAATCCAAATCATCTCATAGAATAGTTCTCCAATTCATTATCTTGGGTTCCCCAAAACATTCACAAGGCGACTCTAGTGAGTCGGTATTCCGACAACAACAATCCCATTTCCTTAGGTTTCATACAGGCATAGATACATTCTTACAAGTCTTGGGAATTCATTTGAAGTCCGACAAACATTAATAGTTCTAATTCATAATTGAACCAATCCGAATGTCTTTCATTCGAGTCAGGCATTTGTGACCCCTACATAACAAATCCAATGACAAGGGATAATCTTGCACATAACATCACTCAAAGACCTCCATTAGAGTCCTAAGCCACAATTCAATCTTAATACCAATTCGGTCTCACCCGGTCAAATCTCAAGATTCTGTGATTGAGATTCAATGAACACAAGTAGTTATAGGAATTTACCCTAAGACTCAAATAATACCTTCTATAATTAATTGACTCCATTTGGGTCAAATTACAAAGTCTCAAATTCTAGGTCAAGACATAAGTTCAGGATTCACAATTTATCCGGGTTTCTAAACCCAACCTCAATTAATCTTAAACCATAATTATTCCAATATACCCAATCAAATCATTTGGGTTCAAACTCTAACTAACATATATTGATATCCACCAATAACATATCATTTGGACATGTGAAACAATGAGAAATCACGAGGAACGAGTCTCTAACAACCTAACATCAATATTGAGTTAGAGAGAGAAACTAGGGTTTAGGCAACGTACCTTAATCGAGCCACAAACAACTAGGAAGAGGAAAATAAACCAAGGGGAAATGATCTCCTCGGTGAGGGCTTCGCGATGGTGGTCTCTAATCGTCAAACGGATGGCCGGAACTCCGGGAATCGACAAAACACACACTAATCTCACACTCAATCGCATGCACTCTCTCTCTCCCGTTCTTGGCTGAAGACGGTCACAAATGAAGAGAGGGAGGGGTGTTAGGGGTTATAAGGATGTTTAAGGACTAAAATACCCTCAAATGGGTGAAGGGGCAAGGGTTAAATAAGGGTAGAATAGGAGTTTCACGTCAAAAGTCAAACCAACACAAGCTGATGTCGGGACAACAGTTCGGGTGAGCTGGCGAATATCTATCTAGATGTTCGGTTGTGGTGGCCGAACATCTCTAAAGATATTCAGTTGGGCTGGCCGAACATCTCCCAGGATGTTCAGTGGTCAAGTTTGAACGATGATTCAAGTCTAAAACAAAGCCAAATGGGTCTAGGACTGAAGGTGAAGCACTCTCACCATCAATTGTAATACTTCTGAATACAGCCTCTCATAAAACCCCACAATACTAATTTTTATATCCTCCTTGTCTTCCACTAAGACACCATCAACTGTAATATTTCTGATCTGGTTCGCAACTTTATGAGCATTCGCCATTCTATGAAAGAATTTTGTGTTTTTGTCACCTTCTTTAAGCCATAAGACCCTGGATTCCTGTTTCCAACATATTTCCTCATTAAGAAGAAGATGTTCTAGCTTTCTTCTTAGATTAGAACGACACTCCTCTTCATCTACGTTTAAACCCACACCCCAGCTTTCTTATCTAAACTAAGATTTCGTGGACCTCGCAAGACCAGATTAAGCGAACCTCCAAATTTTGCCCGCCATCATGTCCCACCCTTCCTCCTTCACCACCGTCGAGACATAAATCTTCAAAGGACTACCCTTCCCCTTCACAAATAAGCACAGGTAAAACCCATGCTTGTTCCTTTCCTTAGCCAGCATTACCTCGTGCCATTTCACTGAAATTTTCTTCCAAAACACGTCTCTGAACGAGGATGCCTTGACCATCCATTCACAGACCCAAAGGATTTCGTCGAAAGAAAGAGAAACCTCATGAACTCTACCTCTGCTTCATTCTAACCACCAAAAACAAAACCCATTTTTCTCCAAAGAGCTGATCACATCGAAAGATTTTCTCCCTGCTTGGAAATGATTCTTCTCCCTTGTATCTTCTACCATCTTCTCCCTTGTAACTAGGCAATTTCAGTAAAAACTTTATAAAATGACCATAAAAATTTATTATTTTAAAGACATATTTGTTTTGATAAGTAAGAGATTGTATTAATATGCGTCAAAAAGGAGACACTTCCTATGTACACAGGAAGTATACAAAACGATCACTTTACAATAGAGATATTATCCACAAATTCTACAAAAGGATTGCCCCTTGTGCAATCAACTCGTCGCACCAAAAGAACATAGTCTGCAAAATCAGCTTCCGTATTTCCTCCATTGTCCTCTCTTCATTCTCGAAACATCTTCCATTTTTTTCCCTTCATATGGACCATCACACTGCCAATGGAACCACACTCAAAAAAGAAATTTTCTTTATGACCAGCACCACGTCCTCTTCTGTAAAGGGCTGCTCAAGTTCAGTCGATGCTTCCAAGTCAAGGGTCTTGCATGTGAACCCTTCTAGTACCGGCCTCCAATCACTGCTGTCACTGTACAGTCTCTCGTAGAAGTTCACAATCCCTCTTTTGATCTCCTCCCTTTCTTCCAGTATAATCCCATCAACTGTCAACTTTTGAATCTAATTGACTGTGGAGTGCACACTCGCCATCCTATGGAAAAATTTGGTGTTGTTATCCCCCACCTTGACTAATTGGACCCTAGATTTTTGTCTCCAACTAGTTTCCTCACATCTCAAAAGATACTCCAGTTCCTTCTTCAATTCTAGACTTCTTCTATCATCAGTCCCATCTGATTTCCTGACCTCTTCCTCCAAAATTTTAATTCTTCTCTCAATCCTCCCAAAAATTTCCCGATTCCAGACTTTGAGGTCTATCTTCAGTCGTTTTAACTTTTTCGCCATCACGTAATAGGGGTCGCCAATGATCGCGTATGAAGACCATTTATCCTTGACCCACTTCACAAAGCCATGCTCCTTGAGCCACATATTCTCAAACTTAAATGGAGTTTTTCTTTTCTCCAATACACCACATTCCAGCAACAAAGGGAGATGATCTGAAATCACTCTAGGAAGGCACGACTGAATCAGAGTCCCAAAGTGATCACCTCAATCTGCTGAAACCAGGAATCTGTCTATTCGCGAATACTGCATTCTGTCACCACCTCTAAACCAAGTAAAGTCTCCCCTGATCAAAGGCAAATCTACTAGCTCTGTGTCATTAATAAAATCATTGAATTCAGACATGGATTGAGAAAATCCACCAGAACCAGATCTTTCATGGAGGAAGCGGACTACATTGAAGTCTCCCCCTATACACCACGGATACTCCCTACCTGACTTTATTGCCTTCAGCTCTGACCACAACAATCTTCTGTCTACTACTGTGAAAGGACCATAAACACTAGAAAACAACACTGCCTTTATCATCCTCCACGAATTTTAGAACACAGGAAGCCAAAAAAGTTCCCAACATAGACTCAACCTTCATGAATTTCCTCTTATCCCACATAATCAAAATTCCTCCTGAATTTCCCATAGACCCTAAAGAAATCCAATCCACCCATCTTGCGTTCCAAATACTTTTAATAAAATGCGAGTCTATCGTCTCCATTTTGGTTTCCAAAAGACAAACCACATGAGGATTCTGTATTTTCAAGACTGTCTTAATAAGATCTTTTTTCTCTAGATTATGTAAACCCCACACGTTCCAAGCTAAAAATCGTATATCCATAACTAAACTTTGTTAACATCCCTATCCAGTAGCCCACTACTATCAATCTGCTCAAAGTTCAAGCTGCCACGCAGTTGCTTTAGTTCCCTCATCCCCTTTGCACTGCAACTGCTTTGCTTTTTGATGCTTTTTCCCCTCGAAACCTTACAATTCAGATCTATATCCATAAGCAGATTAAAAAATTTATCTTCATATTCTTTGTGAGAGACTCCTAAAAATTTGCCAAGGCCATTAATGAGACTTTTGACCCAACCAGAAAAGACTTCCTCCCCTACTCCATTCGTGATAGCTTATGCAGCATTAAAAACAGGGGGTGGGATTGCCGCAAGTAGAGTACACTCCAAAGGCTCTTCCATGTCATCACATGAACATTCGCTAAAAACACCACTAGGAGAGCAGTAACCATTCTCTTGGTTAGTATCTGTGACACCTTCATCCATAGGAGACTCCATCTGAATATCCTCAGCATAATTCACGAAATATTCCATATTACCCTGATATGACGCCTACCCCAGAACTCTCACTGTTCAACAGGTCCAAAAGAACTAACTCTTCCAAAGTCTTTGAGTTGTGGTCACCCTCCATAGAGACCCGTATGTTCTGGACAAATTCTCCATCCTCCAAATCTCGCTCCACCAAAGTTCTCTCCCTACTGCATAAACTCTGCATAGCCTCTACATCGACGAAACCCCCTTCCGAGCCCTCGTACCTGGCCGGATTCTGCCCCAGCACCTCGACTTCCTAGTGTACAAAACAGAAATATGTGATTATACTAGTATGTGATTTATTTTGGGTTGGGATCATTATGTGGCTTGTTTATATCAGTTGCAATGTTGCAATTTTATCCATAGTAGGTGATTTTTTTTGAACAATTTATGTAATAGTCACCATTCTGCTAACCAAGTAATGGCAATGACAGGGTGCTGCTAGGCGATGGTGATAATTTATGGTATTATCTAGAAGGACCTTCTGGCATACTTCTCTTATTATTTGTGAAGAGAGTAAGAGGCACCTATGGCGAGTCTGTTGTCTGGTGATCCTGCGCATCTTGGAATGTTTGAAGGCGGGCCCTATAAACATTCTCATGATAAGATGATAAGCCAGAGGAACATGGTGGTCGTTGGTATATTTCTCTCGGAAGGAAATCAAAGAGAACTCGCCATCTAGACCGGATGGTATCGATCTCAAGAAAGAGACTTATCTACGCAAGTCCTATTGTAGATTCTTACAAGATTTGGGCATGAGGCTTAAATTGTAAGTTCTAATGCTCTTTATAATGAAATTTGTGTATCTTTTTTATCGTGGAAAAATGTGGGATTGAGTTTGTCATCCTCGAGATGCTTATGTATTTTGTTTTGTTTTGAATTATATATATATATATATATATATATATATATATATATATATATATGGAGATGGTTTGACGGTGGAGGACAGGGAAAAGGTTTGGAAGCGCGGATCATGGCGGGCTCGGTGTAACGACCCAAGCTCGAGAGCCCGGTCCGCTACGTGTAGCCCACACACTGGCGCACTGAGCGCGCAACACCTTGGGTCATTAGGCCCACCACAAGCCGACCCAAAAGTCCATGGATGATGTTGGTGCTCAGTAGTAGCGCATGGCTATCTTATAAATCAAACATAAGTCTCAAATCTACCAGATGTGGGATTGAGATATTACAATCTCCCCCACTCAAATCCTTGACGTCCTCGTCAAGGCCAAATCGTACCCCGGGCGATGCGGAATCAAGAGGTGGCTCGTACGGGGATCAAGAGGTGGCTCCCACCTTCTGCGGTGTAGCAACTTTGGCCAGCACAGCACTTTGTTCCCATATTTTCGGCCGGGACCCGCTCTGATACCATTAGTAACGACCCGAGCCCAAGAGTCCGGTCTGCTACGTGTAGCCCACACACTGGCCCACTGAGCACGCAGCACCTTGGGTCATCAGGCCCACCACAAGCCGACCCAAAAGTCCATGGATGATGTTGGTGCTCAGTAGTAGCGCATGGCTACCTTATAAATCAAACATAAGTCTCAAATCTACCCGATGTGGGATTGAGATATTACAATCTCCCACACTCAAATCCTTGACGTCCTCATCAAGGCCAAATCGTACCCCGGGCGATGCGGGATTCAAGAGGTGGCTCGTACGGGGATCAAGAGGTGGCTCCCACCTTCTGCGGTGTAGCACTTTGGCCCGCACAGCACTTTGTTCCCACATTTTCGGTCAGGACCCGCTCTGATACCATTTGTAACGACCCGAGCCCGGTCCGCTACGTGTATCCCACACACTGGCCCACTGAGCATGCAGCACCTTAGGTCATCAGACCCACCACAAGCCGACCCAAAAGTCCATGGATGGTGCTGGTGCCCAGAGGTAGTGTGTGGCCAGCTTATAAATCGAACTCAATTCTCACACCTACCTGATGTGGGATGGGGTATTACAATCTCCCCCACTTAAATCCTTGACGTCCTCATCAAGGCCGAATCATACCCTGGGCGATGCAGGATTCAATAGGTGGCTCGTACGGGGATCAAGAGGTCGCTCCCACCTTCTGCGGTGTAGCACTTTGGCCCGAACATCACTTTGTTCCCACATTTCCGGCTGGGACCCACTCTGATACCATTTGTAACGACCCGAGCACCAGAGCCCGGTCCGCTACGTGTAGCCCACACACTGGCCCACTGAGCACGCAGCACCTTGGATCATCAAGCCCACCACAAGTCGACCCAAAAGTCCATGGATGATGTTGGTGCCTGTGGGTCGCTCGGGCTGCGCCCGCGCCCCGCGCGCCCTTGGTTAGGGGTGCGCGTACGTGCGGATGCGGGACATCCACTGCTCTCGTTCCACCCTCCCTTGTTTAGGGGAAGACGAAATCAAAAGTGCAAGAGGAGTGTTGTCTAAGATAGCGCGTTGGAATGTGCCTCGATTGACTTAAGTGGATTTTATTAAAAATAACCTTATGGCTCGTTTTGGATCACTATGAGAGCTTTGAGTTTCTCGCATCAAGTTATCCTTTTTTTAGGGGATACCAGGATATGGGAATACACCACCCTTTCATTCCCATTCTCCCTTTTTTAGGGGGAAACGGAAAAGTGCAAGAAAGGAATGCTGCGGGACCCCACAGGATCCAAAAGTTTTTAGAGTCGTCATCTTTATTTTAAGACAAAAATAAAACAAAACCAGAAAAGAAGAAAACTAGAGATAGAAAACGGGTTCGGAGGCTAAGTTACGAGTTGGGAAGGTGCTAGGCACCCAACTCGCCCTTTCGGTCTCAAAATAGTTTTTGGCTAAAGTATGCTTATTGTTATATTTATTTAGCAAATAAATAAAGCATTAAAAGACAGGAAAATAAAACAAATACATCCGTGGCTACATTATTTACGGACTTGCAACCATTTCCTTACAATGATTACAAATATATTTAAAAATATTTGGCCATTATAACAGCTTTTTTACATAATATTTCCTAATCTAATCCGGGCAGCACAACGGCTTATATTGACTACATTGGGCCAAATTTAAATAATAACTTTATAAATAAATAAATGAATAAATAAATAAATAAAACGCCCTTAAAGGCTATTACCTTTTAGAGCGGTAGTGTGCTCGCTCTGTCCTTCAGGGAGTGGGAGTCTTTTTTTTGTGTGTTGTTGTTGTGATTCGGGCAGAATGACTGCTTATTTTGGATGACTTTGGCTCCTTCACTCGGGCAGAATGACGGCTTATTTAGGAAGGTTTTGGCCTTTTTGGTTGGGCGGAATAACGGCTTACTTTTTGTGTTTTTCAGCCTATTACTCGGGCAGAGTAACAGCTTACTTTATGGATTTTTGGGTCGGGGAAGTGGGGTGGATACCTAAATAAAAGGCTAGGGATCACTTTTAACCGGTGGATTTGGGTTTTGGCGGAGTTTGGACGGGGTTTGGAAGCTTTGGTGGGCTACACACACCTATCTCACTTCTCTCACTAAAACTCGACGTTGTGGGAACACAGAGAGAATTCCTCAGAGTTTCTTCGTGGATGATTTCTTCTGCAGAAAGGGGAGGCCAGCACCTTTATTTATAGTAGGAGAGGGGAACTCATCGGGAATTATAAATTACCTCAGCGAGCATCGATCGATTGTACAGCGGCCTTTTTCAGTTGCACAATGCGTTAAATCCCAGAGCCACTGTAGCTGAGATGGCGCGGCGCCCAATCCTCTTTTAGGCCGTGCCATGTCCCTATTCAAGTTTTATTTTTGGCACTTTCACCCCTCGCAATTTACTGTTTTGCGCATCCTGCTTTGCCTTTCGCATTTCTGACTCCTGCAACATGACATTTGTTAAATTTAAGCAGTTCTTGATATCACATGTCAGAGTCACATATCAGGGGTACGAAATTGGGGTGTCTACAGAGCCCCTCAACGATGGAGTCTACGGGTAACCCGAGGCTTACTGAGTAGACGAACATCGTTGATAAACAATAGACTCTCCAATTTCGTTCAATTAATATGGGAGAGAAATGCAACAGGTAACAGTTATAATGCACAGTTTATCATGCTATCCAAACTCCATAACCTAGACATATTTAGTCGGTTATAACAGGTTATCGTAGTTTTTAAGCAGATATGTAAATGAAGTGCTCTGATGGTCGGACCTACTAATGTAGGCTGCCTACGTATTCCTTAATAAAGAAAATCAGACCAAATGTAGTTCAGGCCAAAACCTAAACTACAACCAACGAGGATGTTATGTCCTTCGGGTCAAAACCCGACCAAGAACACAACAGGAAAAAGATTTTTATGATTTTCGAAAAATCCGTATTCAAACGGTTGAAGACGACCATCAAACACGGTATGAAGATTTGAATGTTTTTTGGAAACCATATTTTAACTGGTTAATACCTTGTGTAGACAACCCAATTTCGTACCCCTGATATGTGACTCTAACATGTGATATCAAGAACTGTTCAAACTTAACAAATGTCAAGTTACAGGAGTCGAAAATGCGAAAGGCAAAGCAGGATGCGCAAAACAGTGAATTGCGAGGGGTGAAAGTGCAAAAAAATGGAACTTAAATAGTAACATGGCGCGGCCTAAAAGCAAGGTGGGCGCTATGCCATGCAGTGGTGTTGTCGGCGCCAAAGTCCCTACAGTAGCACTCTCCGTTAACGCATTGTACAAGTCAGGAAGGCTGGTGTACGCGTAATTGTTGCGGGCTGAGGGAATTTATAATTCCCGATGAATCCCTCCTTCCTACTATAAATAGGAGTGATGGGATCCCTTTTCAGAGACAGAATTTCATCCGCAGAGAAACGCTGAAGAATTCCTCTCGCGTTCCTTCGACGCCGAGTTTTAGAGAGAGAAGTGAGATAGGTGTGTGTAGCCCACCAAAGCTTCCAAACCCCATCCAAACTCCGCCAAAACACAAATCCACCGGTTATAAGTGATCCCTAGCCTTTTAGTTAGGTATCCACCTTACTTCCCCGACCCAAAATCCAAAAAGTAAGCCGTTACTCTGCTCGAGTAATGAGCTGAAAAACACAAAAAGTAAGATGTTATTCCGCCCAACCAAAAAGGCCAAAACCTTCCGAAATAAGCCGTCATTCTGTCCGAGTGAACAAGCCAAAGTCATCCAAAATAAGCAGTCATTCATTCTGCCCGAATCACAACAACAAAAAAAAAAAAAGAGACCCCCTCTCCCTGAAGGACGGAGCGAGCACACTATCACTGTAAAAGGTAATAGCCTTTATAAGGGCGTTTTATTTATTTATTTATTTATTTATAAAATTTATTATTTAAATTCGGCCTAATGTAATCAATATAAGCCATTGTGCTGCCCGGATTAGAATAGGAAATATTATGTAAAAAAGCCGTTATAATAGCCAAATATTTTTAAATACATTTGTAATTATTGTAAGGAAATGGCTGCAAGTCCGTAAATAATGTAGCCACAGATGTATTTATTTTATTTTCCTATCTTTTAATGATTTATTTATCTGCTAAATAAATATAACAATAAGCATACTTTAGCTAAAAACTATTTTGAGACCGAAAAGGCGAGTTGGGTGCCTAGCAGCTTCCCAACTCGTAACTTAGCCTCCGAACCCGTTTTCTATCTCTGGTTTTCTTTTTTTTTTTTTTTTTTTTTTTTTTTTTTTTCTGGTTTTGCTTTATTTTGCCTTAAAATAAAGATGACGACTTTAAAACCTTTTGAATCTAGTGAGGCCTCGCTGCACTCCTTTCTTGCACTTTTCTGTTTTCCCATAAAAAAGGGAGAATGAGAATGAAAGGGTGGTGTATTCTCATATCCTGATATACCCTAAAAAATGGATAACGTGTTACGGGAAACCCAAAGCTCCCATAAAGATCCAAAACGGGTCATAAGGCTATTTTTAATAAAATCCATAGTGGGGGCGTCGCAACATCATTTTTTGCACTTTTCCGTTTTCCCCTAAAAAAAGGAAAATGGGAATGAAAGGGTGATGTATTCTCATATCCTGGTATCCCCTAAAAAAGGGATAACTTGATGCGGGAAACCATAAGTTCCCATATTGGATCAAAAATCCACTTAAGTCAACCGAGGCGCATTCCAACGCGCTATCTAGACAGCACTCCTCTCGCACTTTTGATTTCATCTTTCCCTAAAAAAAGGGAGGGTGGAACGAGAGCGGTGCATGTCCCGCATCCGCACATACGCGCACCCCTAACCAAGGGCGTGCGGGGCGCGTGCGCAGCCCGGGCGACCCACAATGGCGACTCTGCTGGGGAGTTGTTTTATTTTAAATAAAATGAAGGGCTAGACTCATAAAACAATTTTTTTTCTTTGTTTCTGGCTAAAGTATGCTTGTTATATTAATTTATGAATTTGAATATTGCGTTCCTATACATCCGTGCCTATATTTGTGGATATGATCCTCCATCTTGCAGTAGTTTCGTTCCGATAACTGTTACAGGTGTATTTAAAAATATTCTTTTTTTAAAAAAAGAAAAAAATAAAAAAATAAAAAAATAAAAAAAAAAAAAACTCAAAAAAAAATGTATATTATATTTACATTACAAATAAAAATTCCGAGCAGCACAATAAAAGGGCCGGTGCTTTATTTTAATTATTGCTTTATTTCCGGCTCTGTATTATTATTTCTTTATGTTCATTATTCGTCTTTTATTATTCTGTTCAATTTGTACATATATGCATTCATTATGTCATTTAATTTTGGGGACATAGGACCAAATTTGTAATTAATAGGGATAGATAGTTTCCCCACTTTTCTTTCTATTTATTAAATGTGGTGTGCTTGCTTACTTGCGTTCAAACTAAAAAGTCGAGAAAATCCACACGAAACAGCAAGACAGGCCATATATGTTTTATTTTTCTGTTTATATATCTGTAAATAAATAAAGACTTTACTTCTTTCTAGATACCGCACACACGTGCACGCATATAGGAATATTCCGAACTGTTACCCTACACCATGGCCAACCTACCCCTTGCATGAGCCAACGCTAGAATGCATATAGATTCTCAGGACACTTCATAGACCGACCAGTTTTTGCATCTCTGAATTATGGGTCAGCCCCTGTCAAAAAAAATAATATAATTAAAAAATAATACAAAAAAGGCTATATATATATATATATATATATATATATATATATATATATATATATATAATATGTGCAAGTTAGAAAAAAAATGATGAAAACAAAGTGCGCACAAAAAAAAATGATAATAAAATATGCGCAAGTTAGAAAAAAAATAAATGAAAACAAAGTGCGCACAAAAAAAAATGATAATAAATAATACACATGGGCTGGTTTATTATTCTCCAATGCTCGACCTAGACCATTTCGAATGGTGGATCCTGGAAAGAGTATAGGTCATTCGCCTGGGACCAGTCCAGTCCTAGGGAGTCGAAAGGCAGGTGAAATACGTTGGTCCTATACTCTGGAGAAAGAATCCACTGTTCCAGGAAAAGTCCTGAGACTGTCAAAATAAAGCAGGTGCTTATATCCGGTCAATTGTAAGGAACAAAAATAATAAATAATAATAAAATATACTAATAAAAGGCACGCTGTACTCCAAGTCCAGAAAGCCTTCAGTCAGCCTTCTGATACCTCTTCCATAACCCATTTTCCTCAGAAACCTGACCCGAATTTGGAAAGGCAGAGATAGTACTGGCCGGTTGATACGGGAAAATAGTGCGTAAATCGATCGAGGGTATCGCTTTCGACAAGAGCGTAATCGCCTCGGAGGGTACGATCCGAGCAAGATGACAAAAAAGTGAATCGCTATGGGTACAGATTCAGGGGCTCCAAGGTACGCTCCGACTCCGGCAATACAGGAATGGTTAGATCAAAAGTTGGGTGCAGCGACTGATCGTATGATGAGCCAAATGGCTAGTCTGGTACAAAGTCTAAAATCCAGTGGTGAGGTGAACTCTTCCCCTACAGTCCCCAAGGAAGCATCAACATCTCATGTGCCTCCAAACCCAAACCCTCAGCCAAACACTAACCCACCAAACATTCCCACTACCCCAAATCTCAATCCTCCACATATGGACCCAAAAAGCTATAACCCGCCATATCCGTCCTATCCTCCATATCCTCTCCCAAGCACCAAGAGTCCAAATGACCTCCCTTTTCCCATGATTAACCCACTCCAAAATAGTCCACATATGGACCCAAAAAGCTATAACCCGCCAGGCCAAGTTACCACATACTTACCTTTCATTGATCCTGATCGCCCAGTCGAAACCATCAAAAACCCACCAACCCAGAATCCATATACTGTCCAAAACCCACCAGCTCAGAATCCATATACTGCCCAAAACCCACCAGCCCAGAATCCATATACTGCCCAAAACCCGCCAACCCAGAATCCATATACTGCCCAAAACCCACTAACCCAAAATCATTATAATACCAAATATTCATACCCAGCCCAATATCCTCACCAGATACCTTAGCCAGAAAATAACCCAACCTTCCCTAATCCAGCCAGTATATACCAACAGCCAACTCCACCAGCCATCAAAATGGAGGCCGACATGGAAAATATGAAGGCCATGATGCTCAAACATCTCAACAAAGGGGAGTTTTCTACGTGGGCCCTAACATTTCAACCCTCAGCAATATTACCCTCAAAATTCAAAATGCACGACATAGAAAAGTTTGACGGGACTGGATGCCCTATATCCCACTTGAGATCTTATTCCACTGGCATTCAGTCAAGGGGAGCTAGCTTTGAGGCTATGGCTTCCAATTTTTACCTCACCTTAATAGGGGCTGCCAAACAATGGCTGATGTTGTCTGATAGCAGCACCATGAATACTTGGGACCAGATAGCTGAAGCGTTCCTTGAAAGGTACAAAGACAAAACCAGTCCTGAAGATAGAAGGGACCTTGAGTCGTACACCCAACGAGAGAAAGAAACATGTGCTGAGTTTGCAGTCAGGTGGAAAAGGAAGTTAGCACAGACTTTTGACAGACCTGATCCGACTCCATATACTACCCAAAACCCATTAACCCAGAATACATATGTTACCCAAAACCCACCAACCCAAAATCCGTATACTGTCAAAAATCCAGCCCAAAGTCCTTATAATGCCCAATATCCATACCTAGCCCAATATCCTCACCAGATACCTCAGCCAGAAAATAACCCAACCTTCCCTAATCCAGCCAGTATATACCAACAGCCAACTCCACCAGCCACCAAAATGGAGGCCGACATGGAAAATATGAAAGCCATGATGCTCAAACTTCTTAACAAAGGGGAATTTTCTACGCGGACACTGACATTGCAACCTTCAGCAATACTACCCTCAAAGTTTAAAATGCCCGACATAGAAAAGTTTGATGGAACTGAATGCCCTATATCCCACTTGAGATCTTATTCCACTGGCATGCCGTCAAGGGGAGCTAGCTTTGAAGCTATGGCTTCCAACTTTCACCTCACTTTAATAGGGGCTGCCAAACAATGGCTAATGTTGTCTAATAGCAGCACCATGAATACTTGGGACCAGATAGCTGAAGTGTTCCTTGAAAGATACAAAGAAAACACCGGTCCTGAAAATAGAAGGGACCTTGAGTCGTGCACCCAAAGGGAGAAAGAAACATGCGCTGAGTTTGCAGTCAGATGGAAGAGAAAGTTGGCACAGACCTTTGACATACCTGATCTGGCCGAGTCATGCAGAATGTTCATTAAAAACCTCCAGCCCATTTACCTGGAACATATGCGGCATCTCCCCTACACCAATTTCAAAGAAATAGTTGAGATAGGAACCCATATTGATGATGATATACGGACTGACCAATTGAAGACCAATACACCTCCTAGTTCTTTCCGTTACTCCAAAGGAAAGACAGCCGCACCAGCACCAGCCGTCAATATGGTAGGAAATACCTCAACCCCATTTTCTACCCAAAATTATAGCTTTGTTCCATGGTACTATGGGTCAGACAGGTCTGTCAATACAGTGGGAGCAAATGATAGCCCTGCCAGAAATTTCAGAAATCAGAACAGGGTAAACCGACACTATGATGAACTACAAGCTCCCCAGTCTATGATACTGCAGGGGCTAATGGCACAGGGAGTGCTAAAGCCGTTGGAGAATTATAAGCCACCAAACCCCCTGCCCAGAAATTGGAATCATGCCCAGTACTGTGAATACCATCGCTCTAGTGGTCACCTCATCGATAGATGTTATACTCTCAAAAATGCTATCCAGGACCTTATAGATGATAAGGTTATTGAAAAGCCTCCACCAGACCAAATGTAGTCAATAACCCCCTACCTCAAATCAATATGATTGAGGTTGATGAAAACCTTTGTGTGCCCAAGTTCGAAATAAATAAACATCCACTTCCATATATCCTTGTTCCTATTCCTCCATCCTTATCCATAAAAGAGCCCAGCTATAATATTCTCTCTTGGGACACTATCCTTGGTAGCCAAAATACCTGTAACATTGAAAAAGCCACTTGGGTTGGTGGAAATGTTAGCCACCTTTCCTGATCCGGCCGAGCCTACCAGCCAAACCCGGAAAGAGGTGACCACTCTGGAAAAGATCAAGTGACAGATACTGGGACTAAACCGGTGGAAGATACTTTATTGGCTCAGATGAAGAAAACTCAGGCCAACATTTCCATCTGGGGCTTACTGTGTGCTTCTAAGACCCACCGTGATACGCTGGCTAAGTCTTTAAGTCAGGCAGTCATTCCAATTGAAACCTTCCCAAATGAGCTTACTAAGATGATCGGGAACATTCACTTTGGGAATGTGATAATGTTCACTGATCTAGATTTGCCAAAGGAAGGAACCAACCACATTGATGCTCTTCATATCACTGTGGGAATTTTGGAGAAACGGGTTCCCTGAGTTTTGATAGATAATGGGTCTTCACTGAATGTATGTCTCGCCAGCACGTTAGCCAAACTGGAAACAAAAATATCAGAACTCACTCCTTCCTCGCAGACAGTTAAGGCATACGACAACACCAGTCGATGTGTCTTAGGGTGGTCACTTTAATGCTAACCATCGGGCCCTTAAACATGCCGGTTGAGTTCCAAGTCCTGGACATACCAGCCACCTTTAGCCTATTGTTGGGACGCCTTTGGATCCATGAGGTAAAAGGGGTAGCCTCTTCATTACACCAACGTGTCAAATTCATCCACGATGACCACATAGTAATTATTTTGGCTGATAAGATCGTGGAAAATAAGGAAAACGAGGATATCCCAATCCTCAAGATAGAACATGAGGACACTGGTATTTTCCTCAGCGGCTTTGAGGTTATCCCCCAAGCTGTGGTCAACGCCATTGAATATGGCCGAGAAACTGACATCATTGGAAAGAAAGTCACCTCCCTAGGAAACATGGTTCCTTTAAACATGTTTCGGAAAATGAATTATATGCCTGGTCTAGGTCTCGGCAGGAATCAGCAAGGACTAGTTAATTTAGTCCATGATGAACTTAAGGAATGTATCCCTCATTTTGGTCTAAGATGCACGCCTACCCCAGCTGAAGTAGCCGCAGTCATGAAACAGAAACGTGAGAAAAGAAAGGCAGAAAGAGAAAAGCGTCCTTATAAATATCCCCCTCTCCAACCCTATAGAAAAAACCTTAAATGGTTACTTTGTAAGGGAAGGGGAATCTGAAGCCTATCTCATGTTTCCTGAGCCCTGGTTAGACCAGAATGGGAAAAGATGCCCTGGTTGGGAAATCTTTGAAGATGTCGGCCTTCCTTCTCTCGATGAAATGGAACAGTTACCCCGAGCCCAGCGCATATATGACTTTCACTGTTGAAAATACTTGGTCTATAGACCAAGATGATTATGCTTTGGCCCTGCTAGATGATGATGGTCTAGGAGACAGTTTCCTGGATATGATAGAAGGAGGCACTTATTATAAAGAGCTCCCTGCTTCCTTTGAGATTATTGCTAGTAAGCCTCTGCAGAACTGGTATACCACGACCGGCCCGCTCCTGACTCCCGTAGACCTAGTAGACCGCTTTGGATATACTATCCCTATTCCTTCCCCTAGATTCACGGATTGGTCATCTACCGATCCGTTACCTAAAGTTGAGGATCTCAAACCCCATGTCCTCAATAATGTAATAAACCCTGTACAGTTTGCTTTCAATGATAATTTAAATGTCTTTGCTTATTCCTTAGTTGCACCTACATTAAAAGACACATTAAATAATGATAATTATGATAATGAGTCATTTGATGAAATGGACCCAAAAGATAAAAATTATTTGCTTGAACTTGTAAAGTCAGTTGAGCACCAGGAACAAAGCCATGCATCAGCAGCAACTGAAGACATGTCCACTATCAATCTGGGGATGGACAATGAAATCAAAGAAATCAGAATCGGCAGCTACCTCCAAGGCCTTGAAAGAATAGCACTCATTGATCTCCTTAAAGAGTTCGTGGACATATTTGCCTGGTCCTACGAAGATATGCCCGGCCTAGATCCAGCCATAGTCGAACACCGGATCCTCATATATCCAGATGCTCGCCCAGTCAAGCAGAATCTCCGCCGAATCAAGCCAGATTGGTCACTACAAGTTAAAGAGGAAATCATGAAGCAGCTGCGCGTCAATTTCATTCGGGTAGTTGAATACCCGATCTGGCTGTCCAATATGGTGACCGTTCCTAAGCCCAACGGGAAAGTTCAGATTTGCGTAGATTTTCGCGACCTCAACAAAGCGTTGCCCAAAGATGACTTCCCTCTACCCAATATTGATATTGTTGTAAGACCCCGATTCCCGGTTAGCGTGAATTGCGTGCAATGCTCGCATTTCTTCCTTGGTTGATTGCTCGTTTGACTCGTGAGAGAGTCTAGATATGTATGAGAGACCATATTAAGATCAAAATACTTTTAAGAGATGCCATTTAGTTGTTGACTTGCTAAAGTCACAAGTCGTAACCCGATGATAGTCGAAATGCGACGCGATTGAGAGTTTATTCGGGTTTTGTGTTTCTGACCTCGATTTGGTCCCAGACCTTTACATGATGATTAAATAACATGTTTAGATGTGTTAGACTTCTAATTGGATGCATTCCATAAGTCTCGTGAAGTTTTGACGCCTCGAGAATAGCAATTCTCCTTATCGCGTAGTTTGAGATTGAGCCGCGAACGCCTCGCCTTTCGAGCCTATTTCCCCTATCCGTTGTTCATCATCCGAGAGGCATTCAGGCCTATTTTGTAGCCCTTATAGGTGTTTACAATCATGGGTTATTACCCGTCGGTTTGTAGTTTCATTCGACGCGTTTCGATAGTAAGTTGTTACGCCTTTGCGTCGGTTTTGCCCCGGGTTGTTTCGGGTGTTGTTTATGGGAGTCTAGACCTACTTTAAAATTGGTTTGAGACTTGGATTGATTAGTTTAATGTTTGAGGACCTTAAGGGTTCAATTGTGAGCCATTTAGAAGCTTTAAGGCTCGAGGATGCATGCGGGAACGACCGAAACCGAGCAAGGAATCAACAAATGAGTGCATAGTGTAAAGGGGAGTGATGCGGTCGCAGCACATGAGCCCAAAGCGACCGCAAGGGTCCCTCGGACAGCTGTTACGGGATTTTGTGGAAATTTGAATTGTTGACCAATTTCTACCCACTTAAACCCAATCTAAACCTAACCTAAACCCTCCTACTTAACTTAAAACTTGTCCTAAACATTATTAGAGGTTTTAGAGGTGGATTAGTGAGTTGATTAAGAGAGTTAATCCCCCCTATTTAAACCCAAAACAGATTGCTCTCTCTCATTTGTTCACCAAAAGAACGATTTCTTCCTCCCATTTTCTGCCTACACTCCACAAAAACGTGAGAGAGCTTGGGAGAGGCAATTTCTAGGGTTCTTGAGTGCCCAATCTTGGAGGCCATAGCTTGGGACCTTCATTTCTCAAGCTACACCATAGTTTTGATGAGGGGATTGAAGGGAACAACACCCACCAATTGGAATTTCGGGATTGTGACTTGTAGGGGCTGAATCAAGGTAAGTTTCTACCTCTCTTCCTTCTTTTGGGCTCCATTGACCCTAGGGAAACAATCATTTGTGCTATGTGAGGTCAATGGAAGCCATTGTTAGGGTTTGTAGAAGATGCCATGAACCCTAGGTTTCAAATTGATGATAGAGCTTGGTTGGACCTATGTGAGACCTTGATTTATATGAAATTCAAGTGTTTAATGGTCTATTGAACTTGGTTATGTTAATTATCTATGAGTATTGAAGTTGATTTGGGAGAGATACTTGGAGGGTGTTTTGCCCAAATTTGGTTTAGCTTGCAAAATTATTGATGTAAGCTTGATTACTATGTTTTATATGCTTATTAGAGTATATTAAACCATGTTGTATGATTTAATCATGAATTGGGAATTATGATGGGTAAGGTGACTTGAATGAATTTATGCACAAGATGGCCAATTTGTTCTAAGTTGCATTGTTAAGTAATTTATGGGGTTTATGTGAGTTAAACGAACCCGGGATGATGACTATTGTTGATAGTTATGATTATAGAGGGAATTGTGACCCATGGCCTCTATGCCCTTAAATTTTAGAAAAGGGTAGATTGGACTCGACGGAGTCATTGTAAATTCGATTAAGTGCTAATTAAACTTGGGTTGAAATCCTACGATAATTGGATTTCGTTTGGTTAAGGGAATGAAGAACATAACTTCCAAACTTTAATGATTAGTGATTGAGATGTGTTTTGTGGATTTTTAGTCTTGGGAATTAAGCCCGAGTGACTATTGAGATTTGGTTATAAACCTTAAGAAATTATTACGGTGTGAATTTATAGAACACATAAAGAATGAAATGTGTTAGTAAGACTCAACGGAGTCGTAATAAGGCCAATAAAATGATAAAGAGCCTTGGGTTGAAACCCTACAATGTTTGGGTTTGCTTGGGTTGTGTTTGTGCACACCGGGTTTTTGGTTGTGTCCTATGGCGACACTTATGTTTTGGAGACTGACTAGAATACATTTTAAGCATGCTTGTTAGAGCATGGGACAATAGAGACCCACATAAGGTCATGAGATTATTTAAGAGAAGATTAGGAGAGAATCCTCTTCTCAAGGATTTTTGTTGCGTGTATATGAAAACAATTAGAGAAGTGACTACGGAGTAGTCATGTTGTTTTAAGTATGGTGTTGGTGTTATCGATCATGTATGACGGTTAGGACTATGATTGAGTCCGGGTGTATTTAAAATAAAAGACTAAAATAATAAGTCTTGAATTGTGGATATTTTGAGACTAGCGTAGTAGTCTTGGTTTGGTTTGAGTTGAGGATTATGGAAGACCTCACATTATATTTTATTAAGCTTGTAAGCTATACTTGATCGGGTTGATGACTTGAGGAATAATAAGTACCTCAATATGTAATTTTGAACTAAACTTGTAAGTTAGTTAAACACATTGGTTATATGCAAATATATGCATTGTTCTTGATACTTGGTAGAGCATTATGTCCTACTTGATTATATGCAAATATGTGCATGAGTTATGGAATTTCATGGAGCAGTATGCCCTACTTGTTTATATGCAAATATATGCATGGTTTATGAGTTTTCGTAGAGCATTATGTCCTACGTGGTTATATGCAAATATGTGCATGGATTATGAGATTGTTGTAGAGCATTATGTCCTACATGGTTTAATGAGTCCGATAATTATGAACTTGGTCTCATTGGTTTATGCAAGTAAATATTTACTTGATGGTTTGGTTTAAAGTCCAAATGGGCGGGTTTGGTTGTTGTGTCAAGCAATGGGACGATTCATAGTCTTTGGAAACAATCGCTATGAATCGTTGCATTGGTTCCTTTCTCCTCACTATTTGGCCAATAGTGGGATGTGATCTCGAGTTATGCCATCTAGCTAGACATCGAGCTCTCATTTCTCATCCGGAGACTGGATGAATGTAACGAGTACTCATTAAAGGAAATCTGATGAGTTGTGATTATTGGGGACGGAACCCCAGGGTATGATTGATCTGGGAATTGAGCCCGGATCTTGGTTTGAGATTTGATCTCATGGTAAGTTGGTTGGGTTTTGAACCCGGATTTGATTGTAACGGTTCGATTACGCCATCGTTACACAATGTTTATTTATGAGCATTTATATGAAAGATAAAATGCTACTTGATTTATGTGAGTTTATGTGCTTTAAAAATTAAGTACATGTTTCATGATGGTATACTAGCATGATACCATGACTTTATATGTTTATGCATTTATGCCATGCCATGTCATAATATGCCACATGTTGCATTTAGAAACTTACTGGGTCATTATGACTCACCCGTGTGATTGTTTTCCCTAGTGTGCAAGTGATCCCGTTAGTACAAGCAATGCTTCTGATATCGACTCTTAGTGTGGTCTTCCAAGTCAAAAGCTTGGAGTTAATTATTATTATGTTGTATTTATTGTGAGGCTCGAATGTAAAGTTATGTAGACTTTACTTGGGTAGATTGTAGTGTTTTATTATGGTTGTGTATTTGGGAGCCGGTTGTATTGCCGAGCATTTGTACCCTTAGTATTTATTTCCTTTTGTCGCTTCGAGCATGTGTGGCTCGCTTATTCTAGTTGTGGTATATTGTTGTTCCTACCTCCGATAGTTTTAGTCGTGAGGTTGGGTTGGTGGTTTAGCATTGATTATATGGTTATAGTGAATTGTTCCTCCGCATGTTATAGCCGCTGAGTGTTGTTTATCGTGTTGGGATTCGTCTGCCGGCCTTGGTTGCCGATGGTTTGTTGTGCGTGTCTAATGTTGCGCCACGCCGAATTTTTGGGCCGAGAGATTTACTATCTCTTTGGTTGTTTTCATTCAGAGCTTGATAGCTCGGTCCCATTATGGTTTTGCTTCCGCAGTTTTAAGTTTTTTTTTGATTTTCCCCATTGCCGTTATGGCTTTACCTTCCCTTTTGAGCTTGTTGGCTCGCTCTTTTGACTCGCACCATTATGCTTAGCAGGTGTTTGTCTGTCTCTTAGTTTGTCCTGATGGCACGACCTTGGGATCTCGTATTGAGATCCGGGTCGGGTTGTCACAGTTGGTATCAGAGCTATTGGTTAGCTATTTCGCCAGGATAGGTTCCTTGGCCTAGTTGGGTTGGGTTTATTGTTGAGATTTTTAACGCCGAGTGTTCCTTGTAGGTATATCATGTCGTGGGCTTGGCGTGGAGCTAGTTCTAGCAGCACTGCTCGAGTACCGCTCGTGGTAATGAGAGAGGGGAAAACGTTAATAATCCTCGTGTGACTCCTCAACAAATGTTTAGAAAGGAAAATGATTCCACTATACTTGGGAGATTTTTGAAATTGGAACCCGAGGGCTTCGATGGAGAGCCCGATACTTCTAAAGCCGAGCATTGGTTAGAAAGCATGGAAAAGATCTTTGAAGTTATGGGTTGTACGTCAGAAGAGATGGTGACCCTAGCAGTGTTTAAGTTGAGTGGTGCGGCTGACCATTGGTGGCACGTGTTACGAGATAATTGGAGACACTTTGGAGTGCCCCAAGTGTGGGAAAATTTCATAATGGAGTTTAGGGCACGCTTATTCCTAAGAGTAGTTCAGAAAGAAGAGAAATGGAATTTATTGCGCTTAGAACAAGGAGATATGAATGTGGCTCAAGATTCAAATGGGTTCACAGAGTTGGCTCGCATCGTGGTTACTTAGTACCAGATGAGGCTAAGAAAACCCACCGGTTTGTAAAAGGCCTAAAGATGAAGTATCGTAGGCAGCTTATTCCCTTACGGCTCACGGAGTACCGAGATGCTGTGGATCGTGCTTATGCGATGGAGTTAGACTTTGAGGAGTATGCTCAAAAGAGAACCTCGAGAGCTATTAAGAGTGATGATAATATTGGGAGGCAAGTAGCACCTCATAAAGTTAATCAAGGAATCACACGTACTGGTAAACAGAGTGATGTTCCTACCCCTAGTCGGAGACGACGAGGCGGTGAGTTGATATGTAATTTTTGTTTGAGGACAGGACATGCCGAGAACGTATGTTGGGTTGGGGCAAGGCAGGAAAGTGCTTTGCTTGTGGCGGAGATCATGTTCGTAAAGATTGCCCAAGGATGAGGGTTAATCAGTCTGGGAGTACTAGTCGACAATCTAGTGGCTCCAAGAGAGATGGTGATGGTCGACCTAGAGTTTGAGGTCGCGCTGCGGGCGGTTGGCCATTGCAAGGGGTTTTGAAACCTATCCGAATAGGAAGGTATGCTCGTATATATTATACCGCTACTTACTATTATTGTTATTATGAGTACACGTCTTATCGGTAGCTCATGTGCATTCATACATACATTACATGGTGTATTGCATATTGTTGGTTTATTGTTTGATTGGGGATAAAGCCCCAATGAGATGTTGGTATGTGATATTGTTTGATTTGTGAATTACCGGTAGGTAATCACACATGGTTTGTGGATTCTTGTGTAGTCTATATATTTATAGGACTATACTATATATAAAGAGCATTGAGGATGAATTTATGTTACGACGATAGTAACTAATGGTTTTATGGGGTTACGGTTTTGTCGGCCTATATTAAGAGCCGGGGTATGAATATTCGTATATATATGTATATATATGTGAAGCATGAATTGTATGATGATACTTATTGATTTGAAATAATACTTGTACATCCTATGGGGATATGTTTAAGGTGATGAATAATATACATCTATAATATTGTTTATGATTATTATGCGAGTAGAATACACTCGATAAGTGCGAAAGTTAAGTGTTGCGATTTATGGGCTGATTTTAGTGCGTGAACAAGTATGATGTTTCACCGCAATTTTTGTTGAAGTTCTGGTGTTTTGGGGACTTTAGAAAATACGTCAGTTGTAGCCTTGGTCTAGAATTTAAGAAAGGTTGGAATTGTGAAGTATAGACATTACGATTACTAGTAGCCGGTAGTGGTGACTTCTAGTGAGTTTTTGTTATGTGTACTAGGTACACGAAGTTTTGTGGTAAATATGATTGTTGTTTGCCAAGGTAATATACCTTGTTACTTGGCTTGATTTATTCAATTATGTGCATTAGATGTAGGAAACACCTACTTGATGCATCTACATTGTGGCATATTAAATTCTTATTTCATAATTATTATCTCCTCATTCATTTCAAGAGCGTAGGGACTATTTAAGGATGCTTAAAACTTTTTAATCATGAACCTCGCATCCTTGTAACTGTAACGGAAGCTTTTGAATATCCAATTTAGCCGGTACCCTAAATTGGTGATCAAAAGTGGTCGTTGCTGGACTAGGATTGGTATGAATTGTGGTAGAAAGTGACTATATGTAAGACCCCGATTCCCGGTTAGCTTGAATTGCGTGCAATGCTCGCACTTCTTCCCTTGTGGATCGCTTATTTGATTTCTGAGAGAGTCTAGATGTGTATGAGAGATCACATTAAGACCAAAATACTTTTAAGAGATGTCATTTAGTTGTTAACTTGCTAAAGTCACAAGTCGTAACTCGACGATAATCGAAATGCGACGCGATTGAGAGTTTACTCGGGTTTTTGTGTTTCTGACCTCGATTTGGTCCTAGATCTTTACATGATGATTAAATAACATGTTTAGATGTGTTAGACTTCAATAAGGATGCATATATGTAAGTATTAGATATCATTCATAATATCCTTAATATGATTTAAATCTTGTTTGAATGCTTGTCGAATCGACGGTTTGATTGCTACTTTGCTACTTGTCGTTCTTCTTCTTTGTACAAATTTTTCGGTTGGTATTATTTTGACCCTAGATGACTAGGGGACATTGGGGAATTAACTTAGAATTATTTTTGAGTGGTCGTGTAAACGTTTACACACGCTCGAGTTTGATTTTCGGAAATTCGCGTATTTCCGAAGGCCACGATAGGTCTGTAGTATTTTGGCCATAACTTTGTGTACGAAACTCGGAATTCGGATCCGTTTGATGTGTTAGAACCTAGACTCATAGATATTTCTAAACATACCTTTTGTGTAATTTTAGGACGTTTATTTCGGTACAGGACCATTTTGTAAAATGACCCAAATTCTGGTCTACTATAGTTGACCACTCATTGTGTGTTAGACTTTCTATTTGGCCAACCTAACCCTACCCAAACCCAACCTAACCCACCCTAAACCACCCTAGTTTGACCTATCTATCCTCCTCTGCATTCTTGACAAGTTTTGGGAGCTTTGAGTGCATGCAAGCCACTTGGCAAGGAGAGAACATCAACATGCACTACATGCATTGGCCACTCTTCCCACTCACCTTTGCAAGCCTTGGGGAAGCCAATACACCCACTAAGCCTTCCATTTTCTGTCATCTCTTTCCAAAAACGTGGCTGATCATTTCTCTAAGGTTAGAGAGGAGTTCTTGAAGGTTCTTGGGTGATCAACAATGGTGGCCAAGTCTTGAGGAAGCCATTTCCAAAACCCAACCATAGAAGAGGAGAGGAGGTCAAGGAGATCACATACCCACCTTTGCATGGACGTTTTGTACATCTTGTAGGACTGATTTAAGGTGAGTTACAACATCTCTTCTTATTTCTTTTAGCCTCATTGACCCTAGGGAAAACAATCTTGCTATATGAGGTCAATGAGAGCACATAGGACTTTGTAGAGATGCCATGTTCTAGTTTATGCTATGTGATGAATTTGGGTTGTATGAACAGATTATAGACCTATTATAAACCATGATTTTGATGTCATTTAAGTGTGGTAATGCATGACAAACCATTCTACTTTGTTGTTTAAGTATTGGGAGCATATTGGATGAGATAGTTAGGCTTGTAGAGATGCCATGATCTTGTATGTGCTAAATGATGTATTTTGGGTTGTATAAACAGATTATGATCAGTTTGTAAATCATAATTTTAATGCTATTTAAGTGTGATAATGCATGATAAATCATTCCATCTTGTTGTTTAAGCATTAGGAGCATGTTTGGTGAAATAGCTAGGCTTGTAGAGATGCTATGTTCACGTATATGCTAGATGTTACATTTTTGATTGTATGATCAGATTATAAACAGGTTATAAACAGGTTGTAAACCATGTTTAAGATGTTATTTATGTGTGATAATGTATGATAAATCACCCTACCTTGTTGTTTAAGCATTGGGAGCATGTTTGATGAAATAGTTAGGCTTGTAGAGATGTTATGTTCTCGTATATGCTAAATGTTACATTTTTGGTTGTATGATCAGATTATAAACAGATTATAAACCATGTTTATGATGTTATTTAAGTGTGATAATGTATGATAAATCATTCCCTATCTTGTTGTTTAAGCATTGGGAGCATGTTTGATGAAATAGTTAGGCTTGTAGAGATGCTTATGTTCTCGTATATGCTAAATGTTGCATTTTTGGTTGTATGATCAGATTATAAACCATGTTTATGATGTTATTTATGTGTGATAATGTATGATAAATCACCCTACCTTGTTGTTTAAGCATTGGGAGCATGTTTGATGAAATAGTTAGGCTTGTAGAGATGCTATGTTCTCGTATATGCTAAATGTTGCATTTTTGGTTGTATGAATAGATTATGAACAGATTATAAACCATTATTATGAATGTTATTTATGTGTAGTAATGTATGATAAATCACCCTATCTTGTTGTTTAAGTGTTGGGAGCATGTTTGATGAAATGGTTAGGCTTGTAGAGATGCCATGTTTCACTATATGCTAGATGATGAAATTTTGGTTGGATGAACATGTTGTAAAGTATGATTATGATGATATTCATGTGTAGAGATATATGATGAATTATGCTATCTTGTTTGTTTAAGTGTTGGGAGCATATTTGATGAAATGGTTAGACTCATATTTGATGAAATAGAAAGAATGAATATATATGCCTTGTTTGTGACTTCTATTCTATGTTGACTAGTTAATTGTTTGATTGGAGTTTTATGGGTTTAATAACCTTAGTAAACAGATTGTAAAGTATGTTTATGATGATATTCAAGGGTAGAGATATATGATAAATCATTCTATCTTGTTTGTTTAAGTGTTGGGAGCATGTTTGATGACTTGTGAATGAATATATATGCCTAACTTGTGACTGTGATTCTATGTTGCATACTTAAATGTTTGATTTGGGGTCTTATGGGTTTAATGACCTTAGTAACCTATTTATTCATGTTAGTATGGACATAGGAGAGTATTGAGGCCAACGGCTTCTATACCCTAATTTTTGAAAGATTGATTATGACTCAACGGAGTTGACCATTGGGTTAGTATGACATTAAGGAGTAATATGCCTAAGTCCTACGAATTTTGGGGTAGTATTAATGGAGGTTAAGCCTCCAAGCATTTTAAAGTGTATGAAGAACACTTGATGATTAGAGCCTTGATTTTATCTCTAATGTGATTATGTGCTAGTTGTGAAGTAAAAGCATGACTAGATGATTGTAGAGTACATGCCTACTTATTTGAGCATATGATAATGTATTACGTGTGCTTGAAGTTTGAGTCCAGTGAGTCGGTTTGTTGAGTTTTGGGGCGGGGACGATGCATCATCTTCACGAATTGTGAGATTCGTGATTTTGATGGATCGCCGCGCCGGATTGCACACACCCTCTATCGATGGCCACGGTAGGGAAGTAGTTGATCTCAGTTGTAGTATGGAAACATGACTTTGATAACTATCGGAACTCGAGCGGGGAAATGTCTCGGGGACGTCGATATCCACGAAAGGGATATCGAGGACACATAAGTTTGGCACACATGTTTTTGCGGGAGCGACATGCGGCGAAAAAAGGGTAACGATATCACATCCCTTTTGTATGAATTGACTCACGAGTGCTTATATGTGAATAATGTGCTACGTGAATATGATATGATATGAAATGATGGTTGATTGAATTAATGAAATGTTATACTTGTTGATAACATGATATTCAAGATTGTTAAGTATGAATGCCTTGACATGATTATTTATGAAATGTATATTATGCCAATTGCATGAATTATTATTGTTGAGCATGATGCCATGACAGGAAGTTATGTTAGTAACTTGCTAAGTCTTTATGACTTACTCCTATTTGTTTTGATTGTTTTCCCTAGATCCGAGCCGTGCAAGTGGTTCAAGTTATCAAGTTGGTGAAGCTTTGACGAGGTTGCTACCTTGTAATTTTAGTACCTTTTTCTTTTGGCAAGGGCGATGGGAACATAAAGTTATATAAACTTTATGTGGGGTAGCAAGACTTTATGTGTTTGATTATTAGTACTTATGTTAATTAGTACTTAATGTTTTGAGAGCCGACATGTGTTAGTCGTGCCTTGTGTATTTATGATGCTCATGCTTTAGTTGTTTTAACCATGTATTGGTTTGCTTATTATGTTTGTTATCCAGCATGTTTTTAGTCGTTAAGCATGTTAGACTAGAGTTGTAGACTTAGTTTAATGTTGGGTTCCGCGTCGCCGATGACTTGGTATATATAATTGCTATAAATTGTTATGTGTGCCTATTGTTGCGTCACATGATTTTATTTTTGGACCAAGAGATTCATTATCTCTAAGGTTGTATTAGTTTGAGCTTGTTAGCTCGGGCGCCATTGTTTAATTATATTACGCTTCCGCATGTGTTAAAGTTTTTGGCGTATCGCCGTTATGGCCTTACCCACTATTTGCTATTTGTTATGTGTTTTTTGGGCGGCACGACCTCGGGGTCTCGTATTGGGACTCGGGTCGGGTCGCCACAGTTGGTATCAGAGCTATTGGTTAGCTGTCTGCCAGGATAGGTTCCTTGGCCTAGTTTGGGGGTTGGTTTTGTGTGAATCGTTGAATATTAACGTCGAGAGTTATTGTAAGATTAAGATGTTTGAATCTAGAATGTGTGTTAGCACTAGTAGAGGTGCCAGTATTGATGAGTATAAGGTAGTATTAGTAGTATCCATGTTTGAGAATCCACCAGAGAATTGGTGGCAAATATTATGAGATTATGGTTTAATATTTAAGTGATGATCACGGAGTTAGCTCATTGGAGCAGAGTACTTAGTACCGAATGAGACTAGGAAGAATCCATGAATTGTGAAAGAGTTAAGGATTAAGGATGGAATATTATAGGCAATTTATTTTATTACAGCTTGCGGATTATCGAGGGGCTGTGGACTATACTTATGAGAAAGGGTTGGATATTAAGGAATGCACTCGAGAGAGGACCTCGAGAACTGTTAAGGATGATGATGAGTAAGAAGGCAGTTTGAAAAGATTGCCTTAAGTTGAGGATTAACGATTCTAGTAGTGCTAGTAAGCGGTCTAGTGACTCTTAGTGAGATGGTGATAGACGACCTAGAGTTTGAGGTTGTGTACGTGCGTGGCGGTTGGCCATTGCGGAGTTTTGAGACCTACCGAGATAGGAGGTAACTCCTTATTTATATATTATGGTTATTATTATCGCTACTATGAGTATGGGTGGTATCGTTAGCTCACATGCATTCATACATACATTGCATTGAGTATTGAAATCTATTGATTGTTGGTTTCTCGGGTTTATTGATATGATAAAGGATGATGTCCCGGTATGGGATTTGTTTATGGTTTTGATTGAATTTTGATTTTTCGGCAAGCAATTAATTGCGGTATAAAAATGTGATAATGTTTACTAGTTGTATTTGCTAGTGGTGCGTTGAGTTTATACACTCTATGGATTATATGAGTAGAAGTATGATGGTACTTGGTGATTATATATCACATTTGCATGATATACGTGTATGCATGTGGTATTGTTAATAATAGGAATTTTGTCATTTGCTTAAAGATTAAATTATGAGTAAGGATATGGTTACAAAAAATAAAATAAAATAAAATGTATTTAACGGATATAGTTGTATTTGAGTATGAACATGTTTATGTGCATTAGTAGTAAAGGTAACTTGCTTAGTCCGTTGCATGATTATGTGAGACAATAGGGAAGGATGCTTAGAAATTTTCTCATGGACCTTGGCATCCTTGCAACGGAAGCTTTTGAAATCCAATTTAGCCGGTACCCTAAATTGGTGATCAAAAGAGGTTCGTTGGTGGACTAGGATTGGTAGCAAGTAGGTTAGAAATTGACTAAACCAATTACCAAAGGGAACGAACAGAAATGGAATGAATTTTTAATCAATGCTATTATGTGTTGTTATGTGTTTCATCCATAATTTGGAAATTTTGAGTGTGGCTTGCATGATCATGAATGTTGACTTATTGTTTTAGGAGCGTGTTGTGAAACACTCTTCTTTAGTTTGTGGATTGCCCTATCGGAAATTTTTATGTCTTATGATTTGGAATTTGTTGTCTTGAAGTCCTCATGTTGTAGCACCGAGGCATATAGTTTCGGAATATTGATCTTTATAAAGTCTTGATTTTGTTTTTGTGATATGTTCAGGATTCACGTGGTTAATTAATCAGTAATGGAATTTGTGTGTACTTTTGGGACTCGAGTATGAGTCAAGTTATTTTCAATCTTAAGTGTTTGGTAATATGGTTATTGGCAATTTTTGAACTTGTGAATGTGAGATTTTTGGTAATTGATTTTTGAGTATTTGGTTTGGTTATTGTGATAATAGACTCGGAGATTGAGTCTAGGTTTATGGTTTTGAGCATCGAGTGTTCACTCGAGATTGAAAGACACCGTAGTTGTGTTTGGGTATTTTTTTTGTTGGGTGATGACCTAACTTTGATTTGTTATACGGTTTAGAATTCGGGACGAATTCTTTTTAAGGGGGAGAGGATGTAAGACCCGATTCGGTTAGCTTGAATTGCGTGCAATGCTCGCACTTCTTCCCTTGTGGATCGCTTATTTGATTTCTGAGAGAGTCTAGATGTGTATGAGAGATCACATTAAGACCAAAATACTTTTAAGAGATGTCATTTAGTTGTTAACTTGCTAAAGTCACAAGTCGTAACTCGACGATAATCGAAATGCGACGCGATTGAGAGTTTACTCGGGTTTTTGTGTTTCTGACCTCGATTTGGTCCTAGATCTTTACATGATGATTAAATAACATGTTTAGATGTGTTAGACTTCAATAAGGATGCATATATGTAAGTATTAGATATCATTCATAATATCCTTAATATGATTTAAATCTTGTTTGAATGCTTGTCGAATCGACGGTTTGATTGCTACTTTGCTACTTGTCGTTCTTCTTCTTTGTACAAATTTTTCGGTTGGTATTATTTTGACCCTAGATGACTAGGGGACATTGGGGAATTAACTTAGAATTATTTTTGAGTGGTCGTGTAAACGTTTACACACGCTCGAGTTTGATTTTCGGAAATTCGCGTATTTTCGAAGGCCACGATAGGTCTGTAGTATTTTGGCCATAACTTTGTGTACGAAACTCGGAATTCGGATCCGTTTGATGTGTTAGAAACTAGACTCATAGATATTTCTAAACATACCTTTTGTGTAATTTTAGGACGTGTATTTCGGTACAGGACCATTTTGTAAAATGACCCAAATTCTGGTCTACTATAGTTGACCACTCATTGTGTGTTAGACTTTCTATTTGGCCAACCTAACCTACCCAAACCCAACCTAACCCACCCTAAACCACCCTAGTTTGACCTATCTATCCTCCTCTGCATTCTTGACAAGTTTTGGGAGCTTTGAGTGCATGCAAGCCACTTGGCAAGGAGAGAACATCAACATGCACTACATGCATTGGCCACTCTTCCCACTCACCTTTGCAAGCCTTGGGGAAGCCAATACACCCACTAAGCCTTCCATTTTCTGTCATCTCTTTCCAAAAACGTGGCTGATCATTTCTCTAAGGTTAGAGAGGAGTTCTTGAAGGTTCTTGGGTGATCAACAATGGTGGCCAAGTCTTGAGGAAGCCATTTCCAAAACCCAACCATAGAAGAGGAGAGGAGGTCAAGGAGATCACGTACCCACCTTTGCATGGACGTTTTGTACATCTTGTAGGACTGATTTAAGGTGAGTTACAACATCTCTTCTTATTTCTTTTAGCCTCATTGACCCTAGGGAAAACAATCTTGCTATATGAGGTCAATGAGAGCACTTAGGACTTTGTAGAGATGCCATGTTCTAGTTTATGCTATGTGATGAATTTGGGTTGTATGAACAGATTATAGACCTATTATAAACCATGATTTTGATGTCATTTAAGTGTGGTAATGCATGACAAACCATTCTACTTTGTTGTTTAAGTATTGGGAGCATATTGGATGAGATAGTTAGGCTTGTAGAGATGCCATGATCTTGTATGTGCTAAATGATGTATTTTGGGTTGTATAAACAGATTATGATCAGTTTGTAAATCATAATTTTAATGCTATTTAAGTGTGATAATGCATGATAAATCATTCCATCTTGTTGTTTAAGCATTAGGAGCATGTTTGGTGAAATAGCTAGGCTTGTAGAGATGCTATGTTCACGTATATGCTAGATGTTACATTTTTGATTGTATGATCAGATTATAAACAGGTTATAAACAGGTTGTAAACCATGTTTAAGATGTTATTTATGTGTGATAATGTATGATAAATCACCCTACCTTGTTGTTTAAGCATTGGGAGCATGTTTGATGAAATAGTTAGGCTTGTAGAGATGTTATGTTCTCGTATATGCTAAATGTTGCATTTTTGGTTGTATGATCAGATTATAAACAGATTATAAACCATGTTTATGATGTTATTTAAGTGTGATAATGTATGATAAATCATTCCATCTTGTTGTTTAAGCATTGGGAGCATGTTTGATGAAATAGTTAGGCTTGTAGAGATGCTTTGTTCTCGTATATGCTAAATGTTGCATTTTCGGTTGTATGATCAGATTATAAACAGATTATAAACCATGTTTATGATGTTATTTATGTGTGGTAATGTATGATAAATCACCCTACCTTGTTGTTTAAGCATTGGGAGCATGTTTGATGAAATGGTTAGGCTTGTAGAGATGCTATGTTCTCGTATATGCTAAATGGTGCATTTTTGGTTGTATGAATAGATTATGAACAGATTATAAACCATTATTTATTATGAATGTTATTTATGTGTAGTAATGTATGATAAATCACTATCTTGTTGTTTAAGTGTTGGGAGCATGTTTGATGAAATGGTTATGCTTGTAGAGATGCCATGTTTCACTATATGCTAGATGATGAAATTTTGGTTGGATGAACATGTTGTAAAGTATGATTATGATGATATTCATGTGTAGAGATATATTATGAATTATGCTATCTTATTTGTTTAAGTGATGGGAGCATATTTGATGAAATGGTTAGACTCGTATTTGATGAAATAGAAAGAATGAATATATATGCCTTGTTTGTGACTTCTATTATATGTTGACTAGTTAATTGTTTGATTGGAGTTTTATGGGTTTAATAACCTTAGTAAACAGATTGTAAAGTATGTTTATGATGATATTCAAGGGTAGATATATATGATAAATCATTCTATCTTGTTTGTTTAAGTGTTGGGAGCATGTTTGATGACTTGTGAATGAATATATATGCCTAACTTGTGACTGTGATTCTATGTTGCATACTTAAATGTTTGATTTGGGGTCTTATGGGTTTAATGACCTTAGTAACCTATTTATTCATGTTAGTATGGACATAGGAGAGTATTGAAGCCAACGGCTTCTATACCCTAATTTTTGAAAGATTGATTATGACTCAACGGAGTTGACCATTGGAGTTAGTATGACATTAAGGAGTAATATGCCTAAGTCCTACAATTTTGGGGTAGTATTAATGGAGGTTAAGCCTCCAAGCATTTTAAAGTGTATGAAGAACACTTGATGATTAGAGCCTTGATTTTATCTCTAATGTGATTATGTGCTAGTTGTGAAGTAAAAGCATGACTAGATGATTGTAGAGTACATGCCTACTTATTTGAGCATATGATAATGTATTACGTGTGCTTGAAGTTTGAGTCCAGCTGGAGTCGGTTTGTTGAGTTTTTGGGGCGGGACGATGCATCATCTTCACGAATTGTGAGATTCGTGATTTTGATGGATCGCCGCCGGATTGCACACACCCTCTATCGATGGCCACGGTAGGGAAGTAGTTGATCTCAGTTGTAGTATGGAAACATGACTTTGATAACTATCGGAACTCGAGCGGGGAAATGTCTCGGGGACGTCGATATCCACGAAAGGGATATCGAGGACACATAAGTTTGGCACATGTTTTTGCAGGAGCGACATGCGCGGAAAAAGGGTAACGATATCACCTCCCTTTTGTATGAATTGACTCACGAGTGCTTATATGTGAATAATGTGCTACGTGAATATGATATGATATGAAATGATGGTTGATTGAATTAATGAAATGTTATACTTGTTGATAACATGATATTCAAGATTGTTAAGTATGAATGCCTTGACATGATTATTTATGAAATGTATATTATGCCAATAGCATGAATTATTATTGTTGAGCATGATGCCATGACAGGAAGTTATGTTAGTAACTTGCTAAGTCTTTATGACTTACTCCTATTTGTTTTGATTGTTTTCCCTAGATCCGAGCCGTGCGAGTGGTTCGAAGTGATTATCAAGTTGCGTTGGTGAAGCTTTGACGAGGTTGCTACCTTGTAATTTTAGTACCTTTTTCTTTTGGCAAGGGCGATGGGAACATAAAGTTATATAAACTTTATGTGGGGTAGCAAGACTTTGTTTGATTTGATTAGTAGTACTTATGTTAATTAGTACTTAATGTTTTGAGAGCCGACATGTGTTAGTCGTGCCTTGTGTATTTATGATGATCATGCTTTAGTTGTTTTAACCATGTATTGGTTTGTTTATTATGTTTGTTATCCGGCATGTTTTTAGCCGTTAAGCATGTTAGACTAGAGTTGTAGACTTAGTTTAATGTTGGGTTCCGTAGTCGCCGATGACTTGGTATATAACTGCTATAAATTATTATCACATGATTTTATTTTTGGACCAAGAGATTCATTATCTCTAAGGTTGTGTTAGTTTGAGCTTGTTAGCTCGGGCGCCACTGTTTAATTATATTACGCTTCCGCATGTGTTAAAGTTTTTGGCGTATCGCCGTTATGGCCTTACCCACTATTTGCTATTTGTTTTCCTTTTGGGACGACCTCGGGGTCGTTGGGACTTGGGATCGGGTCGGGTCGGGTCGAGCTATTGGTTAGGTGCGGGATAGGTTCCTTGGCCTAGTTTGGGGGTTGGTTTTGTGTGAATCGTTGAATATTAACGTCGAGAGTTATTGTAAGATTAAGATGTTTGAATCTAGAATGTGTGTTAGCACTAGTAGAGGTGCTAGTAGAGAGTATAAGGTAGTATTAGTAGTATCCATGTTTGAGAATCCACCAGAGAATTGGTGGCAAATATTATGAGATTATGGTTTAATATTTAAGTGATGATCACGGAGTTAGCTCATTGGAGCAGAGTACTTAGTACCGAATGAGACTAGGAAGAATCCATGAATTGTGAAAGAGTTAAGGATTAAGGATGGAATATTATAGGCAATTTATTTTATTACGATGGATTATAGGCAATATTTTATTGGATATTAAGGACTATACTTATGAGAAAGGGTTGGATATTAAGGAATGCACTCGAGAGGACCTCGAGAGCTGGATGATGATGAGTAAGAGCGGTTTGAAAAGATTGCCTTAAGTTGAGGATTAACGATTCTAGTAGTGCTAGTAAGCGGTCTAGTGACTCTTAGTGAGATGGTGATAGCGACATTGCGGAGTTTTGAGACCTACTTATTTATATATTATGGTTATTATTATCGCTACTATGAGTATGGGTGGTATCGTTAGCTCACATGCATTCATACATACATTGCATTGAGTATTGAAATCTATTGATTGTTGGTTTCTCGGGTTTATTGATATGATAAAGGATGATGTCGGTATGGGATTTGTTTATGGTTTTGATTGAATTTTGAATTTTCGGCATGCAATTAATTGCGGTATAAAAATGTGATAATGTTTACTAGTTGTATTTGCTAGTGGTGCGTTGAGTTTATACACTCTATGGATTATATGAGTAGAATATGATGGTACTTGGTGATTATATATCACATTTGCATGATATACGTGTATGCATGTGGTATTGTTAATAATAGGAATTTTGTCATTTGCTTAAAGATTAAATTATGAGTAAGGATATGGTTACAAAAATAAAATAAAATAAAATGTATTTAACGGATTAGTTGTATTTGAGTATGAACATGATGTGCATAGGGAAGGATAGTAGTAAAGGTAACTTGCTTAGAAATTTGCATGATTATGTGAGACATGGATTGGCATCCTTGGGAAGGATGCTTAGAAATCAATAAATTGGTGATCAAGGATTTTTCTTGGTGGACTAGGATTGGTAGCAAGTAGGTTAGAAATTGACTAAACCAATTACAAAGAGCGTTGGTGGAATGAATTTTTAATCAATGCTATTATGTGTTGTTATGTGTTTCATCCATAATTTGGAAATTTTGAGTGTGGCTTGCATGATCATGAATGTTGACTTATTGTTTTAGGAGCGTGTTGTGGAACACTCTTCTTTAGTTTGTGGATTGCCCTATCGGCAATTTTTATGTCTTAATTTGGATTTTATGTCTTATGAAGTCTTGTTGTAGGAATTTGTTGTCTTGAAGCATATGTTGTAGTTTATAAAGTCTTGATTGATCTTTATAAAGTCTTGATTTTGTTTTTGTGATATGTTAAGGATTCACGTGGTTAATGTAATTGGTAATATGGTTATTGGCAATTTTTGAATGGAATTTGTGTGTACTTTTGTGACTCGATTTTTGGTAAAGTTATTTTCAATTGATTTTTGAGTTAAGTGTTTGGTAATATGGTTATTGGCAATTTTTGAACTTGTGAATGTGAGATTTTTGGTAATTGATTTTTGAGTATTTGGTTTGGTTATTGTGATAATAGACTCGGAGATTGAGTCTAGGTTTATGGTTTTGAGCATCCGTAGTTGTGTTTGGGTAATGATAACTTTGATTTGTTTGGGTATTTTTTGTTGGGTGATGACCTAACTTTGGTTATACGGTTTAGAATGGGAGAGGATGTAAGACCCGATTCGGTTAGCTTGAATTGCGTGCAATGCTCGCACTTCTTCCCTTGTGGATCGCTTATTTGATTTCTCTAGATGTGTATGAGAGATCACATTAAGACCAAAATACTTTTAAGAGATGTCATTTAGTTGTTAACTTGCTAAAGTCACAAGTCGTAACTTCGGCGATAATCGAAATGAGAGCGATTGAGAGTTTACTCGGGTTTTGTGTTTCGACCTCGATTTGGTCCTAGATCTTTACATGATGATTAAATAACATGTTTAGATGTGTTAGACTTCAATAAGGATGCATATATGTAAGTATTAGATATCATTCATAATATCCTTAACATGATTTAAATCTTGTTTGAATGCTTGTCGAATCGACGGTTTGATTGCTACTTTACTTCTTGTCGTTCTTCTTCTTTGTACAAATTTTTCGGTTGGTATTATTTTGACCCTAGATGACTAGGGGACATTGGGGAATTAACTTAGAATTATTTTTGAGTGGTCGTGTAAACGTTTACACACGCTCGAGTTTGATTTTCGGAAATGGTCGCGTATTTTTATTTGATTTTTGGCCATAACTTTGTTCGAAACTTCGAATTCGGATCCGTTTGATTTGTGTTAGAAACTAGACTCATAGATATTTCTAAACATACCTTTTGTGTAATTTTAGGACGTGTATTTCGGTACAGGACCATTTTGTAAAATGACCCAAATTCTGGTCTACTATAGTTGACCACTCATTGTGTGTTAGACTTTCTATTTGGCCAACCTAACCTACCCAAACCCAACCTAACCCACCTAAACCACCCTAGTTTGACCTATCTATCCTCCTCTGCATTCTTGACAAGTTTTGGGAGCTTTGAGTGCATGCAAGCCACTTGGCAAGGAGAGAACATCAACATGCACTACATGCATTGGCCACTCTTCCCACTCACCTTTGCAAGCCTTGGGAAGCCAATACACCCACTAAGCCTTCCATTTTCTGTCATCTCTTTCCAAAAACGTGGCTGATCATTTCTCTAAGGTTAGAGAGGAGTTCTTGAAGGTTCTTGGGTGATCAACAATGGTGGCCAAGTCTTGAGGAAGCCATTTCCAAAACCCAACCATAGAAGAGGAGAGGAGGTCAAGGAGATCACATACCCACCTTTGCATGGACGTTTTGTACATCTTGTAGGACTGATTTAAGGTGAGTTACAACATCTCTTCTTATTTCTTTTAGCCTCATTGACCCTAGGGAAAACAATCTTGCTATATGAGGTCAATGAGAGCACTTAGGACTTTGTAGAGATGCCATGTTCTAGTTTATGCTATGTGATGAATTTGGGTTGTATGAACAGATTATAGACCTATTATAAACCATGATTTTGATGTCATTTAAGTGTGGTAATGCATGACAAACCATTCTACTTTGTTGTTTAAGTATTGGGAGCATATTGGATGAGATAGTTAGGCTTGTAGAGATGCCATGATCTTGTATGTGCTAAATGATGTATTTTGGGTTGTGTAAACAGATTATGATCAGTTTGTAAATCATAATTTTAATGCTATTTAAGTGTGATAATGCATGATAAATCATTCCATCTTGTTGTTTAAGCATTAGGAGCATGTTTGGTGAAATAGCTAGGCTTGTAGAGATGCTATGTTCACGTATATGCTAGATGTTACATTTTTGATTGTATGATCAGATTATAAACAGGTTATAAACAGGTTGTAAACCATGTTTAAGATGTTATTTATGTGTGATAATGTATGATAAATCACCCTACCTTGTTGTTTAAGCATTGGGAGCATGTTTGATGAAATAGTTAGGCTTGTAGAGATGTTATGTTCTCGTATATGCTAAATGTTGCATTTTTGTTGTATGATCAGATTATAAACAGATTATATAATAATGTATGATAAATCACATGTTTATGATGTTATGAAATTATGTGTGATAATGTATGATAAATCACCCTACCTTGTTGTTTAAGTTGGGAGCATGTTTGATGAAATGCATTGTAGAGAGCATGTTCTCGTATATGCTGTTGCATGATGAATAGATTATGAACAGATTATAAACCATGTATGCTATGTGTATATGTATGATAAATCTATCTTGTTTGTTTAAGTTTGGGAGCATGTTGGGATGAAATGGTTAGACATGTTTGATGAAATGGTTATGCTTGTAGAGATGCCATGTTTCACTATATGCATAGATGTATGAAATGGTTTATGATGATTGTAAAGTATGTATGATTATGATGATGTTTGTAGTATATTATGATTATGTTTGATGACTTATTTGTTTAAGTGATGGGAGCTATTTGATGATGGTTAACCTTATTTGATGATATTATAGTTACTTCTATTATATGTTTGATAGTTAATTGTTTGATTGGAGTTTTATGGGTTTAATAACCTTAGTAAACAGATTGTAAAGTATGTTTATGATGATATTCAAGGGTAGATATATATGATAAATCATTCTATCTTGTTTGTTTAAGTGTTGGGAGCTTCTATGTTTGATGACTTGTGAATGAATATATATGCCTAACTTGTGACGTGATTCTATGTTGCATTTAAATGTTTGATTTGGGGTCTTATGGGTTTAATGACTTAGTAACCTATTTATTCATGTTAGTATGGACATAGGAGAGTATTGACCAACGGCTTCTATACCCTAATTTTTGAAAGATTGATTATGACTCAACGGAGTTGACATTAAGGAGTAATATGCCTAAGTCCTACGAATTTTGGGGTAGTATTAATGGAGGTTAAGCCTCCAAGCATTTTAAAGTGTATGAAGAACACTTGATGATTAGAGCCTTGATTTTATCTCTAATGTGATTATGTGCTAGTTGTGAAGTAAAAGCATGACTAGATGATTGTAGAGTACATGCCTACTTATTTGAGCATATGATAATGTATTACGTGTGCTTGAAGTTTGAGTCCAGCTTGAGTCGGTTTGTTGAGTTTTTGGGGCGGGACGATGCATCATCTTCACGAATTGTGAGATTCGTGATTTTGATGGATCGCCGCGCCGGATTGCACACACCCTCTATCGATGGCCACGGTAGGGAAGTAGTTGATCTCAGTTGTAGTATGGAAACATGACTTTGATAACTATCGGAACTCGAGCGGGGAAATGTCTCGGGGCGTCGATATCCACGAAAGGGATATCGAGGACACATAAGTTTGGCACATGTTTTTGCAGGAGCGACATGCGCGGAAAAAGGGTAACGATATCACCTCCCTTTTGTATGAATTGACTCACGAGTGCTTATATGTGAATAATGTGCTACGTGAATATGATATGATATGAAATGATGGTTGATTGAATTAATGAAATGTTATACTTGTTGATAACATGATATTCAAGATTGTTAAGTATGAATGCCTTGACATGATTATTTATGAAATGTATATTATGCCAATAGCATGAATTATTATTGTTGAGCATGATGCCATGACAGGAAGTTATGTTAGTAACTTGCTAAGTCTTTATGACTTACTCCTATTTGTTTTGATTGTTTTCCCTAGATCCGAGCCGTGCAAGTGGTTCAAGTGATTATCAAGATCGTTGGTGAAGCTTGACGCTTTGAGGTTGCTACCTTGTAATTTTAGTACCTTTTCTTTTGGCAAGGGCGATGGGAACATAAAGTTATATAAACTTTATGTGGGGTAGCAAGACTTGATATGTGTTTGATTATTAGTACTTATGTTATTAGTACTTAATGTTTTGAGAGCCGACATGTGTTAGTCGTGCCTTATGTATATTATGATGCTCATGCTTTAGTTGTTTTAACCATGTATTGGTTTGTTTATTATGTTTGTTATCCGGCATGTTTTTAGCCGTTAAGCATGTTAGACTAGAGTTGTAGACTTAGTTTAATGTTGGGTTCGGTAGCGTCGCCGATGACTTGATATATAATTGCTATAAATTGTTATGTGTGCCTATTGTTGCGTCACATGATTTTATTTTTGGACCAAGAGATTCATTATCTCTAAGGTTGTGTTAGTTTGAGCTTGTTAGCTCGGGCGCCCTTGTTTAATTATATTACGCTTCCGCATGTGTTAAAGTTTTTGGCGTATCGCCGCCGTTATGGCCTTACCCACTATTTGCTATTTGTTTTGTTATGTGCCTTTTGGCGGCACGACCTCGGGATCTCGTCTTGGGACTCAAGTCGGGTCGCCACAAAATCGACGAAGGAATTTTTAGGGTATTCCAAACATTCAAAAGCATTTCGCATTTTCGATAAAACTAATTTAAAAATCTTAGAATTTGTGCATGTTTCTTTTGATGAATATGACTTGTTAGAGCCTAGAACGGCTCGAGCGTTGCTAATGATTCGGATAATGAGGCAGTACAAATACAGCATCTACTTCCACTCCTCATCGACGGCAAGCTGAGAACCCACAATGCTAACCCTTCAGGTAGGCAGAAGCTGCTTGGGGTACCGATTAACTCTTACGGTGACCACGAACCCATCTCTTGTTTTACCCCAAGCGACTTCTGGATCACTCATCCTTCTTGTTCACCAGAAAATAAAGGTTTTGAAGATCCTATCTCTTGAACAGATTTAGGTGAATCTCCTTTTCAACCTACTTCGAATTCTTAAGGGAAGAACCCTCCAAGTGATCTTCCTCCAAGCGTTATTGAAGCAAGAGATCATCCCATCTCTCAAATCATTGGTAATCTCAACATAGGTAAAGTTCGAGAAGAGACTATGTTTGGTTATGCATTTGTATCCGAACTCGAACCAAAGAAGATTGATGAAGCTATCGAAGATCATAAGCTGATTGAAGCTATGCAAGAAGAGTGAACAGTTTGAAAGATGTAAGGTGTGGAGATTAGTTCAACCGACCGATCATCCGGTCATCGGCACCAAGTGGGTTTCGAAACAAAAGAGATGAAATGTCACTGGAGAAAGCTAGGCTGGTTGCCTGAGGCTACCGGGGAGAAAGAAGGAATTGACTTTGATGAAACTTTTGCTCCTGTTGCTAGACTAGAGGCAATCGAATCTTTCTAGC
Source organism: Codonopsis lanceolata (assembly GCA_013146195.2). Taxonomy (NCBI): domain Eukaryota; kingdom Viridiplantae; phylum Streptophyta; class Magnoliopsida; order Asterales; family Campanulaceae; genus Codonopsis; species Codonopsis lanceolata. Next base: position 73,523,071 of record CM028382.1, on the reverse strand, counting down.
CTATGCCTCGTTCATGAACTTCAAAGTGTATCGGATGGATGTAAAGAGTGCCTTTCTAAATGGTGATCTTCAAGCTATCGTGGAGGCGACCTCGAGTTTGTCATTTCAGACAAAGCGGATCACGTCTCGACTCAAGAAAGCTCTCAAAGGCTGAAGCAAGCTCCTAGAGCTTGGTATGACACTCTATCCAAGTTCTTAATAGAACAAGGATTCGTGAGAGGAAGAATAGACACCACTTTATTCATCCTCAAGCATAAAGGTCATTTCTTACGGTACAAATCTATGTGGACGACATCATCTTTGGATCAACCAACAAAAGCCTTGTAAAATTTGAGAAGGCGATGCAAAGCAAGTTCGAGATGAGCATGATGGGTGAACTTAACTACTAGAATTTGCGAGATACAACGGACTTAGACGGAATCTTCATCGGCCAAACCAAATATGCAAAGGAACTAATCAAGAAGTCGGTCTTGATTCATTAAAGGATTCGAAACTCCAATGTCTACCGACGCCATCTTGACAAAGATGAAGGGAAAGCAAGAGAACATGACCAAGTATGCAGGAATCATAGGTTCACTTCTTTACCTTCTTTGCTAGTAGACGACATTATGTTTTTGTTTGTGTTTGTGCTATAGATTTGAGGCAGATCCAAAGGAGTCACATTTGCTTGCATAAGCGTATCATCGGATATGTTTCAAAACAACAAATCTAGGCATATGGTATTCGAAAAACAACAATTTCGATCTGTTCGGATACTCGGATCAGAGATTATGCGACTGAAGTGAGAAGCACCAGGTGGGACTTGTCAATTCCTTGGAAATAGACTTATCTCATGGTCTTGCAAGAAACAAGGATCGGAGTTGCAAACTCAACCCGCATTTGAATACATAGCGCAAGCATTGTTGCTCTCAACTCCTATGGATGAAGCAACAACTAGTGGACTACATCAGGCGCAATACGCAATCATGTGTGACAACACATCGGCAATTTCGTCTCAAAAAATCGATGATGCACTCCAAGACTAAACACATTGATATCCGTTATCACTTCCTCAAAGATCATATGGAGAAAGGTAACATCGGTTTGGAATATGTTCCAGCGAGCATCAATTGGGCGACATTCTCACAAAACCGGATGCCACGGGTTTGCTTATTTAAGGAGAAATCTTGGTATGATTGATCCTCTTCGCTTAATTTGTTTGTTAATGTTTCTTTCATACAGGTAGACTTAGTTTAGACTAATCGGAAGACGTAAGTTCTCCTTTACGGAAGACTTAAAGGTTAGTATTTACTTAGTCTAATTTTTGCTAAAGGGGTGTCTAAAGCAATAAAGGGGGTCAAGGATAAAATTTGGTACTTAAGAAAATATCTTAAGTTCCCGCTTTCTCAAAATTTCTTGCCTTTAAATAGACCTTGAACCGGCTTTTGCCAAACTTTCTGGAACCTTTGACAAAAATATTTCTCTCTCTATTCTTACTCTCTCTACGTATGCTTGCTTTTACGCAAATCAAAATTCTTCTTGTTTCTTCTTCTCAACAACAATGGTATGTTTTTCTACATTCTGCCAAACTTATTGCTACATTTTTGCATTTCATTTCATAACCTAAATTTGTTTTGGAATATAAGCAA
>CM028382.1:73391833-73521343 GCA_013146195.2 Codonopsis lanceolata | reverse complement strand
TTAAATCTCTCTTCTTTTACTAATAATAGTGTAACTTTTCGAATTTTAGGCATTATGATTGAAATGTTAAACTCTTCAATGGTTATAGTAATTTAATCTCTTCTATTTGTATTGATGTGCCGTGCCAAAACTAATCACGAGCAAAGCACGTGGTACGTGTCGATCACGAGACGTATACCGAAAGCAGAAAATAGATACAAAGGAGCTTGGTGGCTGAATCCCAACTAGACTACGTAACTAGTCAAACATCCCTCCTTGTCCCTGCCCTCTATTCATCTTGGCTCGGAGATGCCGTGCTCTCTCAACCGGGGGCCGTGCCCGAGATAATTGAAAGGAAAGTGCAAGCATACAAGTATTCGAAAGGCATGTGTGGGTTCCCTGAAACGATGCTCCCGCCGCCCTGGATAGGGGTGCCTGTGACGTGCGGATGCGGGACATCCACCGCTTCTCATTCGACCCTACCTTGTTTAGTGGGACAACGAAATTAAAAGTGCAAGAGGATTGTCGTCCGAGTAGCGCGCTTGAATGCGCCTCGGTTGCCTTTAGTGGATTTTTGATACAATATGGGAGCTTTGGGTTTTCTATGTCAAGTTATCCTTTTTAGGGATACTGCAAGATATAGGAATGCATCACCCTTCCATTCCCATTCTTCCTTTTTACGGAAAACGGAAAGTGCAAGAAAGGAGTGTTGCGGCGCCCCACTATGGATTTTATGAAAATAGCCTTATGACCTATTTCGATCACTATGGGTGCTTTGGGTTTTCTACATCAAGTTATCCCTTGTTTAGGGATACAGAGATATAGGAATACATTACCTTTCCATTCTCATTCTCCATTTTTTAGGGGAAAACAGAAAAGTGCAAGGAAAGATGTTGCGAGGCCCCACTGGATCCAAAATGTTTTAGAGTCGCCATCTTTATTTTGAGGAAGAAATAAAGCAAAACCAAAAAAGAAAATCAGAGATAATAAAACGGGTCCGGAGGCTAAGTTACGAGTTGGGAAGGTGCTAGGCACCCAACTCGCCCTTTCGGTCTCAAAACGCGGCTAAAGTATGCTTTTTGTTATATTTATTTAATGTATAAATAAAGCATTAATCGCCTACAAATACATCCATTGTCTACATTATTTACGTATTTGCAACTCTCTTTACAAATAATTATAGATATACTTGAAAATATTTGGCCATAATAATGGCTCTTTTAGTGCTATTTTCTAACTAAATCCGGGCAGCACAACTGCTTATATATCTACATTGAGCCGGATTGAAAATAACACTTTTACAAATAAAAACTTAAAAACTTACCTACTAACGGCCTAGGGTGTGTTGCCTCGTCCTTCAGTGAGAGAGGGAGTCTTTTTTTTTGTGTGTGTTGTGGGATTTGGGGAAAGTGATCGCTTCCGAAAGTTACTTTTGGCCTCGGATTTTGGCGAGTAACTGCTTGTGTTTGGTTGTTTGTTGGCTTGTGGAGGCGAAAATCGGGCAGTAATAAAGACTTATTTCTAGTGATTTGACCTTTTAAATCGGGCGAGCAACTTCTCTTTTCACGATTTTTGGACCAGTGGAAATAGAGTGGATACCTAAGGCTCACTTTGACCGTTGATTTTGTGTTTAGGAGAGGTTTGGGTGGTTTCGAGGCTTTAGGGAGATCACTCACTATCTCACTTCGCTCTATTTCTTCGCAGAACGAGGACGCGGAGAGTTTTTGATGAATTGTTGTCTCTCAAGGTGAACCCCGAAGCTCTATTTATAGCTCTGAATGGGGATTCATCAGAATTAAATTTCCTTCTTCCGTGCTTCACGCTGCATACGGTACACAGCGCGGAGAGAATTGACTTTTACGGCAAACCTGTAGCTTATGTAGCATTTTTGGAGCATCAGTAGCTAAACTTTGGGCACCACCACATTGAAATTTGGCTCCACTCCCACTTTGAGTGTGGGTGCGCCAAGTTAGGCTTATCTCTTTCATTTTTGCACTTTAACCCTCGTGATTTCACTATTTTGCACATCCTCGCTTTGTCCTTTTGCATTTTCAACTCAGAACTTGACATTTGTTAATGTTTTAACATGTGTCTTGATATTTTATGTCATGCTACATACCTGGGTACGAAATTCGGGTGTCTACAACAGGCCATGCATTCCCACCCGACCAAGTATACACAACTACTCGAGCAGACTCATGTATAGCATGCTTGCCCGATATCTAAGCAATCACTTCGTAGTTACGTAGTCAACCCGAATTGATAGCCACCAATCCTTACAATCTCACTCCCACTACCAATCCGTCAGGATTCGGCTCCATGAGGGCAATATACACCCCTCCATCAACCTTAAACAAGGTAAGCTCACATACACACACCAAAACTCTATCAAATTTCTATCTCAAGAATACGACGTACGCTCACGCTAGAGGGTTTTCGCGAGGCCTTGTCTTGCATTATTTCGAAGGTGTTCTTTATTTGACAGGTTTTACGAAGGTGTAATCCAAAAAATAAGCCCAGATATCCTACATTCAACATTCGAACCAAGATAGATTTTTGTAGCAACAATTTGATTCTGTTGTCAGGAAATGAAAAAAAAAAGTTTTCCAAATCAATTACTGACCAACACGTTATCATTAATGACTAAGCACGGTAAGAACAAGGCTATCACAATCACAAGCGCTATAGTCACTAGAAGAGACAACATGGCTAGGAACTAGCCAACACAGCCCGACTGGCCTCCAATGAGTGCCACGCCTGGAGTCATCCTCCCAACAGGTCTCCCACTATTGACCGGGGGACAGTGACCAGGGCACAGCTTGCCTTCCAACAAAATTCCAGAGGACAAGATATCCCTCATCAAGGACACTTGGGGATGGATCCGACCAATGCAACCCACCAGGCACCAGCGGGCAGACGCAATGGTGGACTTGCGAGATCAATTGTAGTAGCAGCGAGCAAGCTTTGTCGAGCTAATAGATCACCTCAACCAACACGAGAGGTCGCCTCGATTATCTAGGCAGCCGATGTCATCCAAACTAGTAAGAATATAGGCTCAGTACTTAAATAGGATGTACGTATTGAACCAACAGATGGTCGCACTGGGAAAACCACTGGTTCCCATTAAGGAGCAACTGATGCCTATACTTTTTTTTATATATCGTTTTTATTTATTTATTTATTTTTTTTAAAGGTTGGAGGGGACATAGACCTTACCCCAACCCTTACTTTTTTTAATGCCTTGAAAGGCTACAATTATAGATATATGATGCCTTTTTGGTGTGGCTAGAACAAATGGTGCTCGGTTGAGAGTAGTGATGTACCAGGGTGCCTCTGGTAGGGCTTGAACACTCGATCTCTCTATTAAGATAAGGGAGCAACTAAATGGGGCCTTTGGCTAAGGCTTGAACAACAACGTTGCCTATGAAGAGGCTTGAACACCCGACCTTTCTATTGAAAGTTGTAAAGTTCAGACCCGACCTTTCTATTGAAAGTTGTAAAGTCCAGGTGTCTCTAGTGGGACTTGAACACCCGACCTCTCAGTTAAGAGAAGTGAGCAGTACCAGTTGAGCTAGGGGTCGTTGGTAACTGATGCCTATACTTCCCACAGCCATTGCCCATAACAACATTGCTCAAACAACGAGTGCAAGAGGCCATGCCCCGCACTGAGCACTCATTGCAAGTGGGCAAGTGCCCAATAGCACAATTAATGTGCTTTCTATCGCAATGGCCGTGAACAAAGGTGAGGAAACAAACCAGTTTGAAGCAAAGGTAGCCACAATATGGCGCCAACATTCATACTCTCCGACCGACTCATACCATTGAGGTTCATGAGGAAAGACATGGTCGATATAGGCATCGAGCACGAGTTCAAAACGTGGTCGCCGAGTCATAACGTCATAGTCGGTAAACTCGGAGGGAGGAGTCGGTGGCTCCTACCATTCCCACTCTCACTCCCCACGATCCGGAAATCTCCACCTCGTAGGGAGCGAGCTCGCAATTAATATATTTGAAAAATCTAATAATTAAGGAATATCTAACTAGCATTAAAGTTGGCCATAATTACAAAATGCTTGAGCACAATTAATATGTAGAGGGAAAATGTAAAGGGCAAAGTTGAAATGTTATGGAGATTTAGACATAATTTTTGAAAGTGAACTCTTTAAGTAAAATGTGTCAAAATAGCACAAAGGGACTTTTTCTAAGAACAGACGGAGTAATTAAAAGGGTAAAATGGCATAAATGTTTTCCTAACAAAGAAAATCACAAGAAAGAAAATTGTTTTGGGATGGACGAGAAAAAACCAGAAAGACATAGGTAGCGTGAGAACCTCGTTTCGACACCTGTCCTTGCTATTGAAAAGCAAGTGGTTTCAAAATATTAAAGTATGTAAGAATACGCTTGGCCTCGTTGTGGACCCTAAATGTGTGTTTATAGAGTCGCCACACCTCTATTTTAAAATTAAATAGAGAAAAATAAAAAAAATACCAAAAATGTGGGTTCGGGAGCTAAGCTACGAGTTAGAAGGAGTTAGACACCTAGCTCGCCCTTTCGATCTCACAAGGGGTTTGCCAATATGCTCATTTTATTTTATATAATTTGGTCCGTAAAATATTTATACATGTACATGTCATGGAAGATAATAAAGACTTATTTTATTTTTATCAGTAATGGAATAATAAAATTACACTACAAAAAAAGGACTATCTGTGACCCCTTTTATTTGGGAGGGCCGAAAAATGGTCCCAAATACTATTTTATGGGAAGGCAGAATTAGCTGTCACAAAGAATTAGTATTTGGCACCCTTTTCCACTGTCCTTCCCAAATAATATTTTTTAGGAACGTTTAACCTATCCCCCTACTAATTGTTTTGATGTGAGTCAATAATAATTTTTAGTTTGGTGCGAATGTTTCCCTCTACAGCAAAGCAGACGCGAGTCAAGTCTTTTGCTCCTAGGGCTCCTTTTTCAATTGCTTTCTCGTGGTTGGTATGGAATCAGATCGCCCCCCCTCTCTCTCGCTCTCTCTCGCTCTCTCTCGCTCTCTCTCTCTCGCTTTCTAACTTTCTCCGTTCAATTCCTGCTGCAGCTGCTTGGGAATCCCTTAGGTAAGAACCTCTCTTTCTCTCTCCTCTTGTATTCTTTCTCTATTCTCTCCTGATTTATGCCCTAACCTAGCTAGCTTGCGTAATTGTGCCCTAGTTCTTAACAAACAATTAATTTTCCCAAATCACATGCATTATGTCTTTGTACTTGCTAGGGCTGTTACGAAATCCCTTCTATGAGAAACTCTCTCTATCATTCGATTACTTGCTTGGGAATCCCTTTCGTAAGAACCTTTCCCTCTCTCTTGTATTCTTTATATTCTTGCTTTATTTGTGCCCTAACCTAGCTTTTACTATTGCGCCCTAGTTCATAAACAATGTTGCTTGATTTTCGTTTGATGAAATGGTCGTTTGTGTGGATGTATATGTCATGCTCACTGATTAATTGACAGAACTATGTATATTGTATGCCCAACCAGCTTGCACATCCATAAGCATGTGGCATCAAAGAAAATATAATTTTGGTTGTCATGAAACCTGAGCTATTGAATTTTCGTAGATATATGCTAAACCTGGTGTGGTTGAGGGTGTCAAACATAGCAATCTTGAATATTTAAATTAGCTAACTGGTAAACATGTTTTGTCTGTTTATATTTTATGAATAATGTTTAAACCTTGCAATTTAATATGCTACATATTTTCATTTATGAATAAATTTTCCCTTTGTCATGGGGCTCAGTTGCAGTTTCATCATTTAATTGCCAACTGAATGAAATGTAGACACAACCAAGAACTTGGACTATTTGATATTTGCTATTTTTGTAACCAAAGCGCAACTGGCTTTTGCAAAAGCAATTCATGTTGCGTCTCTTTGCACCATATGGACTGCCTCTTCGCACTAGTTGCTTTAGCCGCTGTGTTACCCTTTGATAACTGATTAGGATGCTCAAAACTGTGGTTTGTATTTAAGTTTTTTCCTACTGCTGGAGTGAAACCTTATGAACCTTTAAATGACATTCATCAGGTACTAATGCTGATATTATTAAGGTAGGAGGATACAAGTTATCTGCCTTAGAAATTGAGGCTATTCTTCTAGAAGTAAGTTCAACTCTCCTCGTCACTATATCTATTAACCAGTAACATGACTCTATTGACTATAATTGCACATCTTTCTCTTGTTCTCTCAAATCACCTGTATTTGATGGGGAAATATTGAAATGTTAATAATAAAAATGTACAACATCTAGCTGTTTCAGAATGTTGTGTCTTGGGCTTACTAGACAAAACATATTTTTGATTCTGTGTGCCTTCAGTTTGTGTTTGATTTTGGTTTAGTTTTAGGAGTTAGGAGTACTACCCTGCTTAAAGTTGTTGCACCTTCCCCAAAATCAACCATTGTAATTCATGGGTTAATTTGTGTACTCATGCTTGAGCCGCAGCTGGTATGAAGTCCATTTCATTTGCGAAGTTGTGTCGATTTTGACTTTTAAGTTGTGGAAGACAATTTTATTTTTATTTAACTTTTTCTTTCTCTTGTTTGGGCTTTCCACTGTCATGCACCAAATAAAGAAATAAATGGTATTCATAGTTAAGATTTCATTTTTTTTCCTTCTAAAATCATGTGAACTGTTTTGTCTGTTTATAGTTTCTTTTTTGTTATTCTTTGCTGCTACTTCCTTGAATGTCGCAGATATTAAGATTGTTTACCATAAATGTGGATATTTTGACTAAAGTTGGTCACAAATTTCGAAGAGATTATTCTATTTTGAATCTTAGGGTCATTAGGATTATAGGAATCAATAAAAATGAATCATACACGAGTCTGAATATTTTTCTAATTTGAAGTTAAGCTTGCAAGTTCTGTGACGTATTAACCAAAAATGTGGATATTTTGACTAAAGTTGGACACATTTTTCGAAGAGATTATTCTATTTGGAATCTTAGGGTCATAAGGATTATAGGAATCAATAAAAATGAATCAATAATTTTCTTCCCATTCAAAACATTTTGATAAGTCTAATTTAGTAGCACAGAAATCATTCCCCTTAATATAATTCAGACAGACAATCAAGGTATCCCAAAGTGCACATAGAAGAAGCAGCAAGTAACTTTAGAAGAGACATAGTTCAATGCTGATAGAAGATCTCTAAGAAAAAATCAGAACCTCTAGCTCTAAAATTGTAAATGGCGTTGGGTTAATAAAAACTGCACATTCGATATGTTGGAAATTATTCGGGTCCCATATCGAATACAGGTCGAATAAGATCCGTCTTTTCGATTAAATCGAACGGAAGCGGAAGCGATGGATTACAAAAATCAGTACAATGATATAAGAACGTCATAAATTATGTGTATTAAATTTATTTGACTAAAGGAAGGAAAAAGAAGAATACCTCTTACGACGATTTCTTTTAACTTCGATCGTAACTTTCGAATCTTGAAATCTCGTAGACACCACGATCTTCCGATTCGTTCCTTCCGATTAACAGTAGTGTGTGGGCACTCCAATAATAATCAAGGTTCTAAAAATCGTTAGGCGGCCGCTAGGCGGCACACTAGCGCCTAGGGACTAGTCGGGCGTGTCGGGGCCTAGGCGGGCCTAGAATTAAGGCATAATTATCATTTTTTGATAATTTACATCAAAGATCAAATACATTAAATACAAATTTAATTTTTTTTATGTTTGTCATTTTATTAAGCACTTGTCTATATTTGTAAAATGAACAAAAATATACAAACCTACCATTAATCTCAATTCTCAACAACCCAAAACTAATAAACAAGCCAAGTTTATAACTAAAAACAAAATAGATATTACTCTAGTTCACCCCCCATTACCTCCCTCTCTGCCTTACCATTACCACTCCCCCTTCTTTCTCCTGTTCGCCCCTTCTTATTTCTCTGGTCACCTCATAGCACAAAATCAAAGCTACAAAAATAAATTAAGGTCGACGAGTGGTCGATTAGACGGCGACTAAGAAAGTCGCGACGGTAGAGAGGGGCCTAGTGCCTAGGGGTATAGAGCGGAGCTAGGAGAGTTTTAGAACACTTGATAATAATAATATGTTCCTTGATTTAATGTGAACGAGAACATTTAACTTGCTAACAAAACTAAACCACAAAATAACCTTTTCATTAACTCAGTGTTCCCTCGGATGAAAACCAAGGAAAAATCAAAAATCATTGTTTCTGCCGCAGACCCCTTTCATATTTATAAATAGGTAAGAGTCCTAAATATTACTACTAATCTGTTACCCGATATCCTCGGAATCAATGGATATTTATATATTAACCGGAAAACAATTTCCATAAGCCTTTAGGAACATAAATATTACTACTAATCTGTTTAAATCTGGAAGGCGAATCGAGGGACCATGGACCTATAATTATAAGCTCAAATAAATTGAATAAATAATTAAACTCTTTAATCAATTTATTCGACTTATTAATTCCGATATTACTCCACTATAAATTCGGAATTGCACTCTTATAAATATAGAATATCTTACTCTACGAAATAGAGCAGTCCATTGATTTAATCATTACATATAGATTAATCCTCCATAGACAATTCGTAATTGAAGCTAGGTAATATTCGTTAACCTCTTTAATTACATCTTTTCCCCATTTACCATTAATTCACTAGCGAATGGTTAATTTATAATTATATTATAAATTAGAGATCTCAAACCACTCAGTTCCAGAATTAACAAATGAGAGAATCGTCTTTCTACTTCTCGTAAGAAGGAATGGATTCGTAGTGAATTCATATTCCCAGCCATTTAATTCAAATGTGAATCTAAAATGCAAGTGCTGGGAATGTCATCGAAAGACAAACTTAGACGAGCAAATCAAGAAACACCCTGAAATAAATAGGAGTTTATAATCACTCAGGATTAAGATCCATCTATATATGATCATCTAGAGATTTAATTTGATTTTCCATTTCTATAACGAAGTTTATAGGAAAATTACAAATTAAATCGGTCCAAGTCCTATATGATCAAATCATATATAAATGCCCCCACTTAGATGTCTCTACATCGATGGTCCGGATAAGACGGTCACATTCAAAATGTTTTGGGCCGCATTAGTGATGTTTTAATTAGAGATCTCATACTTTAATTAATATCATCACGGACTTAATTTTAAGTTTATTATCCACAATCTTAATCCTCTTGTATATAACACTCATATACTAAGATTATGGTTACAAAAATAAACTAGAGATTTTCTATGATGTTTAATAAAATGCATACAATAAGCACAAGTGTTCATAAATAAATGTCACTTTTATAAATAGTCTAAAAAAACAATTCAAAATTGCTTTAAGGGCACTATCACTAACAATCTCCCACTTGCCCTTAAGCAAATGAGACATGTCTCTCAGTCCAAGATTATGCATGTGTCTGTCAAACACTTTGGCACACAAAGTTTTGGTGAACGGATCAGCAAGGTTGTCGGCAGAAGCAATCGTGAGAATTGAGACGTCGCCCCTTTGTACTATCTCCCGAATCAAATGGTACTTCCGTTCTATATGCTTTGACCTCTTGTGACTACGAGGTTCTTTAGAATTGGCCACTGCTCCACTATTGTCACAAAACAAAGTAAGTGGCCTATCCATATTTGGAACAACTTCCTCTTGGGATGTACTTTCTCTTCACACCTTCTTTTTATGTCTTCCTTCTAAACTTGGGTTTACCATTTCCATTGGATGACGACTCAACAACCCCCGCAACATTTGTCAACCGGTTCTCTGCACTACCAAGAATGTTGCGTCCTTCAATATTCAATGCTTGAATGTTATCCTTTGTTGCATCAGGGTAAGATGTTGATTCCAGCTCTGAGGATATAACCAACTTCACATGATCCCTTGAGATTGCCTCCAACCATCCTGCAAAAATGAATTCAGATCGAATCAACCAGTAGTAAACAGAGAATAGCAGCAGACTGCAACCAATTTTTCAGGGCAACCACCATAGCACATTATATAAGACGAGTGATGCCAGGGATCACAAAATGCATCTTGTGATTATGATGTTGCAAGTTGTTAAAGACCTAGTGCACATTGTTTTACAAATATAGGCTTCACATTGGTTGGCCAGATCTTGATATAAATGTAAATTAGTTTGGTATCTCTGTTTTTTTGAAATTGACCTCTACCTTTGAGTCAGTTGGATAATTTAGCCTGCCATGTGCTGGATGTTACTATGTGTTTATAGGCAGTGGGGCTTTCCAACATTCAATAAAACTCTGTGATTTATTGGAAAAATGATATAAAGAATTGGAGCTAGAGATGTAATATTCATATTCATATGAGAATGAAATGTTCAAATTCATTTAACATTGATATGAATGAGGCTGAGAAACTCTGGAATTTACTATGAGAGTGAGGGTAATAGTATATGTTGAAATGCTTCATTTTTGCTTCCTGTAAGAGGATGATTACATAACTAAGAGCTGATGTAGTCTACTTCAACGCCCCAAATGGGATCGAGGTAGATTTTGAATTGGCGTTACCTTAAGCAATGCTGAATTGGTGTTACCTTAAGCAAGTACTAAAGTTTCCCTAACTCCTTAAATAAATAATGTACCAAGCTAGTACCCTTTTTATGCACTTTTAAGTTTAATAGGTTTTGTAACTTATTACTGCAAATAAGACTTTTCTAGAACTATTGTACTTGCACTAGAAGACTTGCATTATTTGTATTATTATCATCTTTCACATCTATGTACATTTTCTTTTCATGGACTGATGCACCTACCTATCTTTCTCACATTTACTTGTTGCTTGCAGATACTTCAAAGGTCCTGAATTACTTGTCGATTTGCAAGATTATGATTACTTTTTAGACTTGTGGAGCCTTGGTTGTATGTTTGCTGGAATGGTGAGCATACTTTATTTTAGTTCCTTGATTTGTTGATGGATTCCATTAAATTTGGTTGGTGAATTTTAGGTTCATTCCATAATTTATCTCAATCCATTTACACTCTTAATTTCTTTTGTATCCATATGACCTGGACATGTCATTTGGTGTTCCTTTTCACTTTGAAGATGCATCCCATGCGCCATGATCAAATATATTTTTGTTTCAGAACCAATATTAGTGATGATTTAGGTGTTTTGGTTGGAGACATTGAGGATGTTCCTAAGTCCATCCTCTTATACATTGGATGCATAATAATAAAGAGGCTTGTGTTTTGCAGATAGTCTGTAAAGAACCATTGTTCTATGGGCACGATAATTATGATCAACTGCTCAAGATTGCTAAGGTAAGTGGAACATTTCAGTTGAGTTGTATGTCTGTATGATATTTTTGTTGTTGATATTTGTGATTTGAGTTGTTGAGAGGGTGGCAGTGTGTGCTTATTTAATTATGTGATGAGGTACTATTTATCCAAAACGTGTTCTGTAATGCTATGCTACATGCTACCAGGACCCTTTAAGGACTAAATTAAAAGTGTCATTTGAATGAGTTAAGTTTCCAAATCCACTAAGTCTGTTATCCTACTATGATTGGTGCGTTGAACCAAGAAGAGTTGCACATTGTTAGTAGACCAATTTTATAGTGTTTTGTTTTGATTTTGTTACTTTGATGTAGCTGGAGTTTTCTGGTTTTCCTTTGTTCCTCTCTTTTTCCTATCTTGTTTAAGATTTCATTGAACCATCTACCAAATAGTGCTAGCTATAAACTATTATACTCTCTGTTGTAACTTAAATAATTGGGCTTTGATTGGTTTGGTTTTAGTGTAATTATAGATCGAAGAGATGAACTAAGTTTTCTAGTTTATTGTTTCTAATGCTGTCTAGTCAAAATTCAGCTAATCAAAATATAACACCTTGTTAAGATTTAAATGGATCATAATTATTTCCAGTCATTTCATTAAAAACTTGAATGGGGGACTAATGAAACAGGGCTTTCCTGCAGTGAAGTTAATTAAGATTTTGGTCAATATTTGTTATGAAGTCGAATAGTGTAAGACCCCGAACCTTCGTGTATTTGACTTTCTCGTGTTGCATGCTTTGTTATTAATGCGTTGAGTGTTCGTCTTAGCATGTTAGCATTTAACTGGGTCTCATTGGAGTCTTAGTGCCTTGCATATATGACTTATAATGTGCATCTTGATCATAGTATGCTTGGTTGAAAGTTTAGAAGCTTTGTTGCTTCGTTTGAGTCTTAGGGTTTCTCGTGTTTGCCTTCGTTTCTTGTATTGTTTGTGCTTTCAACTTACGAGAAGTTCATTTAAGTTCTAGACCAAGTGTACTAGTATTTCTCATGCTTTCACAATCAATGTTCATAGATTTGTTGCATTTGGAAATAAGATGACCAACATATCACTTCACAGATTCAGTCCTGCTTTTGGGCGAACTTCGGGAAAATTATGGTACCAATCTACTAAAGAGAATTTTATAAAACTTTAGTATGTTTTACCTACATATGTTAGGATACTCCCTGTAAAATATGGTATTTTTTCAAGGTGTATAAGTACCTCATTTAGGTCTTCACTTACGGCTGCGCCAGAATTATGTTTTCAGGAAATCAGCTTCTGTACTTGAAGTTGTAGTAGCCATATTTTGATGAATATAAGTCCAAATTGAGTAATTTAAAATTCTAAAATATATTTTAATGAGTGTAGTTTCATAAAAATCATTAATCACCTCATTTTGAGGTGTGAGATATTTATGGTCGATTTTACAAGATTGACAGTCTGTTTTCCAGATTTTGGGTTTTTAACTTGTTTTGGTTGAAGACCCCCTTGCTCCTTGTCCAAAGTTTGACCATTTCAGCCTAGAACACCATTTTTGACTTTAGTCAAACCCTTTTGAGCCCTTGGATCATCCCTTATCAAAGGCTAGCATCTCTTAGCCAATGAGAAGCCATTTAATCACCTTCACATGGATTGAGGTTTTGTTGGCAAGTATATAAGCCACCTTTCAGCCCTTCCAGCCATTGTTGATCAACAAGAACCAGAGAATCAGAGCTTCATCCACCATTTTCGTCCATGGAGGTCACCCTAACTTGAGAGATCATTTCCCAGAGTTCCGGTGGTCCGATCGGCGATCCGAGACCGCCAAATCGAAGCCCTTGATCTTCTCTACAACAATCCTTGCTTTGATCATCCATTCATCCATTAATCTTAGGACAAAGGTACGTTGACAAATCCCTGAGATTTTCATGTTTAATAAAATAACATGACCCCTTCATTAGAGTTGTTCTATTAATGATTGTGAACACTTTTTGTGAAGAGAAATCCTCCAATTCAACCTTTGATATATGTGTAGGATTTTATGAATTCTTATTGAAGTTGTGATTTTGACTTTGTGCAAAGCATGGATGTTGTTTATAATGAGCTTAGGAAGAACTCTTGTGAAAGATTATGTTTCAATTATGTTTCAATTCAAGGTTTAACAAAATCTCCGATTCTAGGGTTTGAAACTCGGGATTGTGTTTAAGGCTAGTTTAAGATCATGAACGGCCTAGTTATCGAGTTCTAAATGAAAGGAGAACTTAGGAAAGGGCAATGTGATGCATATAGTATCAATGCTCTACTTGGTTGAATTTTAGTAAAACTCACCGGAGTTGAGATTAGAGAGTTATATATTGAACAATACCGACTCCACATTCAATCCCTACGACGTTTGTAGTGCGTTAGACTAATATATTAGCTTACGTCACTTTGGGATGGATTGAAGGGCATGTTTGATATGAGTGATTATAAGACTCAATCGAGTTCTTATGTGGTTTATGTGATTGTGTGAAGCAAATGCACAATTGAGAGCATGTTGTAGAATGATGTATCTACTTGACAGGTTGAATTCGCTCTTGTCGAATTCCTACTTGATTCTTTAATGAGTAAAAACACCTACTTGTTGAATAATGAATTTGAGGACTATTCTATGAGAATATTTGGATTGAGACTTTCTTAGTACTCTATGCATGGAGTCTACTTGTATAAGTCGCTAGGATGACCATGTTGTTATCTAAAACTCACCGGTATGGTTTGACCTTATGGGTTACTACCGCTCTAGTGTTGCTTAAGTCTTTGACTATCATCGACTTTTGTGTTATTGAATGAGTTACTACTCTAGGAAGAGTTTAGTAAATGGCTTTATGATCTGAGACTAACGGAGTAGTCTTGGATAGTACTTAATAGACTGATGGTTAAGTTGTGACTCTGTTGAATTTCATAGGTGAATGTGGAATACTGTGTATATTTTATATTATGACTAAATGCATGATTTCCTACCTTGTCAAGAATTGATTCTTCTATGTGTTTCTATGATATGACTTATGAGCATATTGAATGTATTTGCCTTCGTGCCTGATCTGTTCTACAGTTAATGAATTGTGGTGAACTTGGATTCTACGATTAAGTGGAATTATGAATCAAAATTGAACTAAGCTTGATTTCACAATAATCAACTTGGGCTTCCCTTATATAATTGACTTGGGACTTGAACTAAGATTCCTAAATGGAATGAGAACCTTGCTATGCCTCAAACGAGAACATAGAAAAGAGTCCTGGGACACATATATTGTTCAAACTGTATTTGGTTGGAATTGTAGTAAAGACTCAATGGAGTCGAGTTAAGGAACAATTGAACCTTACGAGGATCGTGGTGAGATCCTATGACAATTATATTCCAGTTGACTAGATTACTAGCTTTTCGGACTTGGATTGAATAGAGTGAACAAACTTGGCACTTATGATTTAGAGACTCAAATGAGTTCCTATTGTGGTTTTCTGATTTATGTAGCAATGTGCATAATCGTATGAGTTTAGTATGTCATTATATCTACTTGAGAATTAGCAAGTAAACATCTACTTGTGCATTGCATATAAGTCCAGCTGGCATTACTTGAGTTTTCATGATGATGGTGGGACGTTGCATTGTCTTCACGAATTATGGGATTCGTGATTGTAATGTATCGCCGTACCGGATTCGGATTTCACACACACCTCCACTGCTAGCTACAGTGGGGAAGTAGCCCCCTTTGTCGTAACCAATTGAGCACGTTGGCTAGTGCTATTTTCCTAAGTAGAGAACTCAGACCCGAGAAGAGAGCTCGGTACTTTGATACCTGAACACGGGTATCACTGGCACGTTATGATTAACAGTTGTGATTGCAGGAGCAATACGACGGAAGTGATTTGGTATCTTCTCTATCCTTTATGTGGCTTACTATGGGCACTTATGTGATAACAAAGTGTTAGTTGAACATGAGATCTTATTGACCATGTTTGTATTGACTGATGATAAATGAGAGATTTGATATGCATATATAGATATATGCATACTTGTATATGAGATATATATGAAAGACTTGATGTGTATATATATAGATATGCACACCTATGCATGATGATTTTATGGGAGATTTGACATGTATATTTAGAGATATACATACTGATATAGGTGTATACATATAAACATGCACCCTTACACGTGGTAACAGTGTGAATAGCTTGATTCATATATATAATGATATGTATACTTGCATATGATGTTTTGTGGGAACTACCTTCTAATTCATTTTTTTAAATAGAAGCAGGGCGGCACCTGCGAGATTATATTAATAAAAGAAAAATTACAAACTTAAGGGGGACAACCAGCCTGACCCTTTGGACGGGGGGACAAAGGAGCCTTACCTCAAAAAAAGGAGAAGTACATCGAAAAAGAACTAAAATTAAGAGACACGAATCCGAGCAGTTCCCTGAGCATCCAGAAGAACATGAGATTTTATAATGCAAGGCAACTCAGAGAACGAATGAAAAGCATTCATGCTGCCAGAATCCACCGCTAAATTGACCAGCCCATCAGCTACGGCATTGGCTTCCCGATAACAATGAGTAATAGAGAAAGAAGAATCTCGCTGCATCAAATGAATAGCCCGAACATAGTAAGCCAATGACCAGGGAGGATGATGACCCTTAGAGAGCAAATCACATATTACTTTGGAATCAATCTCAACAAGAACATTGCGATGGCACTTACTATGAAGCCAACGAAGACCTTCAAAAAGAGCACGCATTTCAGCCACAATATTAGAGGACTCCCCATAAAAGGAAGAATAGGCATAGATAACATCACCATTAGAGTCTCGAACTACTCCCCCCCACCACTTAAACCAGGATTCCCACGACAAGCACCATCAGAATTTAGTTTTAGATAACCAGACGGAGGCTTAATCCAAGATATAGCACGAACAGTCACTCTTTTTCGACAAGCATAAGAAATCACAAGGCCTTGATTCCGGCGAAACCCAATAAAATTCCAAGCAGATAGGATAGAGCTAACTTCATGGTCCATAGAATTCACAATCTGACTATAAGGCTTGGACTTTCCCTCAAAATAAACATCATTTCGATATCTCCAAATATGCCACAGAATTATAGAGGGCAGAATAATGAGAAAGGAAGTCTTGGCGTTACACCAGTTCATCATGCAACGATGCTGAGCAGAATTACCAAGAAGGGAAATGCCATGAGGAACAAAGGCTGCCCACGTATAAGCTGCAGCTTCACCATGGAGGAATAAATGCTGGAAAGATTCAATCTGATGATTGACACAACAAACACACCGAGAGGCAAGATGGAAGCCTTTAGAAATAAGCCCTTCATCAATTGGTAACCGACCCATAAAAAGCCTCCATAGAAAGATGCTAATACGCTTCGGGAGAAATTTATGCCACATGAATTTAGCAGAAAAAAGGGAGGCTGGAGACGGGGAAACCAGCTCTCTCGTCGAGACAATAGAGAATTTACCTGAAGAAGAGCACGACCAGAAAGGGACATCAGGCCCATCCGAGATAGATATACCAAGATGAGAGATAACTTTTATAGCAGCGGAGGGAAGGATGGAATGAGCAATGGGAAGGAGGGAACCATTGGAATCAAACAGCTCATGAACTTTATCAAGAACACATCCAGGAGGCTTGGAAAGAGTGAGGTTAGGGAGCCAGTTATCAAGCCAGATGGAGATATTTCCCGAGCCACAACCTAGCCAATATGCGGATCAGCCATAGCCTTAATTCGCTGAAGACGCTGCCAAACATGAGAACCACGACCAGAAGGAATAGAAGAATGAGCTAGCTTACAGTATCTAGCTCGAAGAAAGTCAGACCACAGGCTTGTAACAGTCCGGAAGCGCCACCAAAGCTTAATGGAATAAGCTTTGACTAAAGAGAATAAGGAAGGGATACCAATGCCCCCCGAGAGCTTCGGTTGACAACAAAATTCATTTGATTTGTGTGTGAACAGGGAATTACACCCTGGTTCATTTGGACGGTTTAGTAAGTAAGAAGGAGTGGATATCTTGTGGAGTATCAAAACGATATGACGCCTCTTCACGGGTTTTTCTGTCATTTATAAATGACACCATGGTTATGTTTATGTTACATAATTATATGTTGCATATATATTGTGGTAGCGTACTGGGTCATTATGACTCATCCCATACTTGTTTTTAGTTGCAGTAACTGATCGCTGCACCGAGGTCGAATAGATCGTGACTGTAGCATGGCGCAGCTGGTCGATAGACCAAGGTTAGATCGTGTGGTTCGTGGTTGTAGCAGCTGACTTTTCCGAGTAGCAGCTTGTGGAGTCTTGTTCCCTTTTTAGCATTGTCTTTGATTCCATGTACTTTGCTATTCTTTCCCTTTTGTAAAGTTATTTAGACTTTACAGTCGGGTAGAATACTTGGGTATTTGTATTGATTATTTCTTAGGCCGACGTGTTGTGTCGTGCCTTGTTTTTGGTTTTAGTATTTATTCCAGTTGTCTCCCGGGCACGCAGTAGCTTTGGGAAATTTCTTTATTCTAATTTTTATAGTTGTTGGTTCACCCCGGTATGCTTTAGCCGTTGGGTATTTGTTATATCAGGTTGGTTCTTTGTTGAAACGCCGGCCTGGAGTGCCGATGGTTTGATTAGCGTCTGCAATATTGCGGTACGCGAGTTCTGTTTTTCCTCCTTTGAGAGATAGTGTCTCTCTTGGTTTCATTGTCAGTGGTTTCGAGCTTCATAGCTTGGGACTTCTTTTCTTATATTGCTTCCGCTGATTCGATTTTTGAAGTACCGTATTTTGGTGCGGCTTTATGTTCATGTTTAGGGCGAGTTTGCTCGACTGTTTGACTAGCACTACTGTTTAACAAGTGCTTGTCCTCTTCTTAAGTTAGTTCCAGCGGCACGATCTTGGGATTTCGTGTTGGAATCCGGGTCGGGTCGTTACAAATAGCTTAGTAAAAAGTTTCCTTCAGCTAATCAATAAACTTCGCAGAGAATGAGCATACTTTCATTGTTACCAATTAAGTAGTATGAGCCAATTCAATGGAGAGTCTCTTGGAATAAAGGTACTTGTATTTGTGCACCACTTTTGCACTAAAGTTTTTCATAATTTCCTTTCAAAGGACTTAAGGAAAAGGTTAGAGGTGAAATTAAGAAAGGAAATTAAGGCACGCCACGGATTCAGGGTGTTTATGGGAATGTGGTGTCTTATGCTTGGTATATGTATCAGATACTGGGTAGAGTTTGCTCGATTCTGCATGGGAGACTTAATTGCAATTATTTTGAATCTGCTCTTTCGGTTGTTTGTAGTTTTTAATCTTTACCCGAGTATGATATATATCAATATGTATCCTCTATTCTTCTCGGTTACAAAGAGGGAAGTGCCAATTTGTAACCTGCTTTTTCATTAAGGTTTTGTTTGGTAACTTTTGGGTGTGTCTGCTTTAGTGTAAGATAAAGGCATGTGACGCTATTCCTCGACTTTCTCGGCAAGCATATGTGTAGAAAAGGGGGTAGGTTCTTGCTAATGTAATACTAAAAGCAAGTTAAAGGAAAGCATGCCCATAGTTTACAGGTAGAGAGATTTGAGATCAGAGAAGGACTACTGCGAAAAATGTCCAATTATAAGGACCGTCAGAACCATTCATGTAGAAGTTTTTTTTCTTGGGAACAAAGCTAAATGAAAGCCCCTCATCGAGCAGAAAGAGATAGAAGTGCACTGTCCAAACATGGCCGACATCTAGACAGACTTTACCTACAATAGTAGCAAGGAATTCTGTCCTTAGCTTATTAATAGTCCTTAGGATAAATTATGCAATCAATAGCTATAATATAACTTTAAAACTCTCTTCATACACAGAAAGAATGAGATCTTTCAAAAAGTCAAATCCTTTTCTTTCTATAAAGATTATTGTTGGTCCACAATAATGCTCAAATAGGCTAGAGGGGGGGGGGTGGTGAATAGCCTATAATGCCAATTTAAGAACTTTTCTTTTGAATATTCATAAAGCATAGTTTAGTTGGCAAATACAGATTATCAAGTTGGGTATGTTTGCCGGTAGAGACTGTCGGTAGACTTACCCAAGGCAGAAGTAGCAACTATGCCGATAATCAGTTTATTCAAATCAAAAGCCTTGTAAAAGATTTGTGCAGCGGAAAGTAAAGATGCTATGATTTGGAGAAGTCATAAGTGGTTGTACACAAATATATGTTCAGAACAATAGCACACTTATTTCTTTTTTCAAATGCAGGTTTAGGAGATCAAGTAGAGAGTGGTTTTTCTAAAGATAAATCATTTATAAAAACCTCATAGATATTTAAGGACTGGAAGATAAATCATTAGTAAGAACATATGAATTTATTCAAAGATAAATTACATATTACATCAGTCTAAATAATCTATGTACATTTTCTAGTTTTCTCCTCCTAAGTCATAGTCTTTACTTAATTATCCATTCAAGGATTCCATTAAGTTGCAAAGGAAAATAGGAGACGAGAACGAGAAACTGTTATGAGAAGATGATTCTTAAGGTCGTTCAGATATAAAAATATATCTGAACGATTGAGTGCAAAACACTCATCCTCCCAAGATGATTGATAATTGCACAATTAACAACATTTGTATAAGAATACAAATTTGAAGATATGAATGCAATATCTACAGACAACTCTTCATTTTCTTCCGACATTGTACAACATCACTCTTCAGATCTTGATCTCTGCCTATTGAAGTTTCTGACCACTCTTCTCTCGTTTCCAGGCTTTTCTTCCTTGCAATCCATTGAAGGTGTTTTGCAGTGAGCTGGATGAGTACACTGCAATCTGTTGTAGAAATCAGAGATACGTTGGTGAAGACGATCTCTTTTGGTGATTTCCTTTTCTATGAAGTTCTTGAGTAGATTGAGTAACTCGTTGCTCACTGTGATGCTCTATCACCGTAGTGCATACGCATATACTTCTTCTCACTTATTTTCGAGCGTGAGAGCTGGTCTATATATAGGCGAGAATCATTATGATCTTTGAGAGATGGGTGCACAAAGATTTCTATCCGTTGGAGATATAGTGGTTGAAGACTATCGGATATAGATCTTTGTCCATAAGATATCTGGCTTGTTTGGGCGGCGATTTCGTCCTGTAGATCTTGGAACTCGTTGTCTGTCAGACTAGATTGATAGGTCTCTAAAGGGTAGGTCTGACGTCTGTTGCACTGTCAGGTGGTCTGTTCGATAAAGTAATTTGCTTTTTGACTTTAATAGACTACTTGAGTAAGAGAAAGTCTTGTAGCTTCAAGTATGTCAGACTTTATGAGGCACAGACATATTTATCTTGATTTGATCGGCTAGTTGACTTTTCCCTGTAGCACGTGCAGATTTTGAAGTCTGCCATTGGAGGGCTTCGTACCAGTAGAAGCAAGTCTTCCGATATAGGGGAGTTGATGTCTGCCGGTACGAGCTTTCGAACTTGTGGCATATCTACCGCTGAAGGCTTTGAAATTGCTGCAAGTCTTCCGGTGCTACGTGCAATCTGAAGTGCTGTCTGCTTTTGATCATCTTATAGGAGGTAGGACCAGATCAGGTTACACCTAATCTAAGACCTATGTGAAATCACACAAGTTGCCACACTAACCGGTGCACAGACCTTTTAGCAACTTGCGATGATTCACTTGTAATGAGGGCAAGCAAATCAAATATATATGGAATATGCAAGGTGATAATTAAATTATCAAGAAGCGTATTCTAATAATCAACAATCTCCTCCTATTTGCTTGGAACCATTACAAAATGACATATACAAAGCACTAAGCATTTATCAGACATAGTAATAACATGTCCACAATGAATGATCATTTTATCTCAAGACATGTCCTATGTTTTGATAATTACATGTCAGCAATGGCTTTTGTATAGTCTACTATTGCTATTACAGACTAAATAAACCAATGTACTGAACAGGTAATGCAATAGTGAAAACAATTTAGATCTTTTAGAATTGAAAGAATTCTGGACAGGATCTAAAAAGTTTTTGGAAGTCTTACTTGCTCATAAATTTTATAAAATGAAAGCTTGTTTTCGCAAGTAAGAGTAGCAAATCCTTTAAGAAGAATGTTTGTTTTTGAAAGAGTAAAATAGTGATTGCTTGTAATACCAATTTATCAAAATCAATTTTTGGAAAATTAATTTTTGAAAATATAATATCAATTTTCTGAAAAATCAAAAAATTTTAAAAACTGATACCAATTTTTCTTAAAAATCATTTTCTGGAAAATCAATTTTACAAAAACTTTTTATTTCTGTTGAAAGAAAAAGGTTTTCTGTTGAACGTAAGACTCAACAGAAGGTTTTAGTTTTTAGCAAAGTTTTCAACAGAAATGCCACAGAGGCTGAGCATGATTCACAAAGAATCAGCTAGGGGTAATAGTCACATTTGTATTGTGTGTTCATTTGGGATTTAGCTAAGTCAATTCTCCCTCTTATGAAAAGAAGCGTTATCACTCTCCTCCTAAGCCAATTCTCCTTCTAAGTTATAAGTCAGATACCAAGTGTTAACCAAGTGATACCAGTGACAGTGATACCAAGTGTATATGTCATGCTAAGTGAATATGTCATATAGCTCTCCTCCTTAATGGTTGTAAGCATTAAAGAATAAAATCTGAAGAACAGATGCAAGCAAATAATCAAGAAGGAATCAGAAAAGATGTAGCAAGCAAGGGTAGATAGCTGAAGAAAGGACACTAAATAACGAAAGAAAAAAAGTACTAAAAAGTTTATGAATAAAAAGCAATACATTCTAGTTGGAATCTCCAAAACTACCGGTGCTAGATTCTAGAGAGAAGTCTATTTCCTGAGCAGAAAAACTTTTGCCACCAAATAATTCCTTTGTGATCAACAATTCTCCCGTGATTGGAAGGCGTTCGTCCTTTTGAATCGTGGCAAGAATGGTGTGGTAGGAGCATAGGAAATAACTTATTATCCTAGCGTACTTGAGTATACCAGACCCATTCACTCGTCTTTGTTGGAAAGAGTGGCAGATGAGAGAGAAGACAACTTCATACCAGTTGATGACATGGGAGTCAAGAACTGCAATAGTGAGGTTCCGAAGTCTTCTAGTGTCGCTTCTTGAGCCGGGTTCATGAAACAGAAGGTATTGGCTCAGAATCTCTCCAACACAGTACACGTCTAGAGGATAGTTGAAAAGATCCCATGTACCGAAGTCATTTCGAGACCGGTGGCCAGTACGGTGCAACCATGATTCGTTGAGAATAGAATCATTGATAGAGTCAGGACCAGCAGAAGGAAGATTGAAGACTCTAGCAAGGTTGTCGGCACTGAGGACAAGGTCAGTACCTCGAATGCGATCGTGGAGATCAGTACCATCTCTTGACAGTTACATCCTCGAGTAGAATTCGTCGACCAGTGAGAGGCAGTAGAATTCTTCACGAAAGCAGAGGATGGAGACGAGTCCAGAACTGTGGAAAAGATCGAGAATCTTTGCTCCAACAGTATAGTCAAGGAGAAATTGCTCTCCTTGAATCGTTCGACCGAGAATGTAGGATTGACGTCCTACTCTGGTGACGAAGGAAGATTCAGAGGGACCAAAAGGGTGAGAGACAATGTTCAACGAAGAGGCGTCCATGAAGAATTTCTTAGGAAAAACTTGTGCATTGGTAATTAATCTTCGGGATTGGTTGGGAAACGATGGAGACCAAAAAGAAGTATACGAATATATATTCAGTACTTTCTGAGATTGGGTACGGTGAACACACAGATCAAAAACCGTCGTTTGGTAGTCCTCAATAAAGCTGTTATAGATTGAAATGAGAACCGGCGGGGCAATCATTTCAAAGCTTGATTGTGAGAGAGCGTTTTTATGAGAGAGGCGGCAATTCATGATGGCGATAATTAAGTCTTCTAGGGAATATGTATATGGACAGATTTGAGACTTAAAATCGAGGAAATTTCAATACCAATAAAGATTAAATTGACATCTTAGTGTATTGAAAAGAAGATGTGTTGATATCCATGAATAAAAAGAATGTACTGAACTTTGTAAAAATACATTTAGGAAATGTGATAGGTTTTTGAGTATTCCAGATATTCTAATAGATGATTACGGGGCATTCTGAATCATCTACACAATCCTCAGCAATCTCCCAAATCTATAGAATTTTGGAACTGAGATTATTTCAAAAATATTTTTGAAGAATTTTAAAATGTTTTTACAAAACAGTTAATGTTCTTGTATTCTACGTTTACTAGAAGAAATTTACGGAGATTTCTGAGTCATCCACACAGTCTTCAGCAATCTTCCAATTCTTTTAGTCTTTCCAGAACAAAGTTGTTTTGAAAATCATTTTTGAAGAATTTTTGAAATATTCTTTTGAAAAACAATCAATCATTCCTAAAAGTTTTATATCAAAGATATCATAACACAAGATTGATCAGCAATAAGAAATCTGAAACCAATTTTGTTGATTAGTTTCAGTAGAGTGTGAAGTGTGCTGATACAAGAGTGTGAACGACAGAGAAGAAGGTCTGCAGTTCAGGTTTTGACCGGTAGACATTGGGGTCTACCGACTCAACTGATAACTTTTTGAGGAAGTATACAACAGAGATGATGGTCTGTTGATACCAATTAAAATGTAAGTGAGGTTATCAGTCTTTTGAACACATGAAAGAAGATAGCTATAGAATAGCTTTTTATATTGAATTGAACAATGTGCTCAAGGAGAGGGGAAGTTTATTGATTTTAAAGATCTGAAGGAAGTCAATCAATTGTTGGAAAATATCAATTGATTGTATGAATGATACCAATTTATGAGTGATATCAATCATTGAGAGTTGATCAGTAAACTTTGAGGTATGCCGTTGTCGAAAGAATGAGTGTAGACACTCCAATTTCGTACCCCTGGTATGTGACTCTGACATGTGATATCAAGAACTGTTCAAACTTAACAAATGTCAAGTTACATGAGTCGAAAAGGCGAAAGGCAAAGCAGGATGCGCAAAACAGTGAATCGCGAGGGGTGAAAGTGCTGAAAATGAAACTTCAATAGTAACATGGCGCGGCCAAAAGGCATGTTGGGCACCACGCCATGCAAGCTTGGTGTCGGCGCCAAGGTCTCCACTGTAGCACTCAGACTTAACGCATTGTACAAGTCAGGAAGGCTGGTGTACGCGTATCTGAAGCCGACTGAGGGAATTTATAATTCCTGATGAATCCCTCTTTCCTGCTATAAATAGGAGTGCTAGGCTCCCACTTCAGTGTTCATAATTCATCGATCAGAAACGCTGGAGAATTCTCTCTGCGTTCCCCACAACGCCGAGAGTTTTAGTGAGAGGTGTGAGATAGGTGTGTGTAGCCCACCAAAGCTTCCAAACCCCGTCCAAACTCCGCCAAAATAAAAATCCATCGGTTAAAGGTGATCCCTAGCCTTATAGTTAGGTATCCACCCCACTTCCCCAGCTCAAAATCCATAAAGTAAGCCGTTACTCTGCCCGAGTAATGTGCTGAAATACATAAAAAGTAAGCCGTTATTCCGCCCAACCAAAAAGGCCAAAACCTTCCTAAATAAGCCGTCATTCTGCCCAAGTGAACGAGCCAAAATCATCCAAATAAAGCAGTCATACTGCCCGAATCACAACAACAACGACACAATAACAACAACAAAGACTCCCTCTCCCTGAAGGACAGAGCGAGCACACTACCGCTCTAAAAGGTAATAGCCTTTAAAGACACTTATTTATTTATTTATTATTAAAGTTATTATTTAAATCCGACCCAATGTAGCCAATATAAGCCGTTGTGCTGCCCGGATTAGATTAGGAAATATTATGTAAAAGAGCCGTTATAATGGCCAAATATTTTTAAATATATTTGTAATTATTGTAGGGAGATGGCTGCAAGTCTGTAAATAATGTAGCCACGGATATATTTGTTTTATTTTCCTGTCTTTTAATGTTTTATTTATCTGCTAAATAAATATAACAATAAGCATACTTTAGCCAAAAACCATTTTTGAGACTGAAAGGGCGAGTTGGGTGCCTAGCACCTCCCCAACTCGTAACATAGCCTCCAAACCCGTTTTTCTTTTTCTCTGGTTCATTTTTTCTTTTTTTGGTTTTGCTTTATTTTGCTTTAAAATAAAGATGACGACTGTAAAACTTTTTGGATCCAGTGGGGCCTCGTAGCACCTCTTTCTTGCACTTTTTCTGTTTTCCCCTAAAAAATGGAGAATGTGAATGAAAGGGTGGTGTATTCCCATATCCTGGTATGCCCTAAAAAAGGGATAACTTGATGCAGGAAACCCAAAGCTCACATAGTGATTCGAGTAGAATAGATGATCTATTGGTTAACATAATTGGTAGATTATGAGAGATTTTTGGTTCAATTCTTACTATAAACTTTTCCTGCAGGTGCCGCCCTGCTTTATAAAAAAAAAAAAAAAAAAAAAAAACATAGTGATTCGAAATGAGCCATAAGGCTATTTTTTAAAATCCATAGTGGGGGCGCAGCAACATCATTTTTTGCACTTTTCCGTTTTTTCCTAAAAAAAGGAGAATAAGAATGAAAGGGTGATGCATTCCCATATCCTGGTGTCCCCTAAAAAAGGGATAACTTGATGCGGCAAACCCAAAGTTCCCATATTGGATCAAAAATCCACTCAAGTCAACCGAGGCGCATTCCAACGCTCTATCCTAGACAGCACTCCTCTCGCACTTTTGATTTCGTCTTCCCCTAAAAAAGGGAGGGTGGAACGAGAGCAGTGGATGTCACCGCATCCGCATGTATGCGCACCCCTATCAAAGGGCGCGCGGGGCGCGGGCGCACCGTTCCGGGCAACCCACAGTGGCGACTCTGCTGGGGAGTTGTTTTATTTTAAATAAAATGGAGGGCTAGACTCATAAAATAAAACTTTTTTTGTTTTTATTTGTTTCTGGCTAAAGTATGCTTGTTATATTAATTTATGCATTTGAATATTGTGTTCCTATACATCCGTGTCTATATTTGTGGATATGATCCTCCATCTTCCAGCAGTTTCGTTCCGATAACTATTATAGATGTATTTAAAAATATTCTTTAAAAAAAAAGCAAGAAAAAATTTTCAAAAAAAAATCAAAAAAAAATCGAAAAAAAGAAAAAAAAATATTATATATATGTTGACAATAAAATTTCGGGCAGCACAATAAAGGAGCCGGGGCTTTATTGCTTTATTTTCGGTTCGGTATTATTATTTCTTTCTGTTCATTTTTCCTTTTTTTATATTTATTATTCTGTACATTTGCATATATTTGCATTCATTTTGTCATTTTATTTTCGGGACAAATGACCAAATTTGTAATTAATAGGGATAGATAGTTTCCTCACTTTTCTTTCTATTTTTTAATGTGATGTGCTTCCTTGCTCGCGCCAAAATTAAAAAGCCGAGAAAATCCACACGTAACAGCAAGACATGCCATATCTGTCATATTTTTTCTGTTCATATATCTGTAAATAAATAAAAATTTTACTGCTTTCTAGATACCACACACACGTGCACGCATATAGGGATATTCCGAACTGTTACTCAACACCATGGCCAGCCTGCCCCCTGCATGAGCCAACGCTAGGATGCATGTAGATTCTCAGGACACTTCATTGATTGACCGGTTTTTGCATCTCTGAATTGTGAGTCAGCCCCTGTCAAAAAATATATATAAATAAAAAAAGAAAGTCAATATATATATATATATATATATATATATATATATATATATATATATATATATATATATATATATATATATAGTCAAAAAAAATACGCAAGTAAAAAAAAATAAAGTGCGCACAAAAAAATATAATGATAATAATAAATAATAAGCAGGGGCTGACTTATTATTCTTTGATGCTCGACCTAAACCATTTTCGATTGGTGGATCCTGAAAAGAGTATAGGCCCTTCGCCTGGGACTAGTCCAGTCCTGGAGAGTCGAAAGGCAGGAGAAATACGTTGGTCCTATACTCTGGAGAAAGACTCCATTGTTCCAAGAAAAGTCCTGAGACCGTCAAAATAAAGCCGGTGCTTATCCGGTCAATTATAGGGAACTAAAATAAATAATAATAAAATATACTAATAAAAGGCACGCTGTACTCCAAGCCCAGAAAGCCTTCAACTAGCCTTCTGATACCTCCTCCATAACCCATTTTCCTCAGAAACCTAGCCAGAATTTGGAAAGGCAGAGATAATACTGGTCGGTTAGTACGGGAAAGTAGTGCAGAAATCAGAACACAGGGTATCGGTTTCAGATCAGACAAGGACAGAATCAGTTCAGAGGGTACAGATCCGAGCAGTATGGCGGTGAAAAATAAACAAGTTATGGCAGGGACTAGAGACAACTGGAACAGCTGGGAACCAGAAAGAGAAACTCCTATGTATGCACCTCCTCCTGGGCTGGAGGCATGGCTAGGAAAGGAACTGGACGCTCATGCAGAAAGAATAACAAATCAGGTAGTAAATGATCTTCTGGCCAGTTTTTTAGAAACTCTTGCCGTTGTTTCCCAAAAAGCCAAGATCCCAAAATATGTCCCTAATACTTCCCACTCTCCTGAAGTAAATTCCCTTGATACCGCGAAAATATCCTTTTCCAAGCCTCCAGAAAGCCATCCAGTGCCAGCCACCAGCCAGATGATAACCTCCTTCCCCAAGGTAACATGATTTCAAACACCCATAATTCTAACCCATATTCCCCAGAAATCAACCCTGATCTCTCCCACCTGGATGCCTGCTATTACAACCAAAGGAATTACCCCCTCTTAATCCCTAAAATACCTATTCTCAACAAATGACCCCAAGGACTTTAAAGGAAATCATTTGTGTACCAGAAAAAGAATCCCTATTGGGCCAAGGTCTAGGCAACCCCATCCCAGTACAATATTATCCAAGAGAGAAAACGCCACTCAGTTGCTTGACCAAATCCCAACCTGGTCATTTGCCCAAACCAAGAGGCCGAAAGGAAGTAATTCCAAGACATTATGATGAGCTGCCTGCCCCAAGATCCGAAATACTCCAAACACTGTGGGCCCATGGGATACTGAAACCCATGGATAATTACCGACCACCCAAAACGTTACCCATTACCTGGAACCACGCCCAGTTTTGTGAGTATCACCAAAGCAGCGGTCATCTTACCAACAAGTGCTATACGCTCAGAGATGCAATCCAGGATCTCATCGACAACGAGGTAATTACGGTGGCAGGCACAAAAATCATTGAAACAAATCAAGCAAAGGAGGTCTAAGAAGGGCAGGTTGGTCTAATTAGTCATAAATAAAGGTGTTGTAAAATACATTGATTAATAAAGGAGTTTCTAATAAATGTTGGAGGAGACAGTTTCCTGGGTATGATAGATGGAAGCACTTATTATAAGGAGCTCCCTACTTCTTTTAAGCTTATTGCTGATAAATGTTCCTGTGGACTCTCAGCTTCAAAAGAAAAATGTTCCTTTCGTTTCTAAGTGTAGGTGCTGTTTAAATTCAGCTTGCGAATCTATACAACATCTTTTCTTACAATCTGAAGTGGCATGCCAAGTTTGGAATTTTTTCGCTCGCCCTTTTAACATGATCAGTTCATATACTTATATTCATCATTTTCTCGATATATGGTGCTCTTCAGTATCTATGCGCAGTCAACTCGGAGCTTGTTATTTGGGTATCGTCCTTTTTTCATGTTGGGAGATTTGGAAGGATAGGTGCAAATCAGTTTTTGACGGTATTTCCATGCAAGCCAGCCGGATTATTCAGCGTGTTAAAGATGGTCTTCGTGATATCCTCTTCGTTTTCAACCCTAAAACTTCCACTCCTCAGTTAGGTCGCTTGGGTATCGAGCTTTTGGGTCTTAGCTTGGCTGAGCCGCCTCGTCGTGTGGGTAAATGGGTTCGATGGCATCCTCCTTTACATGGTGGTTATAAACTTAATACAGACGGTTCTTCTATTAATGGCATGTGCGCGTGTGAAGGTATTATTCGAGATTCTGAGGGTCAGATTCTCATAGAATTTTCTACCTATTATGGTCCAGGTACAAACACTAGAGCAGAAATAATGGCATTATGGGATGGTCTTCGGTTGTGTCGAAACCTTAACATCAATCAGTTGATGGTGGAATCAGATTCATTGGTCACAGTTACAGTTGTTTCTAGACAGCACATCAGTCAATGGCGTTATGAATATGAGTTAAGGGAATGCTTGAAATTGTTGGGGGATTATGTGCTTCATCATATATATAGGGAACAAAACTTTGTTGCCGATAGGCTGGCTGCATTGGCCCATATTCATGGAGGTTTTCAAAGTTTTAATGCTTATCGGGAACTTCCTCAGTCGGTTAAACTTGCGCTTATCTCAGATAAGTTGGGTCTTCACAATTTCCGTCGATAGCTTGGTCTGTCTTATTTTCATGTATTTTTGGTTAAAGCAGGGTATGTTTGTTTTAGTTTTCTTAGCTTCTATGATTCCCTCTCATGTATTTCATTTTCGAGGTCAGGCTCCTTCGTCCTCCCATTTATAAGGGCAAGGCTGGTTGTCCCCCTCAAGTTTGTAATTTTTTCCTTATATTAATAAAATCTAGCAGGGTGCCGCCCCTGTTTCCTTAAAAAAATCAAATAAAATAAAATAAAGCCTCTGTAGAACTGGTATACCACGACCGGCCCGCTCCTGACGACCGCAGACCTAATGGACCGTTTTGGATATACTATCCCTATTCCTTCCCCTAGCTTTACAGATTGGTCATCTACCGATCCGCTACCTAAAATCGAGGATCTCAAACCCTAGGTCCTCAATAATGTAATAAACCCATGTACAGTTTGCTTTTAATGATAATTTAAGTGTCTTTGCTTATTCCTTAGTTGCACCTACATTAAAAAAACGCATTAAATCATAATAATTATGATAATGAGTCATTTAATGAAATGGACCCAAAAGATAAAAATTATTTGCTTGAGCCTGTAAAGTCAGTTGAGCACCAGGAATAGAGCCATTCATCAGCACCAACTGAAGACCTGTCCACTATCAATCTGGGGCTGGACAATGAAATGAAAGAAATCAAAATCAGCAGCTACCTGCAATGTTTTGAGAGGGTAGAACTCATTGATCTCCTTAAAGAGTTCGTGGACATATTTGTCTGGTCCTACGAAGATATACCGGGGCTAAACCCAGCCATAGTCGAACACCGGATCCCCATATATCCGGATGCTCGCCCAGTCAAGCAAAAGCTCTACCGCATCAAACCAGAATGGTCACTACAAGTTAAGGAAGAAATCATGAAGCAGTTGCGCGTCAACTTCATCCGGGTAGTAAAATACCCGATCTGGCTGTCCAATATAGTGACCGTTCCCAAGCCTAATGTGAAAGTCCGAATCTGTGTAGACTTCCACGACCTCAACAGAGCCTCGCCCAAAGATGACTTCCCTCTACCCAATATCGATATTTTAGTAGACGCCGTCGCTGCTCACAAAGTCTGATCCTTCGTCGACGGCATGCTGGGCTATAATCAAATCAAAATGGCAGCAGAGGACCAGGAGAACACTTCATTCACTACTCCTTGGGGAACTTATTGCTATACTGTCATGCCATTTGGGTTGAAAAATGCCGGAACTACTTATCAGAGGGCTGCCACCACCCTCTTCCACGACATGATCCACAAAGAAATGGAGGTCTATGTTGATGACATGATCGTGCATTCCAGTGACGCCAACGGTGCCCATATCAAAGACCTTCGAAAGTTTTTCGAAAGGTTAAGAAAGCACCAAATAAAGCTTAACCCCACCAAATGCACATTTGGGGTTACCAGAGGCAAAGTCCTGGGATTCTTAGTGACCGAGCAGGGCATCGAGATCGAACCAGCAAAGATCAGAGCCATCCTAGAAATGCCGCAGCCAAAAACTCCAACCGAAGTTAAAGGCTTCCTAGGCCGATTTCAGTATATCAGCCGCTTTATCAGACAACTGACAACCACATGTGAGCCTCTCTTCAAACTCCTAAAAAAGAATACCGACCAAGTCTGGGACGAGAAGTGCCAGTTAGCCTTCGAAAAAATAAAAGCCTACCTTACCAATCCCCCTGTGCTACCTCCACCCCATACACATAAACCTCTCCTCATATATTTAACCGTCACAGACACGTCAGTAGGGGCTATGCTCGCCCAAGAGAAAAAAGATTCCTACATTGAAAATGTTATATACTTCATAAGTAGGAAACTACAAGGAAGCGAGCTAAACTATTCAGCACTAGAGCAAAGCTGCACCGGCCTAGTCTGGGTCACTCAGAGGCTCAAGACCTATCTCCAAGGAAGGTCCACCAAACTCATATCCAGAATGGACCCTATCAAGTGCATCTTCGGTAAGCCATCACTGTCCAGCCGACTAGCCAAGTGGTCCTTTCTTCTCAACGAGTTTGACATAATCTATGTCACACTCAAATCTATCAAAGGGAGCGTAATCGCAGACCACTTAGCCGATCTACCTTTGAAGGCAGAAGATGCAACTGAGCCTGGTTTCCCAGATGAAGGTGTCCTGGAAATCACTGACCATGACACCAGCTGGCAGATGTTCTTTGATGGAGCCGCCAACAAAAGAGGCTTTGGCATAGAAATCTTACTCATTGATCCAGCTGATTCTCAAACTCCGCCGGCTATAAGGTTGGAGTTCGAATGTTCAAATAATACAGCGGAATATGAAGCCTGTATTGCTGGCCTAGAAGAAGCTCTCCAAAGGGGAGCTAAAGATCTCGAAGCCTATGGAGACTCTGCTCTAATTGTAAATCAAGTTGAAGGGAGATGGAAAATTCAAGATCCTCAGCTGCAACTTTATCATTCCAAGTTAACAGCACTTGCCGCCCGATTTGATTTTGTCTCGTTCCATTATCTGCCGTGAGACAGAAATCAATTCGCCGATGCCTTAGCCACTCTGGCATTACTGGTCTAGATTCCCGCAGAAACTAATGTTCAGCTGTTCGTAGTCGGGAAAAAGGTCACTCCGGCATACTGTTTCAAAATTAATGCATCCCCTGAAGCAGATCACGAGCCCTAGTATGGTGATATCCTAAATCTACTTCAGAAAAATGTTTATCCTCCTAGTCTAGACAAAAGGGGAAGAGTCTCCCTGCGAAGGTGGGCCTCA
Organism: Codonopsis lanceolata; assembly: GCA_013146195.2. Lineage (NCBI taxonomy): Eukaryota > Viridiplantae > Streptophyta > Magnoliopsida > Asterales > Campanulaceae > Codonopsis > Codonopsis lanceolata. The sequence goes on along the minus strand of CM028382.1, from coordinate 73,488,889 downwards.
TAATTTGTACTTAGCGGTGGCAGCCTGTATAAGAAGCACTATCAAGACCTCAACTTATTATGTGTCCATCAGGCCAAGGCTAAGCAAATCATGGATCAACTGCATGGTGGTACCTGCGGGCCCCACATGAATGGCCATATGCTATAAAAGAAAATCATCCGACAAGGGTACTATTGGAGTACGCTCGAAACCGATTGTATTCGGTGGGTACGACATTGCGACAAATGCCAACGCTTTGCCAATCTACAGCATGTGCCCCCATACGTTTTATATAACTCCACAGCCCCCTGACCCTTCTCAACATGGGGAATCGACGTCATAGGCCAAATTCACCCGAAGGGATCCAATGGCAATGAATACGTCCTGGTAGCCATCGATTACTTTAGAAAGTGGGTGGAAGCCTCTTCCTACAAAGTCCTGAATGCCCGAAAGGTGTCCGAGTTCATTCGGACCAATATTATATATCGCTACGGGGTACCTTTCGAGATAATCTCCGACAACGACTCACATTTCAATGGGGACGTGAACCGTCTACTCGACGAGTTCAAGATCCAGAGACATAAATCCTCCCCCTACCGGCCGCAAGCCAATGGTGCCGTTGAAGCAGCCAATAAAACACTTGAGAACATCATCAGAAAAATGGCTGACACAGGAAGAGACTGGCCAGAAAAATTGTCGCTAGCCCTCTCGGGCTTTCGCACCTAAGTCTGCACACCCACTGGGGCTACCCCTTACTCTCTAGCATATGGCATGGAGGCGGTACTGCCGATAGAAGTCAAAATTCCATCGTTAAGAGTGATGATGGAAGCTGACATAGCAGAAGTTGACTAGGTCAAAGGGCGGTTCGAAGAACTGGCCCTAATCGACGAACGACGCCTATTAGCCCTGGAACATACCCGAGCATATCAAAGACGCATCGCTTGGGCTTTCAATAAAAAAGTCAAAGGCCACGACATCCAAGTTGGAGACCTCGTACTTCGGGAAAAACCTCATAGTTATGCGGATACTAGGGGAAAATAGAAGTCTCCTTGGGTGGGACCATACATTGTTAAGGAGATCCAGTCAGGAGGCGCCGTGTTTCTCACGAACCAAGACGGAGAAGATCTTGTCCAGCCCTTCAACCTCGACAAACTCAAAAGGTACTATGTTTGATCTACACAGCGGATGCTTCCCTCTCCAGCCCGCTAGGCTGAAAACCCGAAAGGGCGACCTGGGCAAAAGTTAGGGCATATAATATATATAATAATAATAATAATAATAATAATAATAATAAATAAAAAAATAAAAGGAGAAATAATGGCCCGCTAGGCGGAAAACCCGAAAGGACGGTCTAGGCAAAAGTTAGGGCACATACATAAAAAAAAAAAAAAAAAAAAAAAAAAAAAAATATATATATATATATATATATATATATATATATATATATATATATAATGATATAATAAGGAGAAAAAAGAAAGGAGAGGGAAGGCATTATTTGAGTCCTCGGTATACTACCTCCAAGTCTTTAGTATATCAGAGGCCCGACTGACAGAAAGGAAAACCATGACAGAAGCTCATAATAAAATATTATGAGTCCTAAGGTGCAACTTAGGAATATTTATTAATACATTTAAATTATACATTGATTACATGTAAATATCCATATATTGCTTGTACCCCCTTTGTTTCCCCAGAAACTATCCCTTTTTTTTGCAGCTCTAGCCCCGAGAATGGCCCATCAATGTCTGCGACGTCCACCGAGCCGAGCCCATATGCTCGTTCTGTGGGGTGCAGAGGAAGCTCTAGTCTCACCCGCATGTGAGCCACCAGAAGTGTCTTCTTCTTCATCATTAGCGTCTCCGTTCTCATGAGTAGCTGCATTGCTGGGACCAGCTCCATCATCTCTGATAGCCGTACCCCAACCAGGTGGGGGAGGAGGAGCAGTTATCTCTTGTTCCCACGGATTATCCTGCCTGCTTGCCATGCTCAGCCTTGGAGGCTCATTACCGCCAGCTTTGTAAGTCGTGCCCCAACCAGTCTGGGGAGGAGGAACAACTACTTCTGGTTCCCATGGGTTATGCTGCCTACTAGCATTGCTTAATCTGCAGGATGTATTGCTGGGACCCACAGTATTCGGTCCAGGGCCTGTTCGGGCATCAAGACCATGTACCCGCCGAAATTCTGCCTCCAAAGCTTGAGGAACGACTAACCCCAAGCTGTCAATATCCTTGCCTATCTCCATCAGGCGAGCGTCAATTCCGTTAGTCACATGACGGCCCAGCAAGTTTCTCAATCCGTGCCTAATAGTGCGGGACGGCCCCTCAGCAGCTACCATAATCCATGCCAAATACCCAAGGGACAGAAGCATATAATCAGAAAAATGATAGGCTGCCTCTAGCCTCTTAGTATCCCGGTGCCACATGCCCTGAATGGTGGGACCCAAGTCCTCGTCAATATTCTCCACCACCATATATATGGGACGACTTCTGTTCGGGATCACCTGCTCTCTCCCAAATTGCCGCAAGATCTGGTCCGGCTGATAAAAAGAGGTCCGCATGAGGCCTAACAGGACCACTTGACTATATTCATCGGAATGCCGAAGAAAACGCCGGATCTCCCAATGATGAATGACCCAAATTATGTCCATGGAGCCCTGGCGGTAAAAATGGTCAGCCCAATCGAACTCAGAGAAATTGGTCTGAGGAAGATGCCCGCGAACACCGTAAAGGGCCGAATCATATGGTGGTCCGTGTGGTACGGGAGCCAGAACCCAAAGAAAATGCTCTTCTAGCTACATGTGTACCAGAATGGGGCTACCGGTAGGGAACAGTTCTTCACCACTAGCAAAAGCAGTCAGGCCCATAAAGGTCTCCGCCAAAATCACCGGGACAATATTCAACTGGCGATCTCGAGCCTGTAATGCAAGGTCCACGACCCGCACATCGACAAATCCGGGTGGACCCACTAATAAGTATCTCCCTACCAGACAGAGGAAAAGTCCAGTCAGCCTACGCCACAGGTAATCTATATCATCCTCCCTATATTTTGTGAAGACCCCAGGGAGGACAGTTAGATTAAAGGTTTCTCCATTAAAGAAACCTGGAGTGGCCTTGCGGGTAGTGTGAAAAAGCTCCCCGATAGCCATATATGGACGTCTCCTATAGGCCGGCACTGCGATCTGACGAGAAGGTGCCACCCCCAGCATCGCACAGAACTCTTCGAATGTGGGGCACATCTCATTCATCCCGAAGATAAACAGATGGTCTTGTGGAGACCAAAACCTGGCGGCTCCCCTTAACATGTCCCAATTTATAATGACGTTCCACCAGGACAGGAGGCACCTGAATCCGAAGATGTGATCAAACCAGTCCTGCTCGTCTGATCACTGGGAGAGAATCCAGAAATCCAATGCATTCTCATAAATTTCAACCTCCAAAGTGGTGGTAATACGTGCGGCCATTTATAAAAGAGATGCAAGGGATTTTATAAGGCAAGAGAAAGGGCAGCGACAGAGCAGAAGAGAGCTTGTGAATTGTAAAGAAAAGAGATGAATGAACTGGTGAGAAAGCAGGCCGATTTCCGTTCAAATTTATACCGAAAACTAAAGAAACGGACAGTTCTTTACACAGTACGTGAATAGTAAAGGAACAATGGCTGCACAGGAAGAGCCATGACGCCACCAATAGCCTCCCTTGGAGCCTCGCCATACCCTCTATATGGCCGTGCCAAGTGCCTATTCTTGTCTTTGGAAATTGCACTGGTATCTGGTTTATCTCTGCCGGCCAGATTCCTTGTTCTATGTCGATCGTGAAAAGAAAGAAAGCCTATGAACACGGGTTCAATAGCCACAGTGCGCTGAAGAAACAAGGGAGACGACCATCTCTCTGTTCCCGTATCACCAGGAAAGCCCACTCTGATTCGAAGGAATATTCTAATAAACTCCCTTTCCAAGAGTACAGCGTGCCATTACCTTTTAGATGTCTGGTATAGCTTTATTTTCTGTGTGTTTAATTTTGCATGTGTAATATATTGCTTCATATACATTTATATTGCATTATATAATAATGTCTGTACATGTTTCTTATAAAAAAAAAGAAGGAAAAAAGAGACTAATATTCGCAGGAATCCAAAGCTAATGCGCTCGGGACGACTGACTTCTATCAAGGCCAACACCCATGACCCAGGGACCAGTAGTGCCACCAGCTCTGTACCCCCGACCTCTACCTCGGGCACGACTCGACCTGACATTTGCGTCATCATCATCATCACCATCTCGATGCCTGGTCTGCCTTGCTGTGCTGCTCCCCCTGCAAGAGAACTCATCAGCAAGCTTCTGATAAAGCCTGCTAATGCTGAAAAAGCCCCGTAGCAGCTTTTTGTAGGTAGACACATTCACCTATAAAAAAGAAGTGAGACAAGAAAAAGAATATATTAGTCTCCAAAAAAAAAATAATAGACATGCATAAAAAAAATGAAAATGAAAAAATATATATGTGAAAAAAAAGAGACAATAAAGGTAAATGTATAAACCGAACGAGCCTGCTCCAGGACACGACGCTCCTCAAGGATCTCGACATCAGGAAGAACCTACTCTACCGTGTGACCACCCTACTGATACTGGAAGGTAGAGAAGATATCATCAGGCTCTGTGAACATCAGGTTCTCGTCGAAAGATAAAGTGGAAGACCCTGGTCTAGCATAAGCATCAGAATGCCTCCTGGGCACAGCAGGAGCAAGAAAAGGGGGATGCAGCACTAATCTCAGGAAATCCTTACACGCCATTATTGGAAAATCTGTTGCTGGCATGAGGTATTTCACTAGGTACTGATACCTGTTTGGCAGCTAATCGGGATCTATCACCCAGAAAGGAGGCCGAGGAGGCACCACTGGAGGCACTAAAACTGACTGATGGTGACGGTTCACCCGCTCGCCCATGTATAAGGAATCAACCATAATGCAAACCATCAGTATTCGGTAGCGGCTGAGTCCCAAAGCAACTGCGTAATGCCCCTCCAGACCCTCCCAAGGAACGAAGTGCACTATACCAGGACTTGAGTTAACAATCCGTTCCAGCACTCTTTCCTTACTTTTGCAACCACCGTCCTGGGTCGGATAAACCCTGTTATCGTCAACATACTAGGACATGTATGGCGGCTGGTGAACTCGCTCAATGAGAGGACCCAGCGAGAAATGAAAAAATGAGAAGGCCCAGACCTGCAAAAAATAAAATAAATAAATATGTGTTATCAGTAAAAGAAAAAGATAAAGATAGAGATTTATGCTGCGAGAAAGAAAAGATAGAGTATATGGAGTAAAACTAAATAAAAGAGAGAGAGAATATATATGAGAGCAAGAAAAGTAGCAAAAGCAGGAAAATGCATATACCTCCCACGCCGGGGCAAACCTATTTAGAGTCGGCGAGTCAATCCGGCAGGCCCTATCCATGGAAGCATACAATTCGGCCAAGCTCGCCTGTCCCCAGTCATAAGAAGGGATCCGCTCAAAATCTGCTAAGCAAGCCAGGACGGAAACCCTCAGGGTGGTAGAGGAGTTGGCAAAGAGCGATGTGCCAAGAAAGAAAAATAAAAACGCTCTAGCCACTCGAGTCACGGCAGCTATATCATTGGCCGGCACCCGCCCGACATTGCTGAGAAGCCAGTTCCGAATGCTGACGATAAAAATCTCATCTGTCGATTTAAATCTTGGCTCAAAACCTAGGAGGTCCACTACCTCCTCCCTACGCCGACGGAGAGTAAAGTCTGGAGCCAGGGTCTCCCCAATGCTGGTAGGAATGCCCGTGATCGCGGCAAAGTCACACGGGGTCATGGTCGCCTCCCCCTAACTAAAATGGAAGGTATGGGTGGTGTCCCACTAGAAGTCCTGGAGCACATCAATGATAGGCAGATAGCTGGTGAAGTGATAGAAAGAGTGCATGAAGGTACTAAAACCAGAGCCCTCCACCAAAAGCTGCGCTGCCTCGGACAACATGGCATCGATATCCATGACGTTAGCACATGATGCCTGCACCCTCGTGAATTCCCTGTGAATCTAAAAAAACAAGGGAAAGGAAGGAAAATGTAAGCCCACTATCCTTATTTTCCTTGTACAGTCTTTTAATAAACAGTAGCAATAAATAAGTATGAATATATAATAAACATGTTGCATGTATTGTACTTCATGAATTATAAAATTGCAGCATGCTAAATAATAATAATAATAATAATAATAATTTTTAATTACTCTTGATGTAAATAAACACTTACCATTTTTTTATGCATGTACATAAATTTACTTGTAAATAAACATTTAATTAAAAATATATATACATGCACATAAATTCACATGTAAATAAACATTTAATTTCTTTAAAAATAAAAAATGTGTATATTTCAAAAAAATATATGCTATATTCTTTTATACCCCTTCAATAAAATAAAATGCATTTAAGTATGCATTTTAAATATAAAAAAAGAAGAAAAAAGATTATATGTAATTATTTTGCATTTAAATAAGTTAATTTCGCATCTTAGGCATAATAGGAATGCATGTTAGACATCATTTATCATGTACATAATCAAGTAGGAAAATATTCATGCATCATGTTAGTAATCATCCCATAATTGTTCTGCATTGCATTTGCATCAAGTAGAATAATACATGCATCCATCATGTGCATTTCATTGTTCAATAAGCTGCCACTAGGGTACGCTAAAAAAAAGAAAGATAAAATGCCAACAATCATAAAAGTAAATATTCTTATGGCATTTACTATGTACCTGCAGCATTAGCATGCATGAAAAATAAATTTGAGGGCATAAAATATATCTGTTTTGTCCCATTTTTATCCGAAAATATGCCCGAAAATGTGTTTCGGAAAATTTAAATTGTATTCCGAAAATTCCGTCTCGTAACTATATTGCATGCAAAAATATGTTCTAGTGTAAAACATGCATCATATAGCCCCATTTGCATTTCTAGTATAAATCATGCATAGTAGGGTCAAATAGTGACCACTAGTTCAATTATGCATCGCAAAAATAAATCATATAATTTTCTTGCATCATTACTTAATTACATCATTTAGGCATAAATAGGACATGCATATACATCATTAATAAAGTCAGGAGTGCTCCAAAGGTTCTAAACAGTGCTGAAATCTAGCAGATCTGAAGTATATCCAGGAAAATTTAGAAAAGAAAGAAACTTACAGCGGTAGGAGGAAGATTGGACACGTGAGTGTTCCGGTCTCGAAGAATGTTGCCCCAGTCATCTGTGGAGTACCGATACTTGAGTTTATTCCGGATCAAGGGAGGAAACACATTCCTCCTTTCGTCAGATTCTGGGTGCATAGGAGCCTTCCCCTTCTTGGATTGAGAAGAAGATGCCATCTGCTAGACAAATCACTGAAATTGGCGAAAGAAAATTAAGAAAAGGATCGAAAATAAGAAGAAATAAAAAAAGGGAAGCAGCAACAATGGCGGAGGCTGAACTGAAGAAGAAAAGAAGAGAGAAAGAAGGAAGGATCAGTAGCTCCCTTCCTTCACTCCCCGTCCATAGTAATGGTGGAAGAAAGATTTTTCCTTTTCCCCCCTCCGAAGTTTGAAGCTGCGACACTTAAGGCCCCAAGTTCCAAAATTTCCAAAATGGTCCCTGAGCTTAACGAAGGGTTAACAAAAGTAATTTTATTAACCAAAGATTGACGACCATCCATCTGAGGACAAAGAAAAAATAATATCCCCAGGAGGTCAGCAACGAAGTAAGCATAGAAAAAAAAATCGGTGGCAAAAATGTAAAAATCAGCCGAATCCACGGCAGCCACCCAGGCGAGAAAAGGTAAGACATGTATAGTATTCTTACCCTAACTTTAGAATAAATTCAAAGTTTTGTTTTTCAAGAATAAAAGAAAACCCTTTTTCATAAGGAGTTTTTCAAATAAAGAAAGGTCTTTTCCAAAAGAATTTAGTTTTCAATAAAAGAAAAGTCTTTTCCAAAAGAGTTTTGTTTTTCAAAAATAAAAGAGAACCCTTTTTCAAAGAAGTTTCTGTTTTTTTTAAAGAGGAATATTTGAAAAAACACAAAAAACGAGGAATATTTCAAAAAACAAACAAAAAAAAGAGGAATATTGAAAAAAGAAAAAAACAGAGAGTGAGAAGAAAGGAAGGGAAAAAGAATGTTTTCTACCTCACACAATTTTCGAAATACTTGAAGAATGTTTTTCTCCGTCGTGCTCAATGACATGTTTTGATCGGTTGAGTGTAGTTTTCGGAAAATTTGATAAGTTTTCTCATTTGTGTTCGAAAACAAGGTATTGACCAGTTGAAATATGGTTTCCGAAAAACATTCAAATCTTCATACCGTATTTAAAAGGCCGTCCTCGACCGTTCGAATACGGCTTTTTGAAAAACACAAAAATCATTTTCCTGTTGTGTTCTTAGTTGGGTTTTGACCCAAAGGACATAACATCCTCGTTGTTTGTAGTTTAGGTTTTTGGCCTGAACTACGTTTGGTCTGATTTCCTTTATTAAGGAATACGTAGGCATCCTACATTAGTAGGTCCGACCATCAGAGCACTTAATTTGAATATCTGCTTAAAAACTACGATAACCTGTTATAACTGACTAAATATGTCTAGGTTATGGTGTTTGGATAGCATGATAAACTGTGCATTATAACTGCTACCTATTGCATTTCTCTACCGTTTTAATTGAACGAAATTGGAGAGTCTATTGTTTATCAACGATGTTTGTCTACTCAGTAAGCCTCGGGTTACCCGTAGACTCCATCGATGAGGGGCTCTGTAGACACCCCAATTTCGTACCCCTGGTATGTGACTCTGACATGTGATATCAAGAACTTTTCAAACTTAACAAATGTCAAGTTACATGAGTCGAAAATGCGAAAGGCAAAGCAGGATGCGCAAAACAGTGAATCGCGAGGGGTGAAAGTGCTGAAAATGAAACTTCAATAGTAACATGGCGCGGCCAAAAGGCATGTTGGGCGCCGCGCCATGCAAGCTTGGTGTCGGCGACAAGGTCTCCACTGTAGCACTCAGACTTAACGCATTGTACAAGTCAGGAAGGCTGGTGTACGCGTATCTGAAGCCGACTGAGGGAATTTATAATTCCTGATGAATCCTTCCTTCCTGCTATAAATAGGAGTGCTGGGCTCCCACTTCAGTGTTCAGTGTTCAGTGTTCAGTGTTCATCGATTAGAAACGCTGGAGAATTCTCTCTGCGTTCCCCACAACGCCGAGAGTTTTAGTGAGAGGTGTGAGATAGGTGTGTGTAGCCCACCAAAGCTTCCAAACCCCATCCAAACTCCATCAAAATAAAAATCCACCGGTTAAAGGTGATCCCTAGCCTTATAGTTAGGTATCCACCCCACTTCCCCGACCCAAAATCCATAAAGTAAGCTGTTACTCTACCCGAGTAATGTGTTGAAATACACAAAAAGTAAGCCGTTTTTCCGCCCAACCAAAAAGGCCAAAATCTTCCTAAATAAGCCGTCATTTTGCTCGAGTGAACGAGCCAAAATCATCCAAATAAAGCAGTCATACTGCCCGAATCACAACAACAATGACACAACAACAACAACAACAACAACAACAACAAAGACTCCCTCTCCATGAAGGACAGAGCGAGCACACTACCGCTCTAAAAGGTAATAGCCTTTAAGGGTGCTTTATTTATTTATTTATTATTAAAGTTATTATTTAAATCCGGCCCAATGTAACCAATATAAGCGGTTGTGATGCCCAGATTAGATTAGGAAATATTATGTAAAAGAGCCGTTATAATGGCCAAATATTTTTAAATATATTTATAATTATTGTAAGGAGATGGTTGCAAGTCTGTAAATAATGTAGCCACGGATGTATTTGTTTTATTTTCCTGTCTTTTAATGCTTTGTTTCTCTGTTAAATAAATATAACAATAAGTATACTTTAGCCAAAAATCATTTTTGAGACCGAAAGGGCGAGTTGGGTGCCTAGCACCTTCCCAACTCGTAACTTAGCCTCCAAACCCGTTTTCTTTTTCTCTGGTTTATTTTTTATTTTTTTGGTTTTGCTTTATTTTGCCTTCAAAAAAAAGATGGCGACTCTAAAACTTTTTGGATCCAGTGGGGGCCTCGCAGCACCTCTTTCTTGCACTTTTCCGTTTTCCCCTAAAAAAGGGAGAATGAGAATGAAAGGGTGGTGTATTCTCATATCCTGGTATCCCCTAAAAAAGGGATAACTTGATGCAGGAAACCCAAAGCTCCCATAGTGATCCGAAATGAGCGATAAGGCTATTTTTATAAAATCCATAGTGGGGGCGCATCAACATCCTTTTTTGCACTTTTCTGTTTTCCCCTAAAAAAGGGAGAATGAGAATGAAAGGATGATGCACTCCCATATTCTGGTATCCCCTAAAAAAGGGATAACTTGATGCAGGAGATGCAAAGTTCCCATATTGGATCAAAAATCCACTCAAGTCAACCGAGGCGCATTCCAACGCGCTATCCTAGACAACACTCCTCTCGCACTTTTGATTTCTTCTTCCCCTAAAAAAGGGAGGGTGGAACGAGAGCAGTGGATGTCACCGCATCCGCACGTACGCGCACCCCTATCCAAGGACGCGCGGGGAGCGAGCGCACCGTTCCGGGCAACCCACAATGAGTAACAGAGGAATCAGCATAGATAAGGGTCTGCTGATGAAGGAGATCAGCATGGAGTAAGTCTGCTTAGGATAGACATAATTAATAGTTCTGCAGACAAGAATTTTAGTTGTATAAGAATGGAACAACATATATTGAGGTCTACCGATACCAATTGAATGAAGAGTATTACAACTTATATCCTTTGGAATGCCTTGACTTCTGGAAGGATTGACCATAGGTTTCATCGGCAAAGAGAACGAAATAAAGTTGGAGGGAGTGCAAAAAGTTTAAAGAATATTGAAGCATAAACAGCGGTAACAGTGGTATAGGAAAGATACCAAGTTCTGCAGTTGGCTCCTCCTCACTAGTAGAATATGCGCTTCAATCTCTTGGGATCTGCAGAGAGTAGAAAGAAGATTTTCTGCAAGTTTCCTTTTTGCCTTGGCTGCTATCAGGAGATACAGATGCTTTATCGGCAAAGATTAACTGATGACCATGCTTCTACAAAATAGAATTGATGATGGGAACATTTGGAAGCAAAAACAGAAGATACCAACCTGTTCAGTTAAAGTGTTTTGAATCACAGAGAAGCAAGTTACTTAAACTTAGTTAGGCTGACGGTACAGATGCAGAATGACTTTTTGCTTCAAGGTCAACGGTTAAGAAGAGGATGACTAACCTTTTAAGGTAAAGGAAGTCATTGTTCAAGACAATAGAACAGGGGAAAGTAAAAAAGCACAGTTGTCATTGAACTAGAGGAAGCAGTAGAGAGGAATAGAATTTGAGGGAACTGCTTATATCCTCGAAAGGTTGATTTGTCACGACGGTAGAGATGAGATCTACCGACTACCGCTAAACAAGAGAGACCAGGAATTATGTGGGGAATTAAGATTCATCAGAACATCATGGGTTGAGATGAGATCTATAATTCCTGATAAAGTAGTTGCAAGGTATGCAGTTACTTCAAAGAAATCCAAGACTTAAAATTTTAACCATACTTCAACATCTTTTCTTCAGATGTTAACTGTTGAATGCACCATGTTGAATAAGAAAATTTATAAGTGAGGATTAGTTTGCTGTTGGGTTACCAGTAGAGTTATATTTGATGTATTGAATTTCGGAACAACCTATTATAAGAAGTACAAACACCGAAAACTCAAGAAAATATAAGATTTCATGCTATCAAGGAATATTCAAGCAAAGGCAGATAGACATGAAGTAAAGCTGTTTTGAACAAGTTCTCATTTAGATCAAAAATAACACAAATACAAAGAGGATTTAAAGATTACATTGTTCATTACAACTTCCAAAGACTTTAACTACTCCTTTGTAAACAACTAATCTAAACACCTGATACATATCTAAAAAGGAATGTTACAAGGAGATGTCTATGAAGACCATGGACCCAGCTCCAACTAATTGGTTGGAAGATGAAATAAGGGTCCTAAATCAAGGGACACAAAAGAGGCAGCCAAATAGGATTTCTACATTACGAAGAATGCAGATGAGTAATCTAGTTGCCTGCTCTTCCTTCTCCCTTCAGCCATCTCCAAAACCCTAGATGATCTTCACAAGCGAGCTGGATTACCTTAAATCAGTTAGCTGCTGTGATAAGTGCAGATCTCTAACCATGTCACCTAAGGATCACGTAGAAGGTCCACGAGGTCTTAAGGAAACGACTGACATGAGCACGATCAAAGGGTTCAGGGAGAGACAAGCTAAATGCTTGTTAAGGAAAGTCTTCACGCAAGAGAAATCCTTGAAACAAACCAAACAACTTTCGAAGAATCGGAAGAGTGATTCTAAGTTGTTGAGGAGAAGCCTTGATCTAGTGCTAAGAATTCTCCTAAGTAACATTTTGGAAGAAGGGGATCCTGTATCAGTGTTTATCATAGTGTTCAAAGTAGTTTACGATTGATAGAGAAGAGAGAAGGAAGGTCTCTATAAATACTCGCTGAGGCAAGACAATGGACTGACTCATTTAAGAGTGAGAAGTCCTATTCAACTACTCTTCAATAAAAGTTATATGGGGAAGAGTGAGAGTTGATACAAATTTCTAGATATCCAGTAAAGTCATCCTTTTGGAAAGCTAAAAGATTTTGAAAAGTATGTTTGGCTTTCTTTGAAAGTATGAAACGTCTTTAAGTGGATAAAATCTTTTTGTGGGATTTGACAAAACATAACTCCTTTTTCAAAGAGTGTTTTGGGAAGTACAATTCCCACATTTCAAAGTCGTTTTTATCTTTACTGAGATTCTAAGAAATTTGTCTTTGGCTATTAGAAATAGTCAGTTTCTAAAGTTTTACCTCAACCTTTGTAGAAATTGCAAAAGTACCCATGTAGTTTGCACATTTTCTACTAGATAAAAACTTCTATAAGTCAGCACATAAAACTGAGCTTATGAAGTACTGAGCAATGGAAAGGTACTTCAAAGAAAATGAGGCAACACGCCAGATGAGTAAGTCATAGATCATACTGTAAGAAAGAAAGCAAAGTATGATAGGATGAATTACTCTAGCTATATTGCTTTGAGAAGAGATAAGAGTAGAATAAGCAAAATATAAAGCTATGCAAGAGATAATATATTCAAAATCATGATTAGCAGGGAATCATAAATGAAGAACAGGAATATATCATAATCCAGAAGGAAGAAGACTGAATCAGGTGAGAATGGTCCTGAAGAATCAGTCAAAAAGCCTATTGGAACTCGAAGAGAGATAATAAAGTGTGCTTGTTGATCTTAGGAGAAAACACATTCCTGAATAAGAATCATGAAGATCATTAGCAACATTTTGATGAGCTTTAGGAAGCTCCAGAAAAATCTAGATACTGAAATAAGTATTTCAAGAAGATCAGTGAAAGGGGAAGACTGACTATTGAATATCTTATTCTCCCTTGGTCCTTTTGTGCAAAGATAAAGACGAGAAAAAGAGCACAAGACAGGGATGTACCTTTTTGGCAGTTATCTGGATCGAGATTGATGTCCTACATACAAAGTCTTTTTGAATCTGAGCTGATAGATCTGTAGTAGATGTTGTCTAAAGAGTAGATTTCCTTTGCAAACAATTTTGTAAGAATTTTGATTCCTTTTCTATGATTCAGATAATTCTTTGAAATATGGGCCAAGTTCCCAGAAACTAAATATCATATAACAGAGGGATCAATCAATGTTTCATGATATAGAGTTTTTGACTCTTAACCCTTTTCAAAATAATAGGTATGAAAGAAAATTTCTTTTTCTCGAGAAGGTGTTGGATTGATTTCAATCGTTAGCCTTATGTCAAGAAAGCTTGAATCATAAATCCTTTCAATTGAAGCATCCATCTGAAAATTTCATTTCATCTGGAGATAGTTATTCATAGTGCCAATTGATATAGATATCTGTCGTATGAATAAGTATCTCTCAATCATCATGGTAATCATACATCTCATGATTATTTGAAAACAAAATACATTTTCAAAATAGGTATATTTTAAAAAAATAATATTTATCTCATACTGAAATCCTTGACAAAAGTTTTAGAGGACTAAAACAAGTTTTTATTTTGTCATGCATTTGAATGGAGCATTCGAGGATCACAATTCTCAGGAGGTTAGTCGTGGCATAAAGGTAGAAGAGCCTGATCTCTGATAGCAATTGTTGGTCCACAATAATGCTCAAATAGGCTAGAGGGGGGGGGGTGAATAGCTTATAATGCCAATTTAAGAACTTTTCTTTTGAATATTCATAAAGCATAGTTTAGTTGGCAAATACAGATTATCAACTTGGTTATGTCTGCCGGTAGAGACTGTCGGTAGACTTACCCAAGGCAGAAGTAGAAACTCTGCCGATAATCAGTTTATTCAAATCAAAAGCCTTGTAAAAGATTTGTGCAACGGAAAGTAAAGAGTCTATGATTTGGAGAAGTCATAAGTGGCTGTACACGAATATATGTTCAGAACAACATCACACTTATTTCTTCTTTCAAATGCAGGTTTAGGAGATCAAATAGAGAGTGCTTTTTCTAAAGATAAATCATTTATAAAAACCTTATAGATATTTAAGGACTGGAAGATAAATCATTAGTAAAAGAACATATGAATTTATTCAAAGATAAATTATATATTACATCAGTCTAAATAATCAATGTACAATTTCTAGTTTTCTCCTCCTAAGTCATAGTCCTTATTTAATTATTAAGGTTGTTCAGATATAAAAATATATCTGAATGATTGAGTGCAAAGCACTCATCCTCCCAAGATGATTGATAATTGCACAATCAACAACATTTTTATAAGAATACAAATCTGAAGATATGAATGCAATATCTATAGACAGCTTTTTTTTTTTAAGGAAACAGGGACGGTACCCTGCAAATTTATTGAATAGAAATAAAAATACAAACTTGAGGGGAACAACCAGCCTTGCCCTTATAAATGGGAGGACTTAGGAGCCGAACCTCGAGAAAAAAACATACAAAGCTAAATTGAACATCTACGAAAACTGAAATAACCATATGCATCCATATGCAAAACATGCTTGACACTTTTTGGGAGAGAAGCAAAAGAATCATAGACCACCAAACTCCGATGTAAATGTGCTTCCGCAGCAAGCCTGTCCCCAACACTATTCTGTTCTCGAAAAACATGACGAAGATTGAAGCCTGTGAGTAACGAAAGACACTTGCGCAACTCATAAGAATATTCCCAAGGACCTTGATTCCCATGAACTAAAACATCCACCGCCACCTTCGAATATGATTCTACCGTCACTCCATGCAAGCCTAAACGAGTACAAAAAACTAGGCCATCTCGAAGAGCCTGAATTTCTGCTTTCATGTTAGATCCAGCCCCATAAAAATTGGAAAAAGCTGAGATAATCTCCCCATTAGAATTGCGGATAAGACCACCACCCATACACATACCATTCTTGGAGGAACCATCTGTATTTAATTTAAAAGAACCAGCATCGGGAGGAATCCAACGAATCCATTTACCACACCTGCGATGAGGTTGCTGAACATTAAAATGAAGACCTTGCATAGCCAAACAAGCTCGCAGACCACTTGAAGTTTTAGGCTGGAAGATAGTGAGCATATCTCGAACATGCCATAGAACCCGATTATATATTTTATCCACACACATGTCCAGACTGTCAAACGTAGCATCGCACCGTGCTTTCCACAATTCCCAGCATGTGAACATGAAAATACCAAGAAGACAAGCTCCATATTGACTTCATACTGATCCTTTTGCCCAGATTTAAAACAAATGCAGGATTGAAGTAGCCGAATTATTCTTATGAAACACCGAAGAGAATCTGCCCCAAACAGCTTTAGCCACTTTAGAATCAACAAAGAGGTGCGATACAGATTCTAAACCAGGATGAAGCCGGCAGCAAACACATTTGGAGACGAATGGAATGTGCTTAGCTTGAATGCAAAGGTCTACTGGGATAGCATTTTGAAACATTCGCCAAACAAAGCCACTAATCTTGAGCGGAATCCACTGTTGCCATATCTTTTTTGCCCACCAAACCGAAGGATAATGATTGCGAATCAAATTCCAGTAGGATGATGTCTGAAAGTCACCCGAAGGAGTGAGCGTCCAGACCAGTTTATCTGGAATATTATCCTGACAGTGCACTCGATCAATCAAAGGATGATGCGCCGGATCAATCAGATCATAAAAATCTGTTATACGAGACATAACATCGTTGACTTGCAGATTAATGTCTATCAGAAGAGGACCCTCCAAACGAACCCCGCACCAGTTAGAATCCCAAAAGGATATATTGCCTCTACCGACAATCCGCCGGCTATACTGAGAAACTTGCTCGAGATGAGTCATAACAGCCTTCCAAGAGGCAGTAGCCGAAGACATATTAAAATTCCCGAACAGGTTGCCATATTTCGAGTTGCAGAATTGAGCCCATAAACTATTATTTTTGAGCACACGCCAAGCCAATTTCGCATGAAGAGAGTGCATGACCTGATGTAAAGAGCGAATTCCTAGACCCCCTTCCTCCATAGGCCAACATAGAGTTTTCCACGCCACCCAATGAGTTCTTCGCTCCCCTTGCATACTCCAAAAGAAATCTGCCATAACCCGTTCAAGCCTTTCAATAACCTTCCTAGGAATCGAAAGAGCAGCCATAGCATAAACGGGCACGCTACAAAGAATCGATTTCAGTAAAGTAAGCTTTGCTCCAAAAGAAAGTAGCTTAGCCCACCATCCACTAATTATTTTAACCACCCTTGCCTCTAGATCCTCAAAGTAAATGCACTTGGTACGACCCGGATATATAGGAAGACCCAAATACTTCATCGGCCAGGATCGAAGAGAGCAACCAGTCCACCGAATAATCTGCTGAACCTTCCTATGAGAGGAGTATTTAGATACATGAAAACCACTTTTTTGGGTGTTAATGAGCTGCCCAGAACTTTGCTTATAAGAAGTAATTATTTTGCGAAGGCCAAGAATGGACGATTTGCTACCATTGCAAAATAAGAGCATATCATCTGCGTATAATAAGTGAGAGATCACCAAACCACCCCTACCATGATGAAAAGGATGAATCAAACCCAGTCTCATAGCCCTATTGAGATTTACTGAGAATATCTCTTGAGCTAAAATAAATAATATTGGAGATAAAGGGTCACCATGTCTAACACCTCGAGAGGACTTGAAAAAACCTGATGTAGTGCCATTGAACTTCAAGGTATACCAAATATTACCAATAAGATGCCGAATCAGCTGACTAAATTCTGAACAGAAACCAAAGGCCGTAAAAGATCGAAAAAGAAAATCCCATTCCAATCTATCGTAGGCCTTAGACATATCAAGCTTGAAAATAACATTACCTCCTCTAACTTTTTTATCAATTCTATGAACAAGCTCATTATCCAGAAGAATGTTTTCCTGGATGCTACGATCACGAACAAAGCCAGACTGCTCCAAAGAGATGATTTTCGGTAATAGAGAAAAGAGACGGGTTGCCAAGATGCGGGATATAATTTTGCATGAAAAATTACATAAACTGATAGGACGTAGATCATTAAGGACCTCCGGGTTATCAACCTTTGGAATTAAGACCAAAGTAGTGGCCGTCATACCCCTATGTAAAGAACCACCCGAAAAAAATTCCAGGACTGCAGCCACCACGTCATTTTTAATAACAGACCAACACCCTTGATAAAACCATCAAGTGAATCCATCAGAGCCCGAAGCACTGTTAGGATGTAGAGCCTTAACTGAAGTCCAAATTTCCTCTTCCGAAGGCTGACGAATGAGAGCTGCATTATCTTCCTGAGACACAGAAGGAGGAATATGGCTGAATATCACTTCATCTATCACATGAACTTTAGAAGTGAAAAGATCAGCGAAATAATCTACTGCCATCGGGCCAGTAATGTTGGAGTCCGAAGTATATGATCCATCCTCCAAACGTATCCGAACAGAATTCCTGTGAGAACGATCCTTGATACTGGCATGAAAATAGGCTGAGTTTCGATCGCCATCACATAGCCATAATTGACGAGAATTCTGCGCTGCTAACTCTTCATCCCATTTTAGCAGTTGGTCTAGCCGTTGCCTAGCAACTTTTAACTCTGAAGCAGTGGAGTCCTGATTTGTTAATTGCAACTCCAATTCCAAACGCAGAATATCATCCCGACACCTTTCTAAATTGCGTTGCACATGACCAAAAACATTCCAATTCCAATTCTTCAAAGCTGATCTAAGCAACTGAAGCTTTTTGAATAAAATATCCATAGCTGTACCATAAACTTGTCTACGCCATTGATCTTCTACAAATGATAAGAAGGATGGATGATCTAACCACATACGAAGAAACTTGAAAGAACCTTTTCGCTTCGTGTTGCTCGGCAATGAGACCAGCAAAGGAGAATGGTCTGAATCAGAAGTAGCCAAATGAGTCACCTTTAAAGAAGGATATGAAATCTTAAAATGTCTATTCACAAGCACCCGATCTAAACGCTTCCATATCCTATGAAGACCATCCTAGTTGTTACACCACGTGTAACGACTTCCTTCAAAACCTGAATCATCCAGCCCAGCTTGAAAAATAAAATCCTTGAAATTATCCATCTCCCGTAAATCACAAGGAGCCCCTCTGAGTTTTTCTCCCGAATTCGATATAACGTTGAAATCACCACCGACAAGCCAAGGAATCTGACAATGAGAGGAAAAAGCTACCAAATCAGCCCATAGGGTACGCCGTTCTTCTTTTGTACACTTTGCATAGATAAAACTAATGTTAGCATTAAACTCCTGACCCAATCGAACATTAACTGTAATGTATTGATTGCTACTTTCCAACAAAGTGACATCAACTTGATCATCCCATAAAATCCAAATGTGTTGATTGATAGGGTTTGCATGCATTTCGGAAGAAAAACATAATTTCCTACGTAAAACATGCAAACGATCGCCACTCGCCTTAGGCTTCAAAATAGCGCATAAAAAAGGCCTATGTTGTCTCTTAAGGAAATGAAGGTAATTCCTGGTTTGTTTATTACAAACACCCCGAGCATTCCATATGAGCATCGTCATTAAAGAAAACTTAATGAGAGGATTTACATTGGGCTCTAGAAGCAGCCCTAGTCATTCTAACATTCTGTTGGAGAAACTGAGCCTTTCTCCTATACTTGTGAAGATCTTTACAATATTGCATAAATGAGGGACGCAACACCATTGAATCAATATCCTGATCCGTTAAATAAACTTGCAAATCATGAGAGGAACCTTCGTCTTCATCAATCAAGGAAATAGCCCGTCTCCCATGAAGAGGGTTTCGATGAAGGACATCCTTCCAAAGATCAGTCATGTCATGGGTGATATTATTCCTGTTAATACCCCCTTCTTGTATTGTTGCACACCCTGACTGTTTCGTACCCGCCAACGAATCCCCGTCATTATCGTCATCCAGATCTACTAAAGTAGTAAAAGGATTGCTAACTGGAATACCTTCATTCAGATTACTAGAAGATTTATTATTTTTGCAACCATTAATAGGAACCCTACCTTCAATAACCTCAGCATCCTTCGTCCCATTAGAGTTAAGTCCTTGGGTATCAACGTGGTTAACTGGAGTATCATTAACTACCTTTGAAACCGATGGAGCAACATTAGTAACTTTACGGCGCGTAACTGGAGCCCAGACTTTCCTCTGATCAGTTTGTGGCACCGAATTATTATTGTTTGTGGGGTTGGGCTGATCAGCCAAAGAGGCCACCGTGGGAGTGTTATCAACCAATACCTCCTTTCCTTTGGCTTGAGCCATATTCCTCTTATCCCCATTCATGTTCAGAGTAGTAGCATTCCTGGAATCTATATCATGAGACCGCGTGTCTCGATGTTCCCCTTTTCTACAGACCTCCTTCGTGTGCCCAAGAAGGCCACAACCAAAACAATAATTAATATTCCCTTCAAAATCAAGGGATTGCCAAAACCCTTGATCTTTACTCGTACCTATCCAGAATCGAGTCGGCAATTTCTCCGATACATCTATCTCCACACATATCCGAGCAAACATAGGACGTGTCAACGCTAAGGTCTTGTCATCTGCCCGAAGGAATTTCCCAAGGGAATTACCAATGCACTGAAGGAAAGACGGATTAAAATAAGTCAACGGAAGCTGATGAAGCCTTACCCAAACAGCAACTTTTGTGGTGTCTTACGAAAAGTAAAATCAGGTGACCATCAGAAGGATCTATACATGCTAGATTGGATCATATGTGATTCCTTTGATAAAGCGAGAACAAGATAACAGATGAACCATAACATGCCTAAGGTCGAGTAAACCGACTACAAAGGGGCCATTAAGTTTCCAGGATCGAGCAATATCTTCTGAATGGCATGGACAGAAGGCCTTCCTGCCGAAAATT
The DNA here is from genome assembly GCA_013146195.2 of Codonopsis lanceolata. Lineage (NCBI taxonomy): Eukaryota > Viridiplantae > Streptophyta > Magnoliopsida > Asterales > Campanulaceae > Codonopsis > Codonopsis lanceolata. Next base: position 73,468,382 of record CM028382.1, on the reverse strand, counting down.
TCAGAATAATAGTATTTGAGAATTGTCTATCGGCAGTCTCAATCTCCAAAGGAGTAAAGATACATCCTGGTTCGCCATGGAAAGAATTAATTTGTCTATGAGCAAGAGGTATCGCCTGAAGAACAGGTTTCGCTACACCTACAAACGGTTTAGGTTGCCCTACAACCGTCGTATAGGATTTCAGATTGGAAGGGGTCGTGGAAGTAGGAGCCGTGGAGGCTTCAGGATTAACAACTACAGGAGGAACAAAGGTGGCAGGTGCCGGCAGCACTGCCTGAGGAAGGGTCCCCATTCCACCGTCGTCCGACGGCTGCATAGGTAGAAACCCTAATTAGGTTAGAAGGAGAGAGAAAGTCTAGAGAGAGAAAGTTTTTTTACTAAGCCTCATGATGGTTTTGTGTTAAATTAAAGGACTATAGACAGCTCTTCATTTTCTTCAGACATTGTACAACATCACTCTTCAGATCTTGATCTCTGCCTATTGAAGTTTTTGACCACTCTTCTCTCGTTTCCAGGATTTTCTTCCTTGCAATCCACTGAAGGTGTTTTGCAGGGAGCTGGATGAGTACACTGCAATCTGTTGTAGAAATCAGAGATACGTTGGTGAAGACGATCTCTTTTGGTGATTTCCTTTTCTATGAAGTTCTTGAGTAGATTGAGTAACTAGTTGCTCACTGTGATGCTCTATCACCGTAGTGCATACACATATATTTCTTCTCACTTATTTTCGAGCGTGAGAGCTGGTCTATATATAGGCGAGAATCAATATGATCGTTGAGAGATGGGTGCACGAAGATTTCTATCTGTTGGAGATATAGTGGTTGAAGACTATCAGATATAAATCTTTGTCCATAAGATCTCTGACATGTTTGGGTGGCGATTTCATCCTGTAGATCTTGGAACTCGTTGTCTGTCAGACTAGATTGATAGGTCTCTAAAGGGTAGGTCTGACGTCTGTTGCAATGTCAGGTGGTCTGTTCGATAAAGTAATTTGCTTTTTGACTTTAACAGACTACTTGAGTAAGAGAAAGTCTTGTAGCTTCAAGTATGTCAGGCTTTATGAGGCATAGACATATTTATCTTGATTTGATCGGCTAGTTGACTTTTCCCTGTAGCACGTGCGGATTTTGAAGTCTGCCGTTGGAGGGCTTCGTACCAGTGGAATCAAGTCTTCCGATGTAGGGGAGTTGATGTCTACCGGTACGAGCTTTCGAACTTGTGGCATGTTTGCCGCTGAAGGCTTTTGACATTGCTGCAAGTCTTCCGGTGCTACGTGCAATCTGAAGTGCTGTCTACTTTTGATCATCTTATAAGAGGTAGGACCAGATCAGGTTACACCTAATCTAAGACCTATGTGAAATCACACAAGTTGCCAAACTAACCGGTACGCAGACCTTTTAGCCACTTGTGATGTCTCACTTGTAATGGGGGCAAGCAAATCAAATATATATGGAATATGCAAGGTGATAATTAAATTATCAAGAAGCGTATTCCAATAATCAAAAATTATGAACGAGGAGTGGAGAAAAGTGTGATTGCCTTTGTGGGCTTCTCATAAGCTTGGATAATCTGTAGACTGATCCATTATTGCCAACAAGCATCTAAGTCAATAGCAGATGGGAAAAAGAGCTTTAAAAGAGAAAATACGGAAGATAAAAAGATCTAGCCTTGAATAATAGTGCTACCGATACATTCTTTTGCCAGGAAGAATGGGGGTACTAAGCAACTCACTTGTGTCTCATATCAGTCGGGAATTTTTCATGATAGATGGGAGTAAACTCTTCTAACCTCATGATTAGCAAAGACTGGTTTTCCTTAGTTTTTGACTGATGCCATGTGGCTCGAAAAAAGAGAAAGGGCTTTATTTAGATGTCTTGGAGGGACAATTTAATGACCTGGTTGGTTCTACACCATCGTGTATGTCATCCTATCGCTCTCACTATTCTCTCCTTCCTTCACTAAAGCAAAAGAATCCGAAATTTCTAAATCAGATGCCGAGCAAAATAAAGAGAAATTATACCTTTGTTGGATCCCATATCTAGAGTTGATCCGAGAACAGTGTTAGCAGATCGTATGGAATTCCTAGATGAAAAAGAGCCTCTTTCAGATCTTCTTTACAAAATATACCTTTCAACCAATTCTGGGACAGAAGCCTCCGCGGAAAAAATGATACAACCAATTATGGTAACCTCACCTTTCCTTAGCTACCTACCTCTACTATAGGAAATAAATAATTATTCTTGGTTCAAACTACTTCATTAGTGAGCTTCGAATTTAAATCTCCGTCTGGTTAGTATTACTACCTACGAATAGTGAACAGCTTTTGTGCATTCTCTTCCTACGTGAGCTTCCTATGATAAAGAAGTTTGCATTCCAGCTTCTAAATAGGCTTGACCTATAAAAGTAAACAGTTGGTAGATTCTCGTGAAATTAAAGCAATAGCATTCAGAGTGCATTTTGCTTCCTTCCCTACTTTAGATTTGCCAATGGAAGTGTCCTTCCTTTTAGAATTCTTTCGTTTCTGCTTCCTTCCCTCAATTTAGCACTTAGCTACCTAGCTCTAGTAAAAGCAAGAGCATATCTTTTTTTTTATTAATTAAGAAATAAAATACAAACTTGAGGGGGACAACCAGCCTTACCCTTATAAATGGGGGGACAAAGGAGCCTGACCTCGAAAACGAAGAATGCAATAAGAAAAGAATTAAGAAATTCGAACGTGGGAGGTGCCATTTTTGTCCAAGATATAATTCCCTCTAGGAAGAGTCGGCAAGTCTACTAGAGAGGGAAACTTGGAGTCCAAACGCGAATCAATAGCAAATTTGGCCAGACCGTCAGCAAATGAGTTAGCTTCTCTATAACAGTGTCGAAATGAAAATAAAGAGTCCCTTTGCATGGCTAAAATACGGCGGATAAAATAGTGAAGGAACCAAGGAGGATTATACCCTTTAGTGAGGCAATTGAATAAAATCATGGAGTCCATCTCAACTATAGCATTGCGAAAGCCATGAGAATGAAGCCATAAAACACCTTGAAAAAGAGCCTTGAACTCAGCTGTAGTGTTCGATGCATTACCATAATAGGAAGCGTAGGCATAGATAATATTACCCTCAGAATCACGGATGATACCTCCTCCTCCACTTAGGCCAGGATTTCCCCGACTGGCACCATCCGAATTCAGCTTGAGAAAGGGAGCTGGCGGCTTGGTCCAAGAAACAGCTTGAATATGGATTTGCCTTCGGATGGCAAAGAAAGAATGAGAGCCCAGGCTAGTTGGCAAAGAAAAGTAATTACCTCCTCCCATAATTAGAGATAAATCCTGAGAGATGGCTTGAATAATTGAGGCTAATGAAGAACCACTTTTATCAAATATAATGGCATTACGACATTTCCATATATGCCAAAGAATGAGTGAAGGAAGTAATTTATGAGCAGTCAACCTTGAACTCCAACCCGCCATACATCTATGCAAAACAGTACTGCCCGTGATGGAAAGATTATGAGATAAGCTGAATGCCGACCATATCGATGATGCCGACCATATCAACCATATCGAGGTTCATAAAAGTTGAAGATGTCGACATCCATGAGAAGTATGATTTTCGTGGGCTTTAGGGATTGGTTTCAGTTTCATAATCATGAGTATCGTCGAAGTTGTCTTCAGGCACCAAGTAGGTGATTTTTTAAACTTGTTTTCCTGCTAGCTCAGTATCTTTGTCCTATGATACAAAAATATTTTAAGTGTTTGAGCTATTTTAGTCGAGCTCATGGAGAGTTCAAGCTTGAGTCAACCCAAGTAAAATCCTTTTCAAGCTAAGTGTTTACATGTTAAGCCTCAAAAGAGCGGAACCTAAGTAAATAATGCTCCAAATCATATAATGTATCTCCCCTCTATTCCAATTCTTGGACATTACAAGCACCAAGTAGGTATATGTTCTTGTCATTGTCAGTATATATTATATGTACTTGTATATATGCTTATGCTTCACATGGACTTGGTTGCGTTGCGTTTTGGTACTTTGATGTTCTTGTTTTTGCCTAAGAAATATTGTAAGACCCCGATTCCCGGTTAGCTTGAATTGCGTGCAATGCTCGCACTTCTTCCCTTATGGATCGCTTATTTGATTTCTGAGAGAGTCTAGATGTGTATGAGAGATCACATTAAGACCAAAATACGTTTAAGAGATGTCATTTAGTTGTTAACTTGCTAAAGTCACAAGTCGTAACTCGACGATAATCGAAATGCGACGCGATTGAGAGTTTACTCGGGTTTTTGTGTTTCTGACCTCGATTTGGTCCTAGATCTTTACATGATGATTAAATAACATGTTTAGATGTGTTAGACTTCAATAAGGATGCATATATGTAAGTATTAGATATCATTCATAATATCCTTAATATGATTTAAATCTTGTTTGAATGCTTGTCGAATCGACGGTTTGATTGCTACTTTGCTACTTGTCGTTCTTCTTCTTTGTACAAATTTTTCGGTTGGTATTATTTTGACCCTAGATGACTAGGGGACATTGGGGAATTAACTTAGAATTATTTTTGAGTGGTCATGTAAACGTTTACACATGCTCGAGTTTGATTTTCGGAAATTCGCGTATTTCCGAAGGCCACGATAGGTCTGTAGTATTTTGGCCATAACTTTGTGTACGAAACTCGGAATTCGGATCCGTTTGATGTGTTAGAACCTAGACTCATAGAGATTTCTAAACATACCTTTTGTGTAATTTTAGGACGTTTATTTCGGTACAGGACCATTTTGTAAAATGACCCAAATTCTGGTCTACTATAGTTGACCACTCATTGTGTGTTAGACTTTCTATTTGGCCAACCTAACCCTACCCAAACCCAACCTAACCCACCCTAAACCACCCTAGTTTTACCTATCTATCCTCCTTTGCATTCTTGACAAGTTTTGGGAGCTCTGAGTGCATGCAAGCCACTTGGCAAGGAGAGAACATCAACATGCACTACATGCATTGGCCACTCTTCCCACTCACCTTTGCAAGCCTTGGGGAAGCCAATACACCCACTAAGCCTTCCATTTTCTGTCATCTCTTTCCAAAAACGTGGCTGATCATTTCTCTAAGGTTAGAGAGGAGTTCTTGAAGGTTCTTGGGTGATCAACAATGGTGGCCAAGTCTTGAGGAAGCCATTTCCAAAACCCAACCATAGAAGAGGAGAGGAGGTCAAGGAGATCACGTACCCACCTTTGCATGGACGTTTTGTACATCTTGTAGGACTGATTTAAGGTGAGTTACAACATCTCTTCTTATTTCTTTTAGCCTCATTGACCCTAGGGAAAACAATCTTGCTATATGAGGTCAATGAGAGCACATAGGACTTTGTAGAGATGCCATGTTCTAGTTTATGCTATGTGATGAATTTGGGGTTGTATGAACAGATTATAGACCTATTATAAACCATGATTTTGATGTCATTTAAGTGTGGTAATGCATGACAAACCATTCTACTTTGTTGTTTAAGTATTGGGAGCATATTGGATGAGATAGTTAGGCTTGTAGAGATGCCATGATCTTGTATGTGCTAAATGATGTATTTTGGGTTGTGTAAACAGATTATGATCAGTTTGTAAATCATAATTTTAATGCTATTTAAGTGTGATAATGCATGATAAATCATTCCATCTTGTTGTTTAAGCATTAGGAGCATGTTTGGTGAAATAGCTAGGCTTGTAGAGATGCTATGTTCACGTATATGCTAGATGTTACATTTTTGATTGTATGATCAGATTATAAACAGGTTATAAACAGGTTGTAAACCATGTTTAAGATGTTATTTATGTGTGATAATGTATGATAAATCACCCTACCTTGTTCTTTAAGCATTGGGAGCATGTTTGATGAAATAGTTAGGCTTGTAGAGATGTTATGTTCTCGTATATGCTAAATGTTACATTTTTGTTTGTATGATCAGATTATAAACAGATTATAAACCATGTTTATGATGTTATTTAAGTGTGATAATGTATGATAAATCATTCCATCTTGTTGTTTAAGCATTGGGAGCATGTTTGATGAAATAGTTAGGCTTATAGAGATGTTATGTTCTCGTATATGCTAAATGTTGCATTTTCGGTTGTATGATCAGATTATAAACAGATTATAAACCATGTTTATGATGTTATTTAAGTGTGATAATGTATTATAAATCATTCCATCTTGTTGTTTAAGCATTGGGAGCATGTTTGATGAAATAGTTAGGCTTATAGAGATGTTATGTTCTCGTATATGCTAAATGTTGCATTTTCGGTTGTATGATCAGATTATAAACAGATTATAAACCATGTTTATGATGTTATTTAAGTGTGATAATGTATTATAAATCATTCCATCTTGTTGTTTAAGCATTGGGAGCATGTTTGATAAAATAGTTAGGCTTGTAGAGATGCTTTGTTCTCGTATATGCTAAATGTTGCATTTTCGGTTGTATGATCAGATTATAAACCATGTTTATGATGTTATTTATGTGTGGTAATGTATGATAAATCACCCTACCTTGTTGTTTAAGCATTGGGAGCATGTTTGATGAAATGGTTAGGCTTGTAGAGATGCTATGTTCTCGTATATGCTAAATGTTGCATTTTCGGTTGTAAGAATAGATTATGAACAGATTATAAACCCTTATTATAATGTCATTTATGTGTAGTAATGTATGATAAATCACTCTGCCTTGTTGTTTAAGTGTTGGGAGCATGTTTGATGAAATGGTTATGCTTGTAGAGATGTCATGTTTCACTATATGCTAGATGATGAAATTTTGGTTGGATGAACATGTTGTAAAGTATGATTATGATGATATTCATGTGTAGAGATATATTATGAATTATGCTATCTTATTTGTTTAAGTGATGGGAGCATATTTGATGAAATGGTTAGACTCGTATTTGATGAAATAGAAAGAAGGAATATATATGCCTTGTTTGTGACTTCTATTATATGTTGACTAGTTAATTGTTTGATTGGAGTTTTATGGGTTTAATAACCTTAGTAAACAGATTGTAAAGTATGTTTATGATGATATTCAAGGGTAGATATATATGATAAATCATTCTATCTTGTTTGTTTAAGTGTTGGGAGCATGTTTGATGACTTGTGAATGAATATATATGCCTAACTTGTGACTGTGATTCTATGTTGCATACTTAAATGTTTGATTTGGGGTCTTATGAGTTTAATGACCTTAGTAACCTATTTATTCATGTTAGTATGGACATAGGAGAGTATTGAAGCCAACGGCTTCTATACCCTAATTTTTGAAAGATTGATTATGACTCAACGGAGTTGACCATTGGGTTAGTATGACATTAAGGAGTAATATGCCTAAGTCCTACGAATTTTGGGGTAGTATTAATGGAGGTTAAGCCTCCAAGCATTTTAAAGTGTATGAAGAACACTTGATGATTAGAGCCTTGATTTTATCTCTAATGTGATTATGTGCTAGTTGTGAAGTAAAAGCATGACTAGATGATTGTAGAGTACATGCTTACTTATTTGAGCATATGATAATATATTACATGTGCTTGAAGTTTGAGTCCAGCTGGAGTCGGTTTGTTGAGTTTTTGGGGCGGGACGATGCATCATCTTCACGAATTGTGAGATTCGTGATTTTGATGGATCGCCGCGCCGGATTGCACACACCCTCTATCGATGGCCACGGTAGGGAAGTAGTTGATCTCGCTTGTAGTATGGAAACATGACTTTGATAACTATCGAACTCGAGCGGGGAAATGTCTCGGGACGCCGATATCCACGAAAGGGATATCGAGGACACATAAAGGTTTTGCACATGTTTTTGCAGGAGCGACATGGCGGAAAAAGGGTAACGATATCACATCCCTTTTGTATGAATTGACTCACGAGTGCTTATATGTGAATAATGTGCTACGTGAATATGATATGATATGAAATGATGGTTGATTGAATTAATGAAATGTTATACTTGTTGATAACATGATATTCAAGATTGTTAAGTATGAATGCCTTGACATGATCATTTATGAAATGTATATTATGCCAATAACATGAATTATTATTGTTGAGCATGATGCCATGACAGGAAGTTATGTTAGTAACTTGCTAAGTCTTTATGACTTACTCATATTTGTTTTGATTGTTTTCCCTAGATCCGAGCCGTGCGAGTGGTTCGAAGTATTTATCAAGTTGCGTTGGTGAAGCTTTGACGAGGTTGCTACGTACCTTGTAATTTTAGTATGTTTTCTTTTGGCAAGGACGATGGGAACATAAAGTTATATAAACTTTATGTGGGGTAGCAAGACTTTGTGTGTTTGATTATTAGTACTTATGTTAATTAGTACTTAATGTTTTGAGAGCCGACATGTGTTAGTCGTGCCTTGTGTATTTTTGATGATCATGCTTTAGTTGTTTTAACCATGTATTGGTTAGTTTATTATGTTTGTTATCCGGCATGTTTTTAACCGTTAAGCATGTTAGACTAGAGTTGTAGACTTAGTTTAATGTTGGGTTCCGGCCGTAACGTCGCCGATGACTTGGTATATAACTGCTATAAATTATTATCACATGATTTTATTTTTGGACCAAGAGATTCATTATCTCTAAGGTTGTGTTAGTTTGAGCTTGTTAGCTCGGGCGCCACTGTTTAATTATATTACGCTTCCGCATGTGTTAAAGTTTTTGGCGTATAGCCGTTATGGTCTTACCCATTATTTGCTATTTGATTTTGTTATGTGCCTTTTGAAAGCGGCACGACCTCGGGATCTCGTCTTGGGATCCGGGTCGGGTCGCCACAAATATGTTCACCTTGTGTAATTATTAGATGAGTGCAAACACTGAAGATACTTCACATGCTAATGAGTTCATCAAAACACGAAGTAAAAATGATGGTTACATACCTCACAATGATACTAGAAGCCTAGTTGTAAGTAGTTTAATTAATCTTTCTCATTATTATATGGTTTCATTAATTTAATGTTCACTTATAAAAAATACTTTTGTTTTTGTTTTGTTTTTAGGAACGGATGAATGAAAAGCTAAACGAGGTACCCGAAGAGGAGCAAACAGAAGCTTATAAAGATCAAGTTTTTGTTGAACTTATGGGGCCTGATGGACATGGGTGTGTGAGAACTTTTGGTTCTGGACCATCTCCTCGTCATGTTTTGGGGGCTCGGTCATCTTTAACAACTACACCTTCCTGAGAGGTAATAGATAAAGCTAGTGGAGCTAAGGTAGTGCAAATATCATCTCATTACAAAAAGAAACAACAAGATTTTGAAAAGACACAAATGGAAACACTTGAAAAGGTGGAATGTATGCATTGCTTATTGGAGGTACATGGGCTATTGCCATTGTCACCATGTCCAGGCACAAATGGTGGCGGCTCTGGATCTAGTGTAAGGCAGGTATACGCTTATCGTGTTCACCCTTTCATTGAGTTGTTTATTTTTTGTGGAATTTTTGCTTATTATATTATTTTTATTGTAGGCTCGGATCAACCTTCCCAATTCTCCGATGGATGACTTGAGCTAGAAAATTCTAGGGATGACACTTTTGTTTTTAATAGATGTTGATACAAATTCGTAGTTTTTCTTTTGAATATGTGCTAATGCTTTTGATTTGTACATGTTGATATATTTTTATGGGTTTGCGTAACTTAATTAACTGGTATAACTTTGTATATGTATTTTCAAGAAATGCAATTGTTCTCTTTTTAATAATGTATGGTGGATTGGTTATTACAACACACCAAATGGTGGGCTAGCTTAGTATTTTTCTTATAGTGATTGCTTGGATCTGAATTGTGGGAATGTAATTAGGAGGGACACAACCGTCCCAAATACTTTTTGGTAGGGAATAACCAACCGTGCAAAATGTAGGTACGAATCAAACAAATCGTGCCAAATGTATTTTGGTAGGGCACACAAAACTGTGCCAAATGTAATTGGGAGGGTACATCAAACCATCCCAAACGTATTTGGGAGGGCAAATACAATCGTGCCAAAATGTAATTGGGAGGATAAATAAAACCCTGCCAAATGTAATTGGGAGGGCAAATAAAACCGTACCAAATGTAATTGGGAGGGTAGGAAAAACCGTCCCAAATACATTTTTGGGACGACATTTTGAAAAGCGTCGCCAATACGTGTCAATCGGCACAGACATGCAAAACTGTCCTCTCTTCTGTGCCAAATACTTTTTGGGACGGTTTAGGCCCGAGACAAATGTATTTGGCGCCCTTGTATTTGGGAGGGAGCCAAAACCGTCCCAATGTCGTCCCAAATACCTTTTGTGACGGTTTTGACAGTATTTGGGACGGTTTTTGGCCGTCCCAAATACTCCTATTTCTTGTAGTGAATTAGAGTATAATAACAACTATTTTACAAATAAGTTTGCGAGATAAAATTATATCAACCATACAATTTATCTGCATTATGTACAAATAAGCGCAGTTAGCTAAACGTAAGAACATTATGACTATTTTGCATTTTAAATATAAACGGGAAAGAGAATATACTTTTAATAATATGTGCATATAATATAATATTTATAGGCCCACAAAGTATAAATATCATCATTTTATTTACATATTTTGAATAAATAACTACGGGACAGAACCTAACTCTTGTAGCGTAAGTGTCTTAACCCGACACGCCTACGCTTAGGCGATAAGTGAGTGCTTCCCATGGCTTCTTGATAGAGAAAGTCTTTTCTCTTGTTGTTTTTGTTTTTGTTCTTATTGTTTTTTGTTGTCGTTGTGGTGGACGGTGTGTGGTGCTATGCCTAGAATAGGCAAATGTAGGACCCCAAACCTTTGTGTGTTTGGCTTCCTTGTTTTGCATGCTGAATTTCCTTAGCATTTCTTATTAGGATTGTTGTGAGAGCCTGGTTATGGGTGGTTAGGCTATCTAGCGGCCAATACCCTAGTAGTATGTGGTTGATACTCATATACTTGTTATAGTAACAAGTCGTAACTCGACGATAGTCAGAACACGACTCAGTTGAGAGTTTACTTGCATAGTTTGTTCCTATGACCTCGGTTTTACCCTAAGTCTTTATATGGTTATCTTGAGTGTTCTTCCATATGTTATAAACCTTGTGAGACTTATTCCCTAAGTCTATTTATGCTTTTCGTGTTATATGCATCACATTCATCTTTATCGCATTGCGTAAAGTGAACCTTATGTACGTTGTGTCTGTCGGAGTTTCGATACTCTATACTTGTTGTTTGAATTCATAGAAGTGTTCTAGTCCATACCCTGGACCATTATCATGTTTATATCCATGTGTTTGTACTTGTTCGATCATCGGTTCGATCGTTGGAAAGTTATTCCATAATCTCGACTTTCGTTTGTGTTGATTCTAAGTGTTGTTTGTGCATGTTACAGATGTGTTTTATGTTGGGTAACACCTTAGAATGATTGGGATTGATTTGAGTACCATTTGGACCAAGTTTTGAGTTTTTTTCTCTCCCTAGAGGACAAGGCGCTCGGCTAGAGACGACCGCACATTTTTGAGAACTTTGCATTCATGAAATCGTGACTAGGCGCTCGCCTACTCATTGTGGTAGGTGACCGCCTTTCCCCTATTTCTTCTTCAGGCATATTTGTTTTAAAAATGACTTTTGATGGGAAATTAATATCCTACCCCCAAAATTAACCCCTCATTTGGCCCTTGTAAGGGTAGGTTAGTCCTTAAACCCCCTATTAGGTCCATGATTTCCTCCCCTCTCCTCATTTGTGACTTCCACCGATTGAAGGAAAGAGAGAGAGAGAGACTAGGTGAGAACTAAGGTGAGATTGTAGGTTTTGGGAGATTGCCGGAGATCCAACCACTCGATTGTCCTTCAAACTCTACCATCGTGTTCCCCTTGTCGAAGAGCTCCACCTACACCGGATTAATTCTTGTTTCCTTTGTTTTCTTCTCGAGCTACGTATGCTTCTACCCATATCCTCTTTATCAAAACTAGCTACAAGTATGCTAGAGTGTATCTATCATGTCTACCATGTTTTATTTGTGATTTCTAAGACTATATGCTAAGGTTATATTGTTCCATGCCTTGAAAAATATATCTTTCATATGAGAGGGAATTGAGGGAAGTTGCTCAAGGGTTTTAGACTCTAAAACCACAACTTTAAGGTTTGATGAATCAATTTCACTGTGACTTTCATGCTTGTAGTTATGAACTAAGTTATGAATTTAGTGTCTTGACTCCTTGGAAATCATAAAAGGGTTTATTAATGTTTAGTTGACTCTAAGACGAAGTTCTACGGGTTTTGGGAATATTCGAGTCACCAATGTGTGATCGCGAGTAAAGGATGTTTGTAACGGTTTATGTTCGACATGTGATTATTGATAAGTTAGGACTTCAATTTAGGTCCCATTACTTGTGAGATTATGATCTACCCCTGTTTTGGACCCTATATAATTGGGGTTATTGGCAGAATAGATTACAAAGTTCGCGGTGGTAATATAGCTTTTAAGTTTGATATGTCCAAAGCCTATGATCGGTTGGAATGGCCTTTTCTCCTCCGTGCTCTTCATGCTTTTGGTTTCAATGATGGTGTGTGTGATTTGATTGAGAGGGTGATTAATAACATTTGGTACTATATTCGTATAAATGGAGCTAATTTCGGCTTCTTTAAATCTACGAGGGGGGTTCGACAGGGTGATCCTCTCTCCCCTCTTCTCTTTATTCTTGCTCAGGAAGTTCTCTCTGTTGCTCTTAAGAAAGGCTTTGCGAATGAAAGTTTTCTCCCCTTCTCCCACGGTCATGGTAATACGGTTATCTCTCACCTCCTTTATGCTGACGATATGATTTTATTTAGTAATGCTGGAAAGAAAACCATTATGAACCTGCGTCGTCTCTTTAACCAATATGAACAATGCTCGGGTCATATGGTGAATCTCCCTAAAAGCGGATTCTACACTTCCTCTCGTTTATCTAGAGTGAAAATTCAACGTATTGCTAGATGGGTAGGCTGTTCTCACCAAACTTTTCATATATTTGGGGCTCCTTTTATTTCGGGGTTAGGTGAAACGTTGTTATTTTGAGGATTTGGAAAACCGGGTTCTAAAAAGAATTAAGGGGTGGAAATCGAGACTTCTATCTTTTGGTGGGAAACTTATTCTCTTAAAGTCAGTTTTTTGCAGCATTCCTGTCTATGCTCTTGCGGCTATCAAAGTGCCTGTGGCGGTGATCAATCGTATGGAGAAAGATCTGGCTAGTTTCCTTTGGGGGAATTCGGGGGAAAATAGGATTCATCGGGTTTCTTGGGCCAACATTTGTAGACCTATTTCGGAGGGTGGCTTGGGACTTCGCTCTTTGGTGCAAATTAGGGACTCTCTTCATGCTAAGCTTGCTTGGAGTGTTCTCAAAGGCAATAGTCTTTTTACCCGTTTTATTGCCTCGAAATATCGTATAATGGATGGTTTTTCTGTTCCAGTGACCTCTTCTCATGTACGGCGCTCTATTCACTCACATATTGCGAATGTTTCTTCTCTTAGCCGTTGGATTGTGGTTAAGGGCGACAATTCTTTTTTGAAAGATAACTGGCTGGGCTATCGGTTGATTGGTCCTCTCCCTATTGATGCTAGGCTTTCAGTTCGGCAGGCTCTCTCACAATTGCCTTTGCTCCTTCCGTTAATTCCTTCTCGTCATCATGTTGCTATTAATCACATATACCTACAAGACAACTCTCCGAATAAGTTAGTCTTCACTCTAACTAATTCTGGGGATTTTGAAACCAAAGCCTATTTGAATCACCGCCGTCTGAATCAAGCTATCCTTCCTTGGGCTTCTAAAATATGGAAGGGGTGGATTCCCACCAAAATCAGTTCGTTTGGATGGAAAATAATTCCTGGCACTCTTCCCGTAGACCTGCAGTTGCACTTGAAATAGGTTCCCATAGTTTCTCGGTGTATGTGTTATGTAGTTAACCCTGATCGGGAGTCCCTCTCACATCTCTTCCTACACTCAAAAATTGCTCGTCATCTTTTGCAAAGGCTTGCCCTCCCTTTCAACAAGATTGACAACTAAACTTCTATTGGGCATCTTTTTCAGATATGGATGGGGTGTAAGACCCCGAACCTTCGTGTAATGGACCTTCTCGTTTTGCGTGTCATTTAATCATGACCTTTCTTACTTTGATTGAGGAAAAGGACCTTGATTGGTGTAGGTAGGCTATCTAGAAGCCAATACCTTAGTTCCCTATGTTCCATAGAGCTTAACTAGTTAAAGTTACAAGTCGCATACCAACGCTGTTCGTTACTCGACTCGGTTTAGAGTTTTCTCGCGTAGTTCTTTCGTGAGACCTCCATTGTACTCTTAGTCATTCCTCCACTTGTCTTGCGGATTATTTGAGTCTCATAAGGCCTTGGTACACAAGTTTTATGCTTGTTTGAGTTGCATTCACCCAACCGGTGCATAACTTTCAGTCCTAGACCCATTCGCCTTCGTTTTAGACTTAAACCATCGTTCCAACTCGACAACCGAACATCCTAGGAGATGTTCGTTCCAGACAACCGAACAGTGTTCCTGACATCAGCTTTGTGCTGGTTTGATTTCTGGCGTGAAACTCCTATTCTACCCTTACTTAACCCTTGCCCTTTCACTAATTTGAGGGTATATTAGTCCTTAATCACCCTTATAACCCCAAACACTCCTATCCTCTCTTCATTAGTGATCGCCTTCAGCCGTGAACGGGAAGGAGAGAGTGCGGGAGATTGAGCGTGCGACTAGTGCGTGTTCCGGCGATTCCCGGAGTTCCGGCCATCCGTTTAACGAGCCGAGACCACCGTCGCGAAGCCCTTTCTGAGTATATCATTTCCCTTGGGTTTGTTTCCCTCTTCCTAGTCGTTTGTGGCTCGATAAAGGTACGATACCGAAACCCTAGTTTCTCTCTCTAACTCAATGTTGATGTTAGGTTGCTAGAGACTTGTTCCATGTGATTTGTCATTGTAATACATGTCGAATGAGATTGTTATAATACATGGATATCAATCGAAATGAGATGTTGAAAGTTGATGGATATCAATCTATGAAAGTTAGGGTTTGAACCCAAACGATTATGACTGGGTATATTGGAATAGCTATGGTTTAAGATTGATTGTGGTTGGGTTTAGAAACCCGGATAAATTGGAAATCCTGAAATTATGCCTTGACCTAGAGTTTGAGACTTTGAAATTTGACTCAAATGGAATCATGGAATTATAGAAGTTGTTATTCGAGTCTTAGGATAAACCCCTATGATTACTTGTACTCGTTGAATCTAAATCATGAAATCTTGAGGTTTGGTCGGGTGAGACCGAATTGGTGTTAAGATCGAATTGTGGCTTAGGACTCTAATGGAGGACCTTTAGTGATATTAAGTACAAGATTATCTCTAGTCTTTGGATTGGTTTTGTGTGGGTCACAAATGCACGACTTGAATGAGAGACCTTTGGATTGGTTCGATTATGAATTAGAACTGTTGATGCTTGTCGGACTTCAAATGAAGTCCCGAAACATGTAAGGATGTGATCTATGCTTGTATGAAACCTAAGGGATCATGATTGTTGTTATTGAATGCCGACTCTCTAAAGTCGCCTTGTGAATGTTTTGGGAAGACCAAGATAATAAATTGAGGACCATTCTATGAGATGATTTGGATTGGGACTACCTTAGTACTTTATACATGGAGTCTACTGGCAAAACCCGCTAGGATAACTAAGTTGTTATCTAAGACTAGCCAATACGGTTGACCTTACGAATGATCGTCACTCTAGTGTTTACCTAAGTATTGGACTACTATAGACCTTTGGGTTATAGAATGAAGAATTATTCTCGGAAGACTTTATTACCTACAAGTAAATGGCTTATGATCCTAGACTAACTGTATGATGGATTGAGGGCTGAGTTACAACCTAACTTGGTTTCACATTTAAATACGAAATACTATGTACAATTGATATTAGGGCTAAAAGCATGATTTCCTACCTTGTCATGAATTGATTCTTCTACATGTTTCTATAATACGAATTATAAGCATATTGAATGTACTTGCCCCCATGCTTGATCTGTTATTCAGTTAATGATTTATACTGAACTTGGATTCTACTATTAAGTGGAATTATGAATTGGAATTGAAGTAAGCTTGACTTGATAATGATCAACTTAGGCTTCCCTTATATACTTGACTTAGTGACTTTTCACTAAGGTTCCTAAATGGAACAAGAACCTAGTCATGCTTCAAGTGAGAACATAGAAAAGAGTCTTGGAACACATATAGTGTTCCCACTCTACTTGGTTGAAATTATGGAAATGACTCAACGGAGTCGACACTAGTGAGCTATTGAACAATACCGGCTCAATGATCAATCCCTACGACGTTATTACATACGTTCCACTAGAAAACTATTTCTAGACTCTTGAATTGGATTGACTATCATGCTTGTACTTACATGTCATAATAAATGCATGTTTGACACACAGAGTTCGCTCTTGTCGAGCTCAATCTTGATTGTTTATTGATTAGAATTATCTACTTGTCTTGAACGAGGACGCTCTTGTCGGACTCGTTCCATACTTGTTTAATTGTTGAGTAAATATTACTTGGCATTGCAAAAGTCCAGCTGGCATACTTGTCTTGTCCCGATGGTAACGATGCATCGTCGTCACGAATTGGGAGATTCGTGGTAGTGATGGGTCACCAGCCCATCATCCCGCACACACCCTCCACTGCCGGCCACAGTGGGGAAGAGCTCTCTTTGGCCAATCAATACGAGCCCATTGAGTGTCTTCATGTATCCCGAGCATCCCTTGGAATGTATTATCACACCCATCGATTCATGCACGATCATGAAGGTGTTTGCCTTGCAGGAACTATGCAGCGGCCCGGCTCTTCAAATATCCTTATACTATGTGACTTATGTGCAATAATGTGCATCTTGAATATATGATCTCTATGCTCATATATACTTGTCCTTGATTTCTTGACATTTGTGATGAGTTTATACATCTTCACCTAATGATTCTACGAGAGACTTGATACGTGTATACATGTAAATATGCATACTTTACTTAATTATTCTATAAGATACCTGGGATGTTTCATGTTAAGACATACGTCCCGAACTATACGATTATTCTTGTCACTTGCCTCCTGACTTTCTTGATTGTATGTGAACATGGGATTCACCCTAGTTCATCTTGGTAGCCTGGTAAAGGAACGGTTCTGTACAGTACAACCTGACTTCTGGATCCTCGTCGTCGTAATCCGATTTCATTTCTACTTATGAGAATGTTTCGATTATGTTATATTTTATTGTAGTAGCGTACTGGGTCATTATGACTCATCCCGTACTTTGTTCTCTAATTGCAGTTTCAGTAGCTGTGTTGAGGTTGAGTAGATCGTGACTGTAGCAGATCGCGGTTGACCGATAGATCGAGATTTGATTGGGTAGTTCGTGATTTTAGTAGCCGACTTCCCCGAGCAGTAGTTGTGGAGTTTTACTTCCTTTAGCATTGTCTCTTGTTCATGTACCTTGCTATTCTTGTGAGACTGATATCTTGTAAAGTTACTTAGACTTTATGGTCGGGTAGATACTTGAGTTTCTGTATTAGTTCGTTCTTGGGCCGACGTGTTGTGTCGTGCCTTGTTCGTGTTTTCCATATCTATTTCATTTGTCTCCCGGGCACGCAGTAGCCTTGGGGCTTTTCTCTATTTTAGTTACTATTGCTGTTGGTTAACCCCGATATGCCTTAGCCGTGGTAATTGTTATATCAGGTTTGTTCTTTGTTGAAACGCCGGCCTGGAGTGCCGATGGTTTGTTCAGCGTCTGCAATGTTGCGGCACGCGAGTCTTGTTTTCCCCTTCGGGAGAATATTGTCTCTCTTGGTTTCTTGACTTTGTTTTCGAGCCTTAAGCTTGGGACTTCTTTCCCCTACCGCTTCCACAGATTCGTTTCTTCGTGACCCGTATTTTCGTATACGGCTTCTCTACCTTTGTTGAGCTCGTTAGCTCAACTATCCGACTCACACTACTGTTTTGCAAGTGCTTGTCCTCTTCTTGCCTTGTCCTTGCGTCACGACTTCGGGATTCCGTTCCAGAATCCAGGTCGGGTCGCCACAGTTGGTAACAGTGCTTATGTTAGCTATAAGCCAGGATAGGTTCCATGGCCTTGGTTGCGTTTGGGATTGTCGTCGAGTATTTATCGTCGAGTGTTCTTGTTAGTGCCTATTCGACATGTTCTTTTATACAAGTATAGGACTTGGAGTACTAAGTTCGACTTGGTCTATATTGCCGTGAGTGCAAGCTTGTGTCTAGGAGTATCATATTCCTCTTATGTTGCTTTTAAGCTGTAGTTATACCAAGAGTGTGTGTTGCTGCTTTGTAGAGCTATTGTTTCTTGTCTGTTGTGAGTGACCAAATAAGTCATAGCAATCGGAATAAAATGAGCCGACTTCGTGAGCCGATCAACAACAACCCAAACGGCATCAAAACCTCTACGAGTACGTGGAAATCCCGAAACAAAATCCATCGTAACATGTTCCCATTTCCACTCCGGAATATCCAATGGCTATAACAACCCCGCAGGTCTTTGGTGTTCCGCCTTCACCTGCTGACAAGTTAGACACCTCGACACATAATCCGCTATCTGTCGCTTCATGCCATTCCACCAAAATTGTTTCTTCAAATCCCTATACATTTTCGTACTCCCCGGATGGATAGTATACTTTGCTTTGTGAGCTTCATCCAACACAAGTCGCTTCACATCCTCAACTGAAGGAACACAAACTCTACCCTTGAAAGTCAAAAATCCATCTTGGTTCATCGCGAACTCGTACTCCTTATCCCCACTCAAACCATAAACCTAGACTCAGTCTCCGAGTCTACTATCTTAAAAACCAACCAAGGAGGCAAAAATCAAACTACCAAAAATCCCACATTCACGAGTTCGAAAATTTTCAATAACTATAATACCAAGCACTTTAGGTTGAAAATATCTTGACTCATACTTGAGTTGCATAACACTCACAAATTCCATGACTAATTAATTAAGCATGTGAATTCCAATTATATCATCGGAGTGTATCCAAGGACTTTATAAACATAAGTCTCCCGAAACTATATGCTTCGGAGCTACAACATGGAATATAAATACAAAAATTCTAAATCATGAGAGGTAAAGATGGCCGATAGAGCAATTCACAACTTAAGGAAGAGTGTTCCACAACACACTTCTAAACAAGTAAGTTAACATTCAGGATCATGCAAGTCATACTCGCAACTTCCAAATAATAGACAATGCACATAAGAGCACATAATAGCATCATGTGAAAATTTATTCCATTTATTTTCCTTTTCTTCTGGTAAGAGGTTTAGTCAATTTCTAACCTGCCTACTACCAATCCTAGTCCACCAACGAGCCTCTTTTGATCACCAATTTAGGGTACCGGCTAAATTGGATTTCAAAAGCTTTCGTTGCAAGGATGCGAAGACCATGAGAAAAATCTTAAGCATCCTTTACTACAGTCTCACATAATCATGCAACAATGTAATCATGGCATATTCACAAGGCATGAGAATCAAGATTTTATCATGCTATACTTTAAACAAATTACCCTTGTAAACCATGTCTTTTCTTTTAACAAAATGCATCTACCATGCATGCTCATATACAAAAATCATGTATTAATTCTCCTTTTAAAATAATACACGCACCGGTACAAGTTATGTCTATACTTCCTAATCCCAAATATATTTTACTCATAATTTAATCATCAACGAAATAATGAAATTCCTATCATTAGCAGTGTCGCATGTACACATGTATATCATGCAAGTACGATACAAAATAACCAAGTATCATCATACATCATCTCATATACTCCATGTAACTCCCACGATTCATGTAATGCGTAGAACTCAGGTAGCTCATAACCATGCATATCAGTTAATCGAACAGCTATTATAGCACATGAGATTTCTAAACTTATTCATACATGTTTATATCGCAAAACTGAGAAGATGTACGCATAAACTTCCCTCGTGATAATTTTCTAGACAATGGCCACTCTAACAAATAACAAGGTTCGTATATTCACTATACTCGTCTAACAATACTTCCATAGTAACTCCAAAGAAAAGAGGTAACATTCACTCTAGTACTCACAACCATCAAAACTCTGTAAAGTCTTTCATTACCTTAGTCCCAAAATCTCGTATTCGTCAAAACACACACGAAATACTCTCGCGCGGCAACGACACGCTATTAGTCGCGATTTAACGGTATACTTGCTCGTAATAACCGTAATTCATCTCAGACCCGCCAAGAATCAATCGTGCGATTCAAGCGCATCCTACTCGCATAAAAATCACACAACAAAGTATAATTATTTTACTTTCACACACCTCTCTATAGAGCATACAAATTAACACACCACTAGTAATCACCCCTAGTAACATTATCACATATACATTCTTCATATATGCATGACATTGCCATATATATAGGCATACTAAAATCACATTTTCATACCATAATTGATTGCCTACCGACAGATCAAGATTCAACCCAAAACCATAAACCAATCCTATACCGGGACATCCTCCTCAATAATATCCATAAATCGAGGAAAGCAAAAATAATTAAATCTCAACACACAATGCAATGTATGTATTAATGCATATGAGCTATCGATACAACGTGCACTCATAATAGCGATAATAGCAACCATAATATCCGTATAATGAATTACCTCCTATCCAAGGTAGGTCTCAAAACTCCGCAGTGGCCAACCGCCACGTACGCAAACAACCTCAAACCCTAGCTCGTCTATAACCATTTCACTAAGGGTCACTAGACTGTTTATTAGCGCTCTTAGAGTCATTAATCCTCAATTTAAGGCAATCCACTCTAATGTGATCACCACCATAAACTAAACACTTGTCTATATTGCTCCAACACCTACACTTGGTGTCCCATTTCTCAAACGAAATTTATACAACAATTTATCACCTCTTCATCTATGACTGTAGGTAAAAGCATCACTCCGCTTACTAGTCCACGGATTTGCCAGCACAGTTTCAGGAGGTACCAACTGCCCTCTAACCACATCATCAACCTTAATATTTAACTTTTTCTCATGAGTATAGTCCACAGCCCCTCTAAAATTCGCAAGCTGTTATGGAATAAATTGCCTGTAATATTTTATCCTTAATCCTTAACTCTTCACAATTCATGGAGTCTTCCTAGTCTCATTCGGTACTAAGTACCCCTACTCAAATGAGCTAATTCTGTGATCTTCACTGAAATATTAGATCACAATATCATCATATTTGCCACCAATTCTCCGGTGGATTCCCAATCATGGATACTACTAGTACCACCTTATACTTATAAACATTGGCACCTCTACTAGTGCTAACACCCATTCCAGTTCAAACATCTTAACATACTATAACTCTCGACGTTAAGATATAACAAATCACACAAAACCAACCCCCAAACTAGGCCAAGGAACCTATCCTGGCAGACAGCTAACCAATAGCTCTGATACCAACTGTGACGACCCGACCCGGATCCCAAGACGAAATCCCAAGGTCGTGCCGCCGGAAGCAAATAACAACAAACAAATAGCAAATAATGGGTAGGGCCATAACGGCGATACGCCAATAACTCAAAACATATGCGGAAGTGAAATATATTAAAACAGTGGCGCCCGAGCTAACAAGCTCAAACTAAAAACAACCAAAGAGATATTAAATCTCTCGGTCCAAAAATTCGACTCGCGTGCCGCAACATTGGGCACGTAGGACAAACTCCCTGTCATGCAATTCAATATAGAGCATAATATAAACCAAGTCATCGGCGAAGCTACGGCCGGAACCCAACATTAAACTAAGTCTAAGACTCTAGTCTAACAGCTCAACGGCTAAAAACATGCCGGAGAACAAACATAATAATCAACTAGCAATGTAACATGCTAAACATATTCACCAATAAACCAAGCACGACTAACATCAGTCGGCTACCAACGATATAAGTACTAATAATTATAAGTACTAACAACAAGAAAACATATGGAATCATAACCATAAATATACACCAAGCACAACCACCACCGGTTGGCTACCAAAAGAATAGGCTAACAACATAATTACAACATTTCAATCACATTAAGGTTTGCTACCCAACATGAAGTTTACATAACTTCATCTTTCCCAACGACCTCACCAAAAGCAAAATAAATCATCTAAGTAGCAACCTGCCAAAAGTAATGCTTCGTCAACGTAACCTTCTTGATTTACTTGGATCCGCTCGTGCGACTCGGATCTAGGGAAAACAACCAACAAATAAAAGTAAGTCACAATGACTTAGTAAGTTACTAACCGTAACTTCCTATCATGGCATAATGCTCAATCATAAATTACATCATGCTATCGTCATGAAATAACCTTATATAAAATCATGTTATGGCATCCATGCTCAACATTAATAAAACATGTTATCATTGTAGTATAACATCTCACTAAAATCCACGTCAAGGCATTTTATGCTTAACGATCATAATCCTTGTTATTGGTATAACATAGCCTTCCAATAATTACATGTCAAGGCATATAAGTTTAACAACAATAATTCATGCTTCTGGCATAATACCACATTCCAATAATATTCATGTTAAAGCATATTAGCTTAACAACAGTAATTCATGTTATTGTTATAACATAGCCTTCCTCATAATATTCATGTCAAGGCATATAAACTTAACAACAATGATCCATGCTTTTGGCATAATACATCATTCAAATAATTTTCATGTTTAAGCATTCATGCTTAACAACCTTAAACAACATGTTATCTCTCAAGTATAACATTTAAGAAACCAAAACAACCATCATATCATATCCAAATCACCAAGCACATTATTCACATAAGCACTTGTGAAACAATTCATATAAAAGGGATATGATACCATTACCAATTCTTCCGCGCGTGTCGCTCCTGCAAAAACACGTGCAAAACCTTTATGTGCCCTCGCCCTCGATATCCTCTCGTAGATATCGACGGCGTCCCGAGACAGATCTCCGCTCGAGTTCCATAGTTATCAAAGTCATGTGTATTACTACAACTAAGATAAACTACTTCCCCACCGTGGCCATCGATGGAGGGGTGTGTGCAAACCCGGCACGGCGATCCATCGCGATCACGAATCTCACAATTCGTGAAGACGATGTATCGTCCCACCAAAGACTCAACAGACCGACGCCAGCTGGACTCAAAACCCAAGCACAAGTAATATATACTCATATGCTCAAAACAAGTAGGTAAACACTCTACCAACAAACTAGTCATGCATTTCATCCACAACTAGCATAAATATCACAACCGAGAATCATATAAGCTCTCTTAATCAAGTGTACTTCACACACTTCAAAACTTCTTGGAGGCTCGACCTCCATGAATTCTACCCAAAATTCCATAGGACTTAAGATTATAGTTCCTAGGATCCATACTAACCCAAAGGTTGACTCCGTTGAGTCCAATCTAAACTTTCTGAAAATTCAAGGAATAGAAGCATAGGCTTCAACATCCCCATATGTTCATAACTATCGCCAAAACCATAATCCCAATGTTCAATAAACTCACATAAACCCCACAAATTACTTAACAATGCAACTTAGAACAAATTGGCCATCTTGTGCATAAATTCATTCAAGTCACCTTACCAATCATAATCTTCAAATCATGATTAAATCATACAACATGGTTTAATATACTCTATTAAACATGTAAAACATAGTAATCAAGCTCACATCAATAATTTGCAAGCTAAAACAAAATTAGGGCAAAACACCCTCCAAGTATCTCTACCAAATCAACTTCAATACTCATGGATAATCAACATAACCAAGTTCAATAGACTATTTAGAACATGAATTTCACATAAATCATGGTCTCACATAAGTTCAATCAAGTTCTATCATCAATTTGAAAACCTAGGGTTCATGCATCTCTACAAACCCTAACAATGGCTTCCATTGACCTCACATAGCACAAATGGTTGTTTCCCTAGGGTCAATGGAGCCCAAAAGAAAAGGAAGAGAGGTAGAAACTTACCCGAAATCAGCCCTCACAAACTGAAATTTCGAAACCCAAGAGATGATGTCTTCTCCTCAACTCTTTCTTCAAGTTCACGGGTAGGAAGGGGGAAAGAACGACCCAAGGCTGTGGCTTCCAAGCTCAAGCCCTTCAAGAATCCAAGAATCTCCTTCTCAAGCTCTCTCTCTAGCTCTCTATTGAGCGCTCACAGAAGAAACAAGGCTGAAGTCGTATTCTGGTTTAGCCGAACAATGAGAAAGAATGCGTTGGCTTTTGATTTTATATGGGGGATTAGTTCCCCTAATCACCCACTAATCAACCTCTAAACCCCTAATAGATGTTTAGGACTAGTATTAGGCTAAGTAAATGGGTTAAGGTTAGGTTTAGATTGGGTTTAAGTGGTTAAAAATTCGGACAGCGCACAAAAGAAGCAAAATCCCGTAATTCTGGATTTATGACCCTTGCGGTCGCATCCTATAGGAGTGATGCGAGCGCATCCTCCTGATATACTCCTTCCGGCTTTTTCTTGCTTCCTTGCTCGATCCCGGACTCTCCCGCGTGCATTCTCGAGTCCTTCCAAGCCAAAAATGGTCTACAATCCAACCTTAATATCCTCCAAACAATAACTAAAACAATCAAGCCTCTAACCTCAACAAAACAAGGCCAAGAACTCAGGCGAAACTCTCCCGAACGACAACCGAAAAAGTCAAACGAAGAAGGGTTAACGCTAGAATCAAACTAGCAACCAAACCGACAATGCAACAAGCATCTAACCAACATCCAAGGCATGTAAATGATATTATGAATGCCTTCTAACAATTATCCATGTGATTACAACATAAATCACAAACCCGAGACTCAACGCATCTCGCGAAAGAAAAATGCATACGTGCATCTCAAACGACGTCAACGATCATGCTATTGACTCTAAACACATACGGGAGCTAAATGAACATATTTATAATGATTATAAGTGTATGAATTCATGCATAACACAAGCCAGCAACATTTTAGGGTTTTACATTCTCCCCTACTTTAAGGAATTTAGCCCCTAAATTCTTACCGTGGTCATCAAACAAATGAGGATACTTCTCACGCATCTCCAATTCGGTCTCCCAAGTTGCTTCCTCGATCTCATGATTCTTCCAAAGGACTTTCACCAATGGAATTCTCTTGCTCCTCAAAACTTGCTCTTTAGTGTCAAGTATCTTCACCGGCTGCTCAACATAAGACAAGTCCGGCTGAAAAGTAATCTCCTCATACTCAAGAACATGGGAATCATCCTTAAGATATTTCCGAAGCATAGACACATGAAATACATTATGGATCTCCGACAAAGACGGCGGTAAAGCCACTATGTATGCCAAACTCCCAACTCGCTCCAGAATCTCAAAGGGTCCAACGAACCTCGGTGATAATTTCCCTTTCTTTCCAAATCTCTTAGTACCCCTTCTAGGCGATACCTTAAGAAACACAAAGTCTCCAACCTGAAACTCCAAATCTCTCCTTCTATTATCCGCATAACTTTTCCGTCGACTTTGAGCGGTGAGTAATCTATCCCGAATTAATTTCACACTCTCAACTGACTGCTGAACAATCTCTGAACTCCATAATTTTGTTTCTCCAACCTCGTCCCAACAAATAGGAGATCTACACTTCCTCCCATAAAGAGCCTCATACGGTGCCATCTCAATGCTCGATTGGTAACTATTGTTGTACGCAAACTCCGCCAAAGGAAGGTGTGTATCCCAACTCCCTTTAAAATCAATCGTACAAGCCCGTAACATATCCTCAAGTATCTGAATCGTTCTCTCGGACTGTCCGTCTGACTGAGGGTGAAAAGCTATGCTAAAATTCAACTTGGTCCCCATAGCTTCTACCAAAACCTCGATGTAAACCTCGGATCCCGGTCCGAAACAATACTAACTGGAACCCCGTGCAATCTAATAATCTCCTGCACATACAACGCCGCTAGCTGACTCAAAGAATAAGTCATAGCAATCGGAATAAAATGAGCCGACTTCGTGAGCCGATCAACAACAACCCAAACGGCATCAAAACCTCTACGAGTACGTGGAAATCCCGAAACAAAATCCATCGTAACATGTTCCCATTTCCACTCCGGAATATCCAATGGCTATAACAACCCCGCAGGTCTTTGGTGTTCTGCCTTCACCTGCTTACAAGTTAGACACCTCGACACATAATCCGCTATCTGTCGCTTCATGCCATTCCACCAAAATTGTTTCTTCAAATCCCTATACATTTTCGTACTCCCCGGATGGATAGTATACTTTGCTTTGTGAGCTTCATCCAACACAAGTCGCTTCACATCCTCAACTGAAGGAACACAAACTCTACCCTTGAAAGTCAAAAATCCATCTTGGTTCATCGCGAACTCGTACTCCTTATCCCCACTCAAACCATAAACCTAGACTCAGTCTCCGAGTCTACTATCTTAAAAACCAACCAAGGAGGCAAAAATCAAACTACCAAAAATCCCACATTCACGAGTTCGAAAATTTTCAATAACTATCATACCAAGCACTTTAGGTTGAAAATATCTTGACTCATACTTGACATTGTCGGACGCTCTTGTCGGACTCGTTCCATACTTGTTTAATTGTTGAGTAAATATTACTTGGCATTGCAAAAGTCCACCTGGCATATTTGTCTTGTCCCGATGGTAACGATGCATCGCCGTCACGAATTATGAGATTCGTGGTAGTGATGGGTCGCCAGCCCATCGTCCCGCACACACCCTCCACTGCCGGCCACAGTGGGGAAGAGATCTCTTTGGACAATCAATACGTGCCCATTGAGTGTCTTCATGTATCCCGAGCATCCCTCAGAAGATCGATGTATTATCACACCCATCGATTCATGCACGATCATGAAGGTGTTTGCCTTGCAGGAACTAGGCAGCCGCCCGGCTCTTCAAATATCCTTATACTATGTGACTTATGTGCAATAATGTGCATCTTGAATATATGTCTCTATGCTCATATATACTTGTCCTTGATTGCTTGACATTTGTGATGAGTTTATACATCTTCACCTAATGATTCGACGAGAGACTTGATACGTGTATACATGTAAATATGCATACTTTACTTAATTATTCTATAAGATACCTGGGATGTTTCATGTTAAGACATACGTCCCGAACTATACGATTATTCTTGTCACTTGCCTCCTGACTTACTTGATTGTCTATGAACAGGGGATTCACCTTAGTTCATCTTGGTAGCCTGGTAAAGGAACGATTCTGTACTGTACAACCTGACTTCTGGATCCTCGTCGTCGTAACCCGATTTCATTTCTACTTATGAGAATGTTTCGACTATGTTATATTGTATTGTAGTAGCGTACTGGGTCATTATGACTCATCCCGTAATTTGTTCTCTAGTTGCAGTTTCAGTAGCTGTGTTGAGGTCGAGTAGATCGTGACTGTAGCAGATCGCGGTTGACCGATAGATCGAGATTTGATCGGGTAGTTCGTGATTTTAGTAGCCGACTTCCCCGAGCAGTAGTTGTGGAGTTTTACTTCCTTTACCATTGTCTCTTGTTCATGTACCTTGCTATTCTTGTGAGACCGATATCTTGTAAAGTTACTTAGACTTTACGGTCGGGTAGATACTTGAGTTTCTGTATTAGTTCGTTCTTGGGCCGACGTGTTGTGTCGTGCCTTGTTCGTGTTTTCCATATCTATTTCAGTTGTCTCCCGGGCACGCAGTAGCCTTGGGGCTTTTCTCTATTTTAGTTACTATTGTTGTTGGTTAACCTCCGTATGCCTTAGCCGTGGGTAATTGTTATATCAGGTTTGTTCTTTGTCTAAACGCCGGCCTGGAGTGCCGATGGTTTGTTCAGCGTCTGCAATGTTGCGGCACGCGAGTCTTGTTTTCCCCTTCAGGAGAATATTGTCTCTCTTGGTTTCTTGACTTTGTTTTCGAGCCTGAAGCTTGGGACTTCTTTCCCTTACCGCTTCCGCAGATTTGTTTCTTCGTGACCCGTATTTTCGTATACGGCTACTCTACCTTTGTTGAGCTCGTTAGCTCAACTGTCCGACTCGCACTACTGTTTTGCAAGTGCTTGTCCTCTTCTTGCCTTGTCCTTGCGGCGCGACTTCGGGATTCCGTTCCAGAATCCGGGTCGGGACGCCACAGTTGGTATCAGTGCTTATGTTAGCTATAAGCCAGGATAGGTTCCATGGCCTTGGTTGGGTTTGGGATTGTCGTCGAGTATTTATCGTCGAGTGTTCTTGTTAGTGGCTATTCGGCATGTTCTTTTGTACAAGTATAGGACTTGGAGTACTAAATTCGATTTGGTCTAGATTGCCGTGAGTGCAGGCTTGTGTCTAGGAGTATCATATTCCTCCTATGTTTCTTTTAAGCTGTAGTTATACCAAGAGTGTGTGTTGCTGCTTTGTAGAGCTATTGTTTCTTGTTCGTTGTGAGTGACAAAATAAGCTCAGGTTGTCGATCCCGAGCGTGATCGTCGTGGTGTCCACTAGTGCCTTTGAACGTTGTTATACCTTCTTGAGCGGCGTGGCTAAGCTTCCCGTAGTACCTAGTGTATTATGTGATTCTATATAAGTATATATAGCTACTGTAGTACCTAATCGTGAGTGCTTGGGCTGCCTAGAGTCGGGAATTGGAGGACTCTTTCCTGCTGCCTGTTATTGAGATTTAAGGGATACCTTAATAATAAAGGTATTGTTATGGTTTCAAGTCGAGACTTGGTGAGTACCCGATAGGTAATCACGTGACCTATGATTGGATTGATCGTCAACTCATTTACGGCTTGGCCCATAGTGATTTGAGGTCTACTAGTCAGTAACTATTTGCTAGCCAGGAATTAAAAAGTTATTGTCTTGTACCGTTATTCGACTAATACGTTAATAGAGTATTAGCATTTTGAAAAAGGATTTATCTATCATTAGTGGATCGTTAAGGGTATGAATGTTCCATACTTGGTATACTTGCATGGTAGATTAAAATACGATGTATATGATATTGATTTCCATGCCTATATGTAACTATATTATATGTGCATGAGACCTTCATAAAGGATGCTCTTATGTGATTTGCAACCCCTTCTGCATCCTATACGACGAAAGCTTTTGAAGTCACTTCAGACGGCCCCTGACTTGATTATCAAGAGGTATTCGTCGGAGAACTAGAAAGGTATAATATGATATAGGAATTGACTGAACCCGTTACCAACTGGAATGAAATTGAAAGTGGTATCTTGTTTTGCTTGTGCAAATATGAGCAACTTGTATATTGAAATCATGCCATGAATGAAATGAACTTGTGACTTGATCGAATGAGTTACATTGTATTGAATGTCTTTCTTGTTGGGCGAATATGTGGTCCATGATGATGATTGACTACTTGATTTTAGTGTAAGGGCGTTAGACCCTAGAGATTCGTGTCGTGACCGGAATAATTTAGTTAGCCCGGAAAACTCTTTGTTGAAAAGTTTGTTAATTCGGTGCAACTATTGCACATGCATACAAATCACCTGTTAAGTTGATAAAGAGGAATTTTCACCTCAATGTCCACGTTTGTTGGAAGTTTGTAAGCCTCGATAATGTCATTGAACCCCGTCAAGAGTAAAGATGACTCGACCTTGGAATTGATCGGAGATGATATTTAAGTTTTTCTTCCCCTCGTGTTTTGAGGCACACTAAGGTGGTTTCCTCGACTTCATTTGTAGGCCCTAGTATTGAACCTTGGTGGGTGTAGGATTGTGAATTCGAGGGCGAATTCTTTTAAGGTGGTGAGGATGTAAGACCCCGAACCTTCGTGTAATGGACCTTCTCGTTTTGCGTGTTGTTTAATCATGACCTTTCTTACTTGGATTGATGAAAAGGACCTTGATTGGTGTAGGTAGGCTATCTAGAAGCCAATACCTTAGTTCCCTATGTTCCATAGAGCTTAACTAGTTAAAGTTACAAGTCGCATACCAACGCTATTCGTTACTCGACACGGTTTAGAGTTTTCTCACGTAGTTCTTTCGTGAGACCTCCATTGTACTCTTAGTCATTCCTCCACTTGTCTTGAGGATTATTTGAGTCTCATAAAGCCTTGGTACACAAGTTTTATGCTTGTTTGAGTTGCATTCACCCAACCGGTGCATAACTTTCAGTCCTAGACCCATTCGGCTTCGTTTTAGACTTAAACCATCGTTCCAACTCGACAACCGAACATCCTGGGAGATGTTGGGCCAGCCAAACCGAACTCCTTGGGGAGTGTTCGGCCATAGCAATCGAACAAGTGGTGAAAAGTTCGGTCCAGACAACCGAACAGCGTTCCTGACATCAGCTTTGTACTGGTTTGATTTCTGGCGTGAAACTCCTATTCTACCCTTACTTAACCCTTGCCCTTTCACTTATTTGAGGGTATATTAGTCCTTAATTACCCTTATAACACCAAACACTCCTATCCTCTCTTCATTAGTGATCGCCCAAACAAACCCAAACATTGTAGGGTTTCAACCCAAGGCTTTTTATCATTTTATTGGCCTTATAACGACTCCGTTGAGTCTTACTAACACATTTCATTCTTTATGTGTTTTATAACTCCACACCGAAATAATTCATTAAAGTTTACAAACAATTCCCAATAGTCATTCGGGCTTAATTCCCAAGACAAAAATCCAGAAAACACATCACAATCACCAACCATTTAAAGTTTGGAAGTTATGTTTTTCACTCTATTAATCAAACGAAATCCAATCGTCGTAGGATTTCAACCCAAGTTCATTTAGCACATAATCGAACTTATAATGACTCCGATGAGTCCAATCTACCCTTTCTAAAATTTTAGGGCATAGAAGCCATGGTTCTCAATACCCTCTATATTCATAACTAACATCAATAGTCATCTTCCCAAGTTCGTTTAACTCACAGAAACCCAACAAAACACTTACCAAAGAATCATAGAACAAACTCATCAATTTGTGCATAACTTCATTTGGTTCACCTTACCAATCATATCCTCCAAAATGTGATTTAATCATACAACATGGTCCAATATATTCTACTAGACATATCTAGCATAATAATCATGTTTACCAACATGTTAATAAGCCAAAACACATTCAGGGCAAAAATCCCCTTCCAAGTATCTCTATCAATCAAACTCAATACTCATGAATAATTCACATAGCCAAGCTTAATAGACCATTTAACACATGAATTTCGTATAAATCATGGTCTCACATAGGTTCATCCAAACTATATCAACATTTGAAAACTTAGGGTTCATGGCATCTCTAGCAACCCTAGAAATTGCATCCATTGACCTCACATAGCAAGAATGATTGTTTCCCTAGGGTCAATGGAGCCAAAAGAAGAAGAAATAGGGGTAGAAACTTACCTTATCTCAGCCCCTACAAGCTGTCATACCCGAAATTCCAAAGATGAAGTGGTTCTCCTCAACCTCCTCTTCGAAATCACGGTGGTGATTGGGGGAAGAAGCTCTCTAGCTATGGCCACCAAGGAAGAGCCCTTCACGAGCCCTAGAAATCGCCCTCTCTCAGCTCTCTCACATTTTGGTTGAGCGCTCACAGAAGAAGCGCATCATACTAGTTTACTCTATACACTCCTTTGTTGATTCCTAGCTCGGTTTCAGTCGTTCCCGCATGCGTCCTCGAGCCTTAAAGCTTCAAAATGGCTCACAATTGAACCCTTAAAGTCCTCAAACATTAAACTAATCCATCCAAGTCTCAAACCAATTTTAAAGTAGGTCTAGACTCCCGTAAACAACACCCGAAACAACCCGGGGCAAAACCGACGCAAGACGTAACAACTTACTATCGAAACGTCGAATGAAACCACAAACCGACGGGTAATAACTCATGATTGTAAACACCTATTAGGCCTACAAAATAGGCCTGAATGCCTCTCATATGATGAACAACAGATAGGGAAAATAAGTTCCCGAAAGACGAGACGATCGCCCTGCTAAATCTCAAACTACGCGATAAGGAGAATTGCTATTCTCGAGGCGTCAAAACTTCACGAGACTTATGGAATGCATACAATTAGAAGTCTAACACGTCTAAACATGTTGTTTAATCATCATGTAAAGATCTAGGACCAAATCGAGGTCAAGAACACCAAAACCCGAATAAACTCTCAATCGCGTCACATTTTGACTATCGTCGGGTTACGACTTTTGACTTTAGCAAGTCAACAAGTATATGACATGTCTTGAAGGTGTTTTGGTCTTAATGTGATCTCTCATACACATCTAGACTCTCTCACGAACCAAACAAGCAATCAACCAAAGAAGAAATGCGAGCATTGCACGCAATTCAAGCTAACCGGGAATCGGGATCTTACATCCTCTCCCCCTTAAAAAGAACTCGTCCCGAATTCTAAACCGTATCTCAAACCAATGCTAGGTCATCACCTCAACATGGAATATCCAGACACCGGTATGGTGTCTCACAATCCCGAGTGAACACTCGATGCTCAAAACCATAAACATAGACTCAGTCTCCGAGTCTACCATCACAATAACCAAACCAAGTATATGAGGATCAACTACCGTGATCCCAAACTCAGGTTTCAGAACTTCTCATAGGCACAATAACATTAAACTCTTTAGATTGAAAATATTATGACTCGTATTCGAGTCGTGAAAACACGTATTAAGCGTATTATGTGATTTCTATATAAGTATATATAGCTACTGTAGTACCTAATCGTGAGTGCTTGGGCTGCCTAGAGTCGGGAATTGGAGGACTCTTTCCTGATGCCTGTTATTGAGATTTAAGGGATACCCTAATAATCAAGGTATTGTTATGGTTTCAAGTCGAGACTCGGTGAGTACCCGATAGGTAATCGCGTGACCTATGATTGGATTGATCGTCAACTCGTTTACGGCTTGGCCCATAGTGATTTGAGGTCTACTAGTCAGTAACTATTTGCTAACCAGGAATTATTAAGTTATTGTCTTGTACCGTTATTCGACTAATACGTTAATAGAGTATTAGCATTTTGAAAAAGGATTTATCTATCATTAGTGGATCGTTAAGGGTATGAATGTTCCATACTTGGTATAATTGCATGGTAGATTAAAATACTATGTATATGATATTGATTTCCATGCCTATATGTAACTATATTATATGTGCATGAGACCTTCATAAAGGATGCTCTTATGTGATTTGCAACCCCTTCTGCATCCTATACGACGAAAGCTTTTGAAGTCACTTCAGACGGCCCCTGACTTGATTATCAAGAGGTATTCGTCGGAGAACTAGAAAGGTATAATATGATATAGGAATTGACTGAACCCGTTACCAACTGGAATGAAATTGAAAGTGGTATCTTGTTTTGCTTGTGCAAATATGAGCAACTTGAATATTGAAATCATGCCATGAATGAAATGAACTTGTGACTTGATCGAATGAGTTACATTGTATTGAATGTCTTTCTTGTTGGGCGAATATGTGGCCCATGATGATGATTGACTCCTTGATTTTAGTGTAAGGGCGTTAGACCCTAGAGATTCGTGTCGTGACTAGAATAATTTAGTTAGCCCGGAAAACTCTTTGTTGGGAAGTTTGTTAATTCGGTGCAACTATTGCACATGCATACGAATCACCTTTTTAGTTGATAAAGAGGAATTTTCACCTCAATGTCCACGTTTGTTGGAACTTTGTAAGCCTCGATAATGTCATTGAACCCCGTCAAGAGTCAAGATGACTCGACCTTAGAATTGATTGGGTTGATATTTAATTTTTTCTTCCCCTTGTGTTTTGAGGCACACTAAGGTGGTTTCCTCGACTTCATTTGTAGGCCCTAGTATTGAACCTTGGTGGGTGTAGGATTGTGAATTCCAGGGAGAATTCTTTTAAGGTGGTGACGATGTAAGACCCCGAACCTTCGTGTAATGGACCTTCTCGTTTTGCGTGTCATTTAATCGTGACCTTTCTTACTTGGATTGATGAAAAGGACCTTGATTGGTGTAGGTAGGCTATCTAGAATCCAATTCCTTAGTTCCCTATGTTCCATAGAGCATAACTAGTTAAAGTTACAAGTCGCATACCAACGTTGTTCGTTACTCGACTTTGTTTAGAGTTTTCTCGCGTAGTTCTTTCGTGAGACCTCCATTGTACTCATAGTCATTCCTCCACTTGTCTTGAGGATTATTTGAGTCTCATAAGGCCTTGGTACACAAGTTTTATGCTTCTTTGAGTTGCATTCACCCAACCGGTGCATAACTTTCAGTCCTAGACCCATTCGGCTTCGTTTTAG
The DNA here is from genome assembly GCA_013146195.2 of Codonopsis lanceolata. Taxonomy (NCBI): domain Eukaryota; kingdom Viridiplantae; phylum Streptophyta; class Magnoliopsida; order Asterales; family Campanulaceae; genus Codonopsis; species Codonopsis lanceolata. Next base: position 73,434,017 of record CM028382.1, on the reverse strand, counting down.
ACTTAAACCATCATTCCAACTCGACAACCGAACATCCTGGGAGATTTCCGGCCAGCCAAACCGAACTTCTTGGGGAGTGTTCGGCCATAGCAACCGAACAAGTGGTGAAAAGTTCGGTCCAGACAACCGAACATCGTTCCTGACATCAGCTTTGTGCTGGTTTGATTTCTGGCGTGAAACTCCTATTCTACCCTTACTTAACCCTTGCCCTTTCACTTATTTGAGGGTATATTAGTCCTTAATTACCCTTATAACCCCAAACACTCCTATCCTCTCTTCATTAGTGATCGCCTTCAGCCGTTAACGGGAAGGAGAGAGTGCGGGAGATTCAGCGTGCGACAAGTGCGTGTTCCGGCGATTCCTGGAGTTCCGGCCATCCGTTTGACGAGTCGAGACCACCTTCGTGAAGCCCTTTCTGAGTATATCATTTCCCTTGGATTTGTTTCCCTCTTCCTAGTCGTTTGTGGCTCGATGAAGGTACGTTACCGAAACCCTAGTTTTTCTCTCTAACTCAATGTTGATGTTAGCTTGCTAGAGACTTGTTCCTTGTGATTTATCATTGTAATACATGTCGAAATGAGATGTTATCGATGGACATCAATCTATGAAAGTTAGGGTTTGAACCCAAACGATTATGACTGGGTATATTGGAATAGCTATGGTTTAAGATTGATTGTGGTTGGGTTTAGAAACTCGGATAAATTGGAAATCCTGAAATTATGCCTTGACCTAGAGTTTGAGACTTTGAAATTTGACTCAAATGGAATCATGGAATTATAGAAGTTGTTATTCGAGTCTTAGGATAAACCTCTATGACTATTTGTACTCGTTGAATCTAAATCATGAAATCCTGAGGTTTGGTCGGGTGAGACCGAATTGGTGTTAAGATCGAATTGTGGCTTAGGACTCTAATGGAGGACCTTTAGTTATATTAAGTACAAGATTATCTCTAGTCTTTGGATTGGTTTTGTGTGGGTCACAAATGCACGACTTGAATAAGAGACCTTTGGATTGGTTCGATTATGAATTAGAACTGTTGATGCTTGTCGGACTTCAAATGAAGTCCTGAAACATGTAAGGATGTGATATATGCTTGTATGAAACCTAAGGGATCATGATTGTTGTTATTGAATGCCGACTCTCTAAAGTCACCTTGTGAATGTTTTGGGAAGACCAAGATAATAAATTGAGGACCATTCTATGAGATGATTTGGATTGGGACTACCTTAGTACTTTATACATGGAGTCTACTGGCAAAACCCGCTAGGATAACTAAGTTGTTATCTAAGACTAGCCAATACGGTTGATCTTACGAATGATCGTCACTCTAGTGTTTACCTAAGTATTGGACTACTATAGACCTTTGGGTTATAGAATGAAGAATTATTCTCGAAGACTTTATTACCTACAAGTAAATGGCTTATGATCCTAGACTAACTGTATGATGGATTGAGGGCTGAGTTACAACCTAACTTGGTTTCACATTTAAATACAGAATACTATGTACAATTGATATTAGGGCTAAAAGCATGATTTCCTACCTTGTCATGAATTGATTCTTCTACATGTTTCTATAATACGAATTATAAGCATATTGAATGTTTATATGACCCGACCCAGATCCCAAGACGAGATCCCAAGGTCGTGCCGTCAAGACAAGCTAAGAGACAGACAAGCCCCTGCTAAGCATAATGGTGCGAGTCAAAAGATGAGCCATCAAGCTCGAAACAGAAAGGTAAAGCCATAACGGCGAATTGAACCAACAAAAACTAAAACCTGCGGAAGCAAAAACAAAATGGGACCCGAGCTAACAAGCTCCGAAATAAAAACAACCAAAGAGATAGTAAATCTCTCGGCCCAAAAATTCGACACACGTGACGCAACATTAGACACACGCAACAAACCATCGGCAACCAAAGGTCGGCAACTAACAAAATCCCAACCTGATAAACACCACTCAACGGCTACAACATGCCGGAGGGACAATTCAACTACAACAATATAATATCAAATGCTAAACCACCAACCAAGATCTCACGACTAAACCTGTCGGAGGTAGGAACAACAATAACACAGTACTAGAATAAACGAGCCACACATGCTCGAAATGACAACGGGATTAATTTCTAAAGATACAATAGCTCGGCCATACTAGCGGGCTCCCAAATACACAACAATAATATACTACTATAATCTACCCAAGTAAAGTCTACATAACTTTACATCCGGGTCTCACAACTAAATAACAACATTAATATTAAATAACTCCAAGCTTATAGCCCGGAAGACCACCTACTAGAAATCACTATCCGAAGTTGCCGCGCTTACTAACGGGATCACTGCACACACTAGGGAAAACAACCACACGGAGTGAGTCATAATGACCCAGTAAGTTACTACATGCAACTGTATGGCATATTATGTCATGGCATGGCATAATGCATAAGCATATAAAAATCATGGTATCATACTAGTATACCGACAATAAACATGCACTTAATTACCCAAGCACATCATCTCACATAAACCACATAGCATAATGTCTTTCATATAAATTAAATACTCATAATTAAACATGTGTAACAAGACACGTAAATCGAACCGTTACAACCAAATCCGGGTCCAACACCCAACCAAACTTACCATGGGATTCATCCTCAATCCAAAATTCGGGTTCAATACCCAACCAATCATACCCTGAGGTTTCGTCCCCAAATAATCACAACTCATCAGTTTTCCTTTTGAGTACTCGTTACATTCATCCAACCTAGGATGAGAAATGAGAGCTCGATGTCAAGCTAGATGGCATAACTCGAGATCACATCCCACTATTGGCCAAATAGTGAGGAGAAAGGGAACAAATGCAACGATTCATAGCGATTGTTTCCAAAGACTATGAATCGTCCCATTGCCGACACTACAACCAAACCCGCCAGCTGGACTTAAACCAAAAATGCTCAAGTAGGTATTTACTTGCATAAACCAAATGAGACCAAGTTCATTTATATCGGGCTCATTAAATCATGTAGGAGATAGTGCTCTACAACATCTCATAAACCATGCACATATTTGCATATAAACAAGTAGTACATAATGCTCTACAAAATCTCATTAACAATGCATCTATTTGCATATAACCAACATGTTCAACTAACTTACAAGTTTAGTTCAAGAATCACATATTGACGTACTCATTATTCCTCAAGTCATCATCCAAATGAAGAATAACATATAAACTCAATAAGTCACAAGGTGAGGTCTACTATAATCCTCTACTCAAGATCAAACCCAAGACTATTAAATTAGTCTAAAAACATCAATATCTCAAGACTTAGTATTTAGTCTTCACTTAAAGCACAACAGACTCAATCATAGTCCAAATCGTCGTATATAATCGACATCTCCAATACTATACTCAAGAACATCATGGCTACTCCGTAGCCACTTCCTCACAAGTGCTTTCATATGCACGCGACCAAAGTTCTAAAGAGATAATTCTTTCATTATTAATTTCTTTAAATATACTCGAGGCCATAAGTTGGTCTCTAATGTTCCGTGCTCTAACAAGCACGCTCAAGATATGTTTCCAATAAGTCTCTATAACATGAGTGTCTCATATGGACACAAATGAAATGCTCGGTTCGCACAAACATAATCAACCCAAAACCCAAACATCGTAGGGTTTTAACCCAAGGCTCATTATCATATTATTGGCCTTATAATGACTCCGTTGAGTCCTAATACTACATTTCATTCTTTATGTGTCTCATAATTCCACATTTTAATATCTCATTAAAGTTTACAACAAAATCCCAATATTCATTCGGGCTTGATTCCCAAGCCAAAAAATCCATAAAGTTCATCATAATCATAATTCCATTTAAAGTTTGGAGACTATGCATTTCACAACATTAATCAAACGAAATCCAATCGTCGTAGGATTTCAACCCAAGTTCGTTTAGCACATTATCGAACTTATAATGACTCTGTTGAGTCCAATCTACACTTTGCAAAATTTAGGGCATAGAAGCCATGGACCTCAATACCCCCCTATGTTTATAACTATCATCAATAGCCATCTTCCGAAGTTCATTGAAATCACATAAACCCAACAAAACACTTATCAATACAACATAGAACAAATTCGCCAGTTTGTGCATAAACTCATTTAAATTACCTTACCAATCATACTCTCCAAAACATGAATAAATCACACAACATGGATTAATACATTATACTACACAAATATAACCTATTAATCAAGGTTACAATCATGTTCATTAAGCCAAATCATCATTTGGGCATAACCCCTTCCAAGTAACTTCACCAATCATGCTCATAAACATGAAATAAATCACATAGCAAGGATTAATACATTATACTACACATATATAACCTATTAATCAAGGTTACAATCATGTTCATTAAGCCAAATCATCATTTGGGCATAACCCCTTCCAAGTAACTTCACCAATCATGCTCATAAACATGAAATAAATCACATAGCAAGGATTAATACATTATATTACACATATATAACCTATTAATCAAGGTTACAATCATGTTCATTAAGCCAAATCATCATTTGGGCATAACCCCTTCCAAGTAACTTCACCAATCATGCTCATAAACATGACATAAGTCACATAGCAAGGATTAATAGGCTACTTTACATATGAATTTCATACTAATCTAGGTCTCACATAGGTTCATCCAAGCTAAATCCACATTTAGAAACCTAGGGTTCATGGCATCTCTACAAACCCTAGAAATTGCACCCATTGACCTCACATAGCAAGATGATTGTTTTCCCTAGGGTCAATGGGGCCAAAAGAAAGAGGAAGGGAGGTAGTAACTTACCCTTGTTCAGCTCCTACAAGATGAAATCCCGAAATTCCAAGTGATGGTGTTGTTCTCCTCAACCTTCTCTTCAAAACTATGGTGTAGATTGGGGGAAGAAGGTCCCAAGCTATGGCCTCCAAGATTGAACCCTCAAGCACCCTAGAAATCTCCTCTCTCAAGCTCTCCCACGTTTTTGTGGAGTGTAGGCAGAAAATGGGAGGTTTAAGTGGTGTTTTATGGCTTATATGTGTTAGAGAGTAAGTGGGTGTAGGTTAGATTAATGGGGATGTTTCTCTCTAATTAGCCACACTAATCACCCTCTAAAACAACAATAGATGGTTAGGACATGTCTTAGGTTAGTTAAGAGGGTTTAGGAGTGGGTTAGGATAGGTTTGGGTGGGGTTAGGATAGACCAATTGCCAAAATACACAAAAAAATCCCGGAACAGGGCCAGGACACCATGCGGTCGCATGGTGTCTATGCAATGCGAGCGCTTCATAGTGTTTTATGCTCTTGGTGAGTTTTGTGAAGTCTTCGTCGAGTACGGCCCTTCCCGCATGCAACCGAAAGCCTTAAAGCTTCGAAATGGCCTATAATTCAACCTTTAAAGTTCTCAAACACTAAACTAAACCAAACAAGTCTCAAACCACTTTTAAAGTAGGTCCAAAACCCTCACAACAACTCCCGAAACAACCCGGAGCAAAACCGACGCAAGGCGCGACATCTCGCTAACGAAACGTCGAATGAAACCACAAACCGACGAGCAACAACCCATGATTGTAAACACCTAAAAGGGCTACAAAATAGGCCTGAATGCCTCTCAGATGATGAACAATAGATAGGAGAAAAGGACTCTCGAAGGGCGAGACGATCACTCGGCTCAATCTCGAACTACGCGATAAGGAGAATTGCTATCCTCGAAGCGTCGAAACTTCACAAGACTTAGGGAATGGATCCAATAAGAAGTCTAATGCATATAAACATGTTATTTAATCATCATGTAAAGATCTAGGACCAAATCGAGGTCCGGAACGCGAAACGCAAGTAAACTCTCAATCGCGTCGCATTTCGACTATCGTCGAGTTACGACTTGTGACTTTAGCAAGTCCACAACTCTATGGCATCTCTTAAAAGTATTTTGGTCTTAATGTGATCTCTCATACACATCTAGACTCTCTCACAAACCCAACGAGCAATCAACCAAAGAAGAAATGCGAGCATTGTACGCAATTCAAGCTAACCGGGAATCGGGGTCTTACATCCTCTCCCCCTTAAAAAGAATTCGTCCCGAATTCTAAACCGTGACACAAACCAACATCGGTTATCACTCAACGACAATTACCCAGACACAACCATGGTGTCTCTCAATCCCAAGTGAACACTCAATGTCCAAAACCATAAACCTAGACTCAATCTCCGAGTCTACCATCACAATAACCAAACCAAGTATATGAGGATCAAACTACCGTGATCCGGACTCAGGTTTCAGGACCTCTCAATAGGCACAACAACACTAAACTCTTCAGATTGAAAATAATATGAATCATATTTGAGTCGCGAAAACACATACGAACAACACTAACCAATGTTGTACACAAACCCCAAAGTTTAACATGAAAACAAGTTCAAGCATACCATAAACATTCAACTACCGAAACTATTTGTCTCGGGGCACAACATGAAATTCATGCATAAAAGATCTTAAGTTACAAGAAGTAATAATTTCCTATAGAGCAATTCTCAACCAAATTAGAGACAATCAAGTTGACATTTCAAGCCATGTAAGTCATACTCGCAATCTCCCTATCGCGGGTAAGAACACATAAGAGCACAATAATGAAATGTTTTGAAAATTCTTTCCATTTCTGTCCATTCCATTGGGTAAGAGGTTTAGTCAATGTTTAACCTACTCACTACCAATCCTAGTCCACCAACGAACCTCTTTTGATCACCAATTTAGGGTACCGGCTAAATTGGATTTCAAAAGCTTTCGTTGCAAGGATGCGAAGGGTTATGAGAAAATCTTAAGCACCCATTAACAGTCTCCTATGCTAATGAAATGAATGAGCAGGAGATAATAATTATGAAATGAGAATTTAATATACTACAATGTAGATGCATCAAGTAGGTGTTCCCTACAACTAATGCACATAACTGAATGAAATAAAGTCAAGTAACAAGGTCTATTACCTTGGCAAACAACAATCATATTTACCACAAAACTCGTGTACCTAACACACACAACCCAGAAAACTTATTGGAAGTCACCACGAACCGACGTGGTTACTAGTAGTCGTATCGCCTACACTCCACAATTCCAACCTTTCTTAAGCTCTAGACCAAGGCCACGACCAACGCATATTCTAACGTCCCCAAAACATTAACACTTTAATAATCGCAGTGAAACACCATACTTGTCCGCGAAACCAAAATCAACCGATAAATCGCAACACTTAACCTTCTCACTAATCGAGTGTATCCTACTCGCATAATGACCATCAACAATATATAATATTATATTATTCGCCACATTAAACATGACTCCATTGGATGTACAAGCATCATCTCAAACCAATAAGTATCATCATACAATTCATGTTTCATAGATATATACATATATATACATGTATTCACACCCCGGCTCTTAATATAGGCCTACGAAACTGTAACCCCATAATACCATTGATTACTATCGCCGTAACATAAATTCATTCCCAATGCTTTTTATATATAGTATAGTCCTATATATACATAGACTACACAAGAATCCACAAACCATGTGTGATTACCTACCGGCAATTCACAAATCAAACAATATCACATACCAACGCCACATTGGGGCCTTATCCCCAATCAAACAATAAACCAATAATATGCAATACACCATGTAATGTATGTATGAATGCACATGAGCTACCGATAAGACGTGTACTCATAATAACAATAATAGTAGTAACGGTATAATATATATACGAGAACGTACCTTCCTATTCGGATAGGTTTCAAAACTCCGCAATGGCCAACCGCCACGCGCACACAACCTCAAACTCTAGGTCGACCATCACCATCTCTCTTTGAGCCACAAGATTGTTGCTAGCTAGCAGCACCGATTAACTCTCATCCTTGGGCAGTCTTTACGAACATGATCACCGCCACAAGCAAAGCACTTTCCTGCTTTGCCCCAACATCTATTCTCGGCGTGTCCCGTTCTCATACAAAAATTACATATCAACTTGCCGCCTCGTCGTCTCCGACTAGAGGTAGGAACATCACTCCGTCTACCAGTACGTGCGATTCCTTGACTAACTTTCTGAGGTGCTACTTGCTCTCCAATATTATCATCACTCTTAATAGCCCTCGAGGTTCTCTTTTGAGCGTACTCCTCGATGTCCAACTCCATCGCATAAGCACGATTCACAGCATCTCGGTACTCCGTGAGCTGTAATGGAATAAGTAGCCTACGATACTTCATCCTTAGGCCTTTTACAAATCGATGGGTCTTCTTAGCCTCATCTGGTACTAAGTAACCACAATAATGAGCCAACTCTGTGAACTTCGCTGAATACTAGGCCACAGTCATATCTCCTTGTTCTAGTGCAATGAATTTCATTTCTCTTCTTTCCCGAACTATGCCGGAATAAACTGTGCCCTAAACTCCATTATGAAGTTTTCCCACACTTGAGGAACTCCATGGTGTCTCCAACTATCTCGTAACACATGCCACCAATGGTCAGCCGCACCACTCAACTTAAACACTGCTAGGGTCACCATTTCTTCTGACGTACATGTGAGAACCCAAACCCCATTTCATGTTTGTCATCATTATAACATGTTTGTTGTAGGTATTTACATGTTAGAGACTTCATTTCATTCATATCATGTTGGCATTGAGTTGGTTGAGAGCATAATAGAGTAATGGTCTTCCATGTGTTGCATGCCATGTTGTTGTTGTTTCGGGTGTTCGTATTAACGTGTTAGCACCTTAATAAGTCTCATGAGAGTCTTAATACCTTGCATATAAGATTTACAATGTTCATCTAAGTTGTTGTGTGCTTGGTTGGAAGTTTAGAAGCTTCGTTGCTTCGTTTGTGTTTTGATGTTGTACATCATTGCTTGTATTGCCTTCATTTCGTCTCAAGAGAAGTTCGGTTGAGTTCTAGGCCTTGAATACAAGCCATAACCATGATTAAACAAGCCTAATACATGTTCATTCTATCCTAGATTAAGTTGGGATTGATTCGTGTTTGATTCGTTGGCCGATTGTCGAGTGGTTCCAGCCATGTTTTAACATGTTTCGGATGTGTTTCGGGTGTGTTTCCGACTTGTTTTGAGTTGGGATACACATTAGGATTGTTTCCAATGAGTTTGAGATCATTTAGGACAAGTTTAGATGAAGTTTAAGTGTTGAACCTCGCGGGCGCATGGCTCTTGGATCAGTGGCTCGCATTGAGATGCTGAGAGCAAGTGAAAATGTGCAGAACCTAAAGGCAGACCCCTTGCGGTCGCATGGTGAGGAAGTGATGCGACCGCATCACCCTGATTTCTGCATTTGTGAGTTTTGAGTGGGTTTTGGCTATTGACCCTTGAGCCCTTGCCCCTTGGCCGACCTTGGAGACTCAAAGCCTCCTTTGTTGACTCTTCTAAGACCCCTTTTAATCCTTAGATCATTTCTTATCAATGGCTCACATGCCTTGGCCAATGAGAAGCCATTTAACACCCATCACATGGATCAGGGTCTTCTAGGGAAGTATATAAGCATTTGTTCAGCCTCTACAGCCATTGTTGATCAACAACAACCTGAACTTTAGAGACTTAACTCCATTTTCGTCCATGGAGGTCACTCCAACTTGAAGGACCATTTCCCAGAGTTCCGGTGGTCCGATCGGCGATCCGAGACCGCCAAATCGAAGGCCTCAATCTCCTCTACAACAATCCTTGCTTTGATCACCCATTAATCCATTAATATTAGGACTAAGGTGAGTGACAATTCCCTTAGATTTCCATGTTTAATAAAATAACATGACCCCTTCATTATAGTTGTTTTAATGATGATTATAAACATCTTTTGTGAAGACAAAACCTCCAATTCAACATATAAAATATGTGTATGATTTTATGAAATCTCTATGAAGTTATGATTTTGACATTTTGTAAAGCATGAATGTTGTTTGTAATAAGCTTGGGAATAACTCTTGTGAAAGAATTCGGTTCAATTCAAGGTTTAACAAAATCACCGAAACTAGGGTTTGAAACTCGGGATTGTGTTTAAGGCTAGTTTAAGAACATGAACGGCTTAGTTATCAAGTTCTAAATGAACGGAGAACTTAGAAAATGGCAATTTGATACATATAGTATCAATGCTATACTTGGTTGAATTTTAGTAAAACTCACCGGAGTGGAAATTAGGGAGTTATCGAACAATAACGACTCCACAATCAATCCCTACGACGAATGTAGTTCGTTAGACTAATGAATTAGCTTACGATACTTTGAGATGGATTGATGATTATGCCTTGATGTATGTGTGCTTGTAAGACTCAATCGAGTTCTTATGTGGTTTGTGTGATCGTGTGAAATAAATGCATGATTGAGAGCATGTTGTAGAATGACACATCTATTTGACATATTGAATTCGCTCTTGTTGAATTCTTGTTTGATTCCTTAAATGTGTAAACAACTAATTGTTGAATAAGTTCGCTCTTGTCGAACTTGTTCCTTATTTGAGATTATATGACGAGTAAACATCTACTTGGCATTGCATTAGTCCAGCTGGCATATTTGATTGAGTCATTGGTGTGACAATGCATCGCCGTCACGAGTTATGGGACTCGTGATAGTGATGGGTTGTTATACCGGGTTTTTATCACACACGCCTCCACTGTTGGCCACAGTGGGGAAGTAGCACCTTTGCTGTAACACCAAAAGAGCACATTGGAAAGTCTAAGTACCAAGGAGAGAGCTTGGTACCCGAGAAGAGAACTCGGTACTTTGATACACTAATCACGGGTATCATTGGCACGAATGTTAACGCTGTGTATTGCAGGAGCTACGTAGCGGCACCGGTTCCATAACATATCCTCCTCTTATGTGGTTTACTTTATAGCACTTATGTGAAACAATGTGCTACCATGGATATGTGATTTAAGTGTTTATTAAATGAATACTTTGAGTGACTTGATATTAAAGATGATATCTTGCTATGTATGTTGCATAATGCCATGACATGCATAATTGTTAACTCACAAAGTCTTTATGACTTACCCCCTACCTTTTAATGCTTTAGATCCGAGCCGTTCAGGTACCGCTCGTTGAGGTGTTGCAGGTTTCTTGCTTGTCTGTGACCGCACGCGACGAGGTTGTGGTTTATAGATGTCCTTATTTTGTTCTCTTTTGTAAGGACGTTGGGTTTAGCAAGTCATTTAGACTTTGCTTGGGAACTTGGTTTTATTTGTATTTATGTCTATACTTGTTGTATCCTATTTTGAGCGCCGGCGCATGTACGCCGAGCCTTGTATAGATGTAGTATGGTTCACATGAATTAACTTCCGCTGGGCATTACTTTAGCTCTTATTTATTATGTTGTTCTCCGGCATGTTGTAGCCGTCGAGGTATATTTGCATGAACTGTGTAGTGTTGGGTTTCGGTAGTAAAGTCGTCGATGATTTGGTATAATTGTTTTAATTGTTATATCAGATGAAAAAGTTTTAAATTATTCCGGCCTTTTGGTGCCGAGTCGCGCTTCATCTAAAATGTTGTGTCACGTCGTTTTCTATAATTGAGTATTTGCATGTATTGTTGTCCTATTTGGACGACTTGACTTGTGATTCCACCTCGGGATCCGGGTCGGGTCGTCACAGTACAAACCATAACTGCAAAGATCTTCTCCATGCTTTCTAACCGATGTTCTGCTTTAGAAGCATCGGGCTCTCCAACGAAGCTCTCAGGTTTCAACCTCAAGAATTTCCCAAGTATAGTGGAATCATCTTCCCCTCTAAACATTTGTTGAGGAGTCACATGCGGATCATTAACGTTTTCCCCTCTCTCATTACCACGAGTGGTACTCGAACGAGGTTTGCTGGAACTAGCTCCACGCCAAGCTCCTAACATTTTATACCTACAAGGAACACTCGACGTTAAAAATCTCAACAATAAACCCAACCCAACAAGGCCAAGGAACCTATCCTGGCAAAATAGCTAACCAATAGCTCTGATACCAACTGTGACGACCCGACCCAGATCCCAAGACGAGATCCCAAGGTCGTGCCGTCAGGACAAGCTAAGAGACATACAAGCACCTGCTAAGCATAATGGTGCGAGTCAAAAGATGAGCCATCAAGCTCGAAACAGAAAGGTAAAGCCATAACGGCGAATTGAACCAACAAAAACTAAAACCTGCGGAAGCAAAAACAAAATGGAACCCGAGCTAACAAGCTCCGAAATAAAAACAACCAAAGAGATAGTAAATCTCTCGGCCCAAAAATTCGACGCACGTGACGCAACATTAGACACGCACAACAAACCATCGGCAACCAAAGGTCGGCAACAAACAAAATCCCAACCTGATAAACACCACTCAACGGCTACAACATGACGGAGGGACAATTCAACTACAATAATATAATATCAAATGCTAAACCACCAACCAAGATCTCATGACTAAAGCTGTCGGAGGTAGGAACAACAATATCACAGTACTAGAATAAACGAGCCACAAATGCTCGAAATGACAACGGGATTAATTTCTAAAGATATAATAGCTCGGCTATACTAGCCGGCTCCCAAATACACAACAATAATATACTACTATAATCTACCCAAGTAAAGTCTACATAACTTTACATCCGTATCTCACAAATAAATAACAACATTAATATTAAATAACTCCAAGCTTATAGCCCGGAAGACCACCTGCTAGAAATCGCTATCCGAAGTCGCCGCGCTTACTAACGGGATCACTGCACACACTAGGGAAAACAACCACACGGAGTGAGTCATAATGACCCAGTAAGTTACTACATGCAACTGTATGGCATATTATGTCATGGCATGGCATAATGGATAAGCATATAAAAATCATGGTATCATACTAGTATACCAACAATAAACATGCACTTAATTACCCAAGCACATCATCTCACATAAACCACATAGCATAATGTCTTTCATATAAATACTCATAATTAAACATGTGTAACAAGACACGTAAATCGAACCGTTACAACCAAATCCGGGTCCAACACCCAACCAAACTTACCATGGGATTCATCCTCAATCCAAAATCCGGGTTCAATACCCAACCAATCATACCCTGGGGTTTCGTCCCCAAATAATCACAACTCATCAGTTTTCCTTTTGAGTACTCGTTACATTCATCCAACCTAGGATGAGAAATGAGAGCTCGATGTCAAGCTAGATGGCATAACTCGATATCACATCCCATTATTGGCCAAATAGTGAGGAGAAAGGGAACCAATGCAACGATTCATAGCGATTGTTTGCAAAGACTATGAATCGTCTCATTGCCGACACTACAACCAAACCCGCCAGCTGGACTTCAACCAAAAATGCTCAAGTAGGTATTTACTTGCATAAACCAAATGAGACCAATTTCATTTATATCGGGCTCATTAAATCATGTAGGACATAGTGCTCTACAACATCTCATAAACCATGCACATATTTGCATATAAACAAGTAGGACATAATGCTCTACAAAATCTCATGAACAATGCATCTATTTGCATATAACCAACATGTTCAACTAACTTACAAGTTTAGTTCAAGAACCACATATTGAGGTACTCATTATTCCTCAAGTCATCATCCAAGTCAAGAATAACATATAAACTCAATAAGTCACAAGGTGAGGTCTACTATAATCCTCTACTCAAGATCAAACCCAAGACTATTAAATTAGTCTAAAAACATCAATATCTCAAGACTTAGTATTTAGTCGTCACTTAAAGCACAACGGACTCAATCATAGTCCTAATCGTCGTATATAATCGACATCTCCAATACTATGCTCAAGAACATCATGGCTACTCTGTAGCCACTTCCTCACAAGTGCTTTCATATGCACGCGACCAAAGTTCTAAAGAGATAATTCTTTCATTATTAATTTCTTTAAGTATACTCGAGGCCATAAGTTGGTCTCTAATGATCCGTGCTCTAACAAGCACGCTCAAGATATGTTTCCAATAAGTCTCTATAACATGAGTGTCTCATATGGACACAAATGAAATGCTCGGTTCACACAAACATAATCAACCCAAAACCCAAACATCGTAGGGTTTTAACCCAAGGCTCATTATCATATTATTGGCCTTATAATGACTCAGTTGAGTCTTAATACTACATTTCATTCTTTATGTGTCTCATAATTCCACACTTTAATATCTCATTAAAGTTTACAACAAAATCCCAATATTCATTCGGGCTTGATTCCCAAGCCAAAAAATCCATAAAGTTCATCATAATCATAATTCCATTTAAAGTTTGGAGACTATGCATTTCACAACATTAATCAAACGAAATCCAATCGTCGTAGGATTTTAACCCAAGTTCGTTTAGCACATTATCGAACTTATAATGACTCCGTTGAATGCAATCTACACTTTCCAAAATTTAGGGCATAGAAGCCATGGGCCTCAATACCCCCCTATGTTCATAACTATCATCAATAGCCATCTTCCGAAATTCATTGAAATCACATAAACCCAACAAAACACTTATCAATACAACATAGAACAAATTCGCCAGTTTGTGCATAAACTCATTTAAATTACCTTACCAATCATACTCTCCAAAACATGAATAAATCACACAACATGGATTAATACATTATACTACACATATATAACCTAATAATCAAGGTTACTGTGGGTTCCCGGGAAATTGCTCCCGCGCCCCGCGCGCCCTTGGATAGGGGTGCGCGTACGTGTGGATGCGGTGACATCCACTGCTCCCGTTCCACCCTCCCTTGTTTAGGGGAGGACGAAATCAAAAGTGCGGGAGGAGTGCTGTCGAATAGCGCATTGAATGCGCCTCGGTTGCCTTTAGTGGATTTTTGATCCAATATGGGAGCTTTGGGTTTTCTACGTCAAGTTATCCCTTGTTTAGGGGATACCAGAACATAGGAAGACATCACCTTTCCATTCCCATTCTCCCTTGTTTAGGGGAGAACGTGAAAGTGCAAAGAAAGATGTTGCAGCGCCCCCACTATGGATTTTATGAAAATAGCCTTATGGATCATTCCGGATCACTATGGGTGCTTTGGGTTTTTTACGTCAAGTTATCCCTTGTTTAGGGGATACCAGGACATAGGAATACATCACCTTTCCATTCCCATTCTCCCTTGTTTAGGGGAGAACGTGAAAGTGCAAAGAAAGATGTTGCGAGGCCCCACTGGATCCAAAATGTTTTTAGAGTCACCATCTTTATTTTAAGGCAAAAATAAAGCAAAACCAGAAAAAGAAAACCAGAGATGAAGAAAACGGGTTCGGAGGCTAAGTTACGAGTTGGGAAGGTGCTAGGCACCCAACTCGCCCTTTCGGTCTCAAAACGGTTTTTGGCTAACGTATGCTTTTTGTTATATTTATTTAACAGATAAATAAAGAATTAACTGCCTACAAATACATCCATTACATCTATATTATTTACGGACTTGCAACAATCATTTTTACAAACAATTACAAATATACTTGAAAATATTTGGCCATTATAACGGCTACATTTAGTATTATTTCCTAAATAAATCCAGGCAGCATAACTGCTTATATATTGATATTGAACCGGACTGGAAATAATACTCTTACAAATAAAGACTTTAATGAATACATAAAGTAAATAATTACAAATCTATCTATTTTGCCATAATAACGGCTACATTAAGTACTATTTCCTAATTAAATCCGGGGAGCACAACTGCTTATATATCTACATTGGGCCGGATTGGAAATAATACTTTTTTACAGAATGAAAGACTTTAAAATAAAACTTAAAACTTAAAAAAAACTTACAGACAGCCTAGGGTGTCCTCGCTCTGTCCTCTCGGGAGAGGGAGACTTTGTTGTTGTTGTTGTTGTTGTTGTTGTTGTTGTTGTTGTGTGTTATGTGTTGTGTGAATTTGGGCAGCGTGACGGCTTATATATGATGTTTTTGGATCACTCACTCGGGCAGAATGACGGCTTAGTTTTTGTGGTTTTGGCTTATTTGGTTAGGCGGAATAACGGCTTATATGGGTTGTTTTTCAGCCTATTACTCGGGCAGAGTAACGGCTTACTTTATGGTTTTTGGGCCGGGAAAAAAGGGTGGATACCTAGCTGGGGGGCTAAGGTACACTTCTACCGGTTGGATTTGTGTTTGGTAGAGGTTTGGCAGGGTTTCGAGGCTTTGGAGGTGATCTCTCACTATCTCACACCGCTCTCTAATTCTCCAGCATAACGTTAACGCGGAGAAGCTTTGCGAAATATTTCTGTGTTGAATGAAGAGCCGGGTGCCTCTATTTATAGGAGGAAATAGGGACATCGCAAGAATTAAATTTTTCTCTTCGCGCATCAAACGGTTGCACTTTGCGCTGGACCAGTTGTGTTTTGCGGCAAGTTTGCGCTGAAGGAAAGCAGTTTGGGCGCTGCTATATAGAAGTTTGGGCGCCATGCCCAAATCAGATGGGAGCCACGCCCATTTCTCTTTCTGTGCTTCAATCAGTTGTACCTTGCGCTGGAAGAATTATGTTTTGCGTCAAAAATTGGATGAACAGTGGCTGAGAAGTGGGTTTGGGCGCCACTTCATAGAGGTTTGGGAGCCATGCCCAAACCCTTTGGGAGCCATGCCTAAACCTCAAACTAGCTCCCTTTTTGACACTTTAGTCCCTGCAATTTGTCCTTTTGCGCATCCTGCTTTGTTCTTTTGCATTTTTGACCCTGTAACTTGACATTTGTTAATGTTTTAACAGTTCTTGATATTTTTTGTCATGTCACATATCAGGGGTACGAAATTGGGGTGTCTACAGAGCCCCTCAACGATGGAGTCTACGGGTAACCCGCAGCTTACTGAGTAGACGAACATCGTTGATAAGAATAGACTCTCCAATTTCGTTTCATTTCAAAACGAGGGAGAAATATGCAGCCGGTAGCAGTTATAATGCAGCAATTTTATCAAACCTCCATATCCTAGACATTTTTAGTCAGTTATAGCAGGTTATTGCAGTTTTTAAACAGATATGCAAATTGAATGCTCTGATGGTCGGACCTACTAATGTAGGCTGCCTACGTATCCCTTAATAAAAGGAATCAGACCAAACGTAGTTCGGCCTCAAGCCGGGGATCAAGTGTTGTAATGCAGACAAGTGTTGTGCGGTGGTGCAAGTATGGCAATGCCAAATGAGCAAGTGCATGCAAAGCTTTATCAAATGAGTACGACAAGGGTAAATAATGTGTTGTGTTTGGTCGCATCTACCGGGATAGACTGCCTACGTATCCTTATACAAGGAATCAGACCAATCGTAGCTCACCTGTGGCTGCGCGACATGAATTGTTTCCTAGGAACTCAGCCTCTATTGGAGAACAAAACCTTTCCCTATGAATCCGGGGCTGACCCCTTAAAGGAAAGTTTCCCACACAGCCAAAATGCATAGAATGTATTGCCTCCTCAGGAACTCAGCCTTCAACAGAGAACAAAACCTTTCCCTATCAATCCGGGGCTGTGTACCCCTTAAAGGAAAGTTTCCAAACATCAAACAAATGCAATGTTAAAAAGGAAAATACCTTCCTTTCCTTTACCTTTGTCGTGTCCATGCAGCAAATTGCTGCTGATGTTGCTTTGTTGTCGCTTGCTGTTTTACGATGTTTGTTGTTGCACTTTGCTGGGGATTTTTCTTTTTATCACTGTTCCGGCCTTCGCTGGAAAATCTTTTCCCCTGTCCCGCTTTGTTTTCGGCTTTAGCTGGAAAATCTTTCTTGATGCTACTGCATTTTTGTTTATTGCTCGTTTTAACCTTGGTCAGAAGCTTTCTTTTTCTTGCTGTAGCATCACTTGGCATCAGCTGGAATCATCTTTTCTTTGCTGCTGTTTTCTTTTTGCTCCATTTTCTAGCTTCAGCCGAAAATTTCTTCTTCTGCCGCCGCATTTGTTCTTGTTGCATGTACCTGAAAATTTTTCCTTTCTTGTACATGTATTTCCCCCTCTCCCGATTTTTTTTGTTTTTTTTGTTTTTTTGTTGTTTTTTTGTTTTTTTGTTTTTTTGTTGTTTTTTTTTGTTTTTTTGTTTTTTTGTTTTTTTGTTTTTTTGTTTTTTTGTTTTTTTGTTTTTTTGTTTTTTTGTTTTGTTTTTTTTGTTTTGAAAACATGTACAAATATTTACAATGCAATCTAATTTTATATGATGCAAAATAAAAAAACACATGCAGACTCAAGACACACGCACAAAGAAAAGCTATACCGATGTCTAATGGGTAATGGCACGCTGTATCTCCAAGATGGATTTTAAAGGAATATACCTTTGGGTTCGAACATGCTTCCCTTTTTTTTGTTTTTTTGTTTTTTTTTTTTTTTGTGATATGCGGGGAAAGGAAAAGGCAGATACCTCTCTCCTGTTCTTGGCCATATGATTGTTGCAGGGCTACTCTTGGCACAAGACGATTTTCATAGCCCCTGCATTTTCTTCGCAATCAGACAGGGCAGCAATGAATGGGCGGAATCCAAGTCGTCTGGCTGTTTCAGGACAATGGCAACGCAGATGATGAATAGTACGAGGACACTTCTGGTGCTTCTCATTCTGTTGAGACTGAGCCTTTTCTGTGCATTGCAGAAGAAGTATATGGGCCCGGCTGGGCGGACGCCGCAGGTACTGATGGACCACCTTGGGGCTTAAGCTGCAAAAGAAGGGATAATTTCTGGGGGAAACAAAGGGGGTATAGGCAATAATAGGTATGTACATGCAATTAATGTATAATCTAAATTTCTTTAGCAATTATTCCTAAGTTGCACCTTGGGACCCGAAAATTTTATATTTTAATGTTTTGATTGCGAGCTTCCTGTCGTGGTTTTTTTTTTTCTTTCTGTCAGTCGAGCCCATTTGTCTGCTGAAGATCTGGAGGTAAGATGCTAAGGTTTCAAAGAGTGCCTTCCCTCTCCTTATTTTCCTGATATATATATTTTTTATTTTGCTCTAACTTTTGCCTAGGCTGCCTTTTCGGGTTTTCAACCTAGCGAGCGCTTATTTCTCCTTTTTTTTATTTGTATTTTTTTCTTTATCTAACTTTTTGCCTAGGCCGCCCTTTCGGGTTTTCAGCCTAGCGAGCCCTTATTTCTTTTTTTTTTTTTAATTTGCTCTAACTTTTGCCTAGGCCGCCCTTTCGGGTTTTCACCCTAGCGAGCCCTTATTTCTCCTTTTTTTTTGTTTGTTTTTTTATTTGCTTGCTCTAATTTTTGCCTAGGCCGCCCTTTCGGGTTTTCAGCCTAGCGAGCCCTTATTACTTCTTTCTGCTTTTTTTTTTCTAATTTTGCCTAGGCCGCCCTTTCGGGTTTTCAGCCTAGCGAGCTGGAGAGGGAAGCACTTGCCGGATAGGGTGTCTCAAGCATAATACCTTTTGAGCTCGTTGAGATTGGAGGGTTGAACAAAGTCTTCTTTTTCCTGGCTTGCGAGGAATATGACATCTCCTGACTGGATCTTTTTGACAATATACGGCACATCGTGGAAGAGAGTGGTAGCAGCCTTTTGATAAGTAGACCCAGCATTTTAGCCCAGACGGCATGACATGATAGCAGTAGGTCCCCCAAGGGGTGGTGAATGAGGTCCTTTCTTGGTCTTCTGCTGCCCTTGATTTGGCTATGGCCCACCATGCTGTTAACAAAAAAAAACTTGTTGGGTTTGGGAATGGTCACTATATTGGACAGCCAGATCGGGTATTTTTTTTTCTTTTTCACCTTTTTTTTTCTTTTTTACTATTCCTCTTTTTTTTGTAATTTTTTTTTTACCCGAATGAAGTTGACGTGCGGCTGTTTCATGCTTTCTTTTTTTTTTTTTTCAACTTGTAGTGACCATCCTGGCTTGATGCAGTGGAGCTTTTGTCTGCTTGGCCGAGCATTCGGATATATGGGAATCTGGTGTTTGACTATGGCTGGATCTACCCCTGACACATCTTCATAGAACCAGGTAAGCATGTCCACGAACTTTTTGAAAGGATTCGTGGGTGGTGTTCTTTTGGAGCCTTGCAAGTAGTTGCCGATTCTGACTTCTTTTGATTTCATTGTCCAGCCCCAGATTGATAGTGGATCAGTCCTCAGTTGCTGTTGATGATGTTTCCCTGGTGCTCGACTGACTTTTCAAGCTCAAGCAAATATATATTTTTTTGTTTGGGTCCTATTAAATGACTCATTATTATAATTATTTAATGTGTCTTTTAATGCAGGTGCAACTAAGAAATAAGCAAAGACATTTAGATTATTATTAAAAGCACACCGTACAGGGTTAATTACATTATTGAGGACCTGGGGTTTGAGATCCTCAATTTTAGGGAGCGGATCGGTAGATGACTAATCCGTAAGGCTAGGGAAAGGAATAGGAGTAATATATCCGAAGCGGTCCATCAGATCTGCGGGTGTCAAAAGTGGGTCGGTCGCGGTATACTAGTTCTGCAGAGGCTTATTAGAAATTGACTCAAACTCAGCAGCGAGTCCCTTTTTTTTTTTTTTTTTTGGGGGGGAAGTGCTTTTATCCATCATACCCAAGAAGTTGTCCCCCAAATTTTCATTAGGAACTTCTTGGTTAAGGATTCTAAGCATCATGGTTTTCAAATTTTTGATGTCAGCCTCCATTTTGGCGGGCGGGAGAGTTGGGTTTTGGTATATGCTGGTAGGATTAGGGAAGGCTGGGTTGTTTCCTGGCTATGGTGTCTGGTAAGGATTTTGGGCAGGATATGGATATTGGGTTGGATATGGATATTGGGCAGGATATAGATTTTGGATAGGATAAGGATTTTGGGCTGGATAGGGATATTGGATTGGATAAGGACTTTGGGTAGGATAAGGATATTGGATTGGATATGGATATTGGGCAGGATATGGATTTTGGATAGGATAAGGATATTGGATTGGGTAAGGACTTTGGGTAGGATAAGGAGGGTGTGATGAAAGGGTTAAAATTTTGGTAATAATAGGCATTTGGGTGGGTTGGTGTTTGGCTGGGAAATTGGATTTGGAGGAACATGGAAGGTTGATGCTTCTTGGGGGACTGTAGTGGACTGTTCATTTTCTGCTGCCATACTGCTCAGATTTGTACTGTCTGTACGGATATTGCCCTTATCTGATCTGATATTGATACACTATGTTCTGATTTTTGCACTTATTTCCCGTATCAACCGGCCAGTACTATCTCTGCCTTTCCAGATTCGGGCCAGGTTTTTTAGGAAAATGGGTTTTGGATGTATCAGAAGGTTGGCTGAAGGCTTTTTGGGCTTGGGGTACAGCGTGCCTTTATTAGTATATTTTATTATTTATTATTATCCCTAAAAATTGACCGGATAAGCACTTGCTTAATTTTGACAGTCTCAGGACTTTTCTTGGAACAGTGGATTCTTTCTCCAGAGTATAGGACCAACGTATTCCACCTGCCTTTCGACTCCCCGAGATCGGACTGATCCCAGGCGAATGGCCTATACTCTTTCCGGGATCCACCATTCGAAATGATCTAGGTCGAGCATTTGAAAATAATAAATCAGCCCCAGTGTAATATTTTTCGACTTGCACATTTTGTTTTTTTTTTGTGGACTTGTGCAGATTTTTTTTTTTGACTTGTGCAAATTTTTTTTCGCTGACTTGTGCACATTTTTTTTTGACTTGCGCAGATATATATATTTTTTTGACTGGGACTGACCCACAATTTAAAATGCAAAAACCGGTCGGTCTTTGAAGTGTCCTGAAAAACTATATGCAGTCTAACGTTGGCTTATGCAGGGGGTAGGCTTTGGCTATGGTGTAGGGTAGCAGTTCGGAATATATTTATATGCATGTGCACCAGCGCACGTGTGTGCGGTATCTAAAAAGCAAAAAGAAGTTTTTTTTTTCAGATATAGAAATAGAAAATAAAACAGATATAGCATGTCTTGCTGTTGTGTATGGATTTTCTCGGCTTTTTAGCTTAAGCGCAAGCAAGCAAGCATACCATCAAGAAATAGAAAGAAAAGTGGGGAATCTATTTATTTTTAGAAAATGGGTCCTAATCCCCAAAATAAAATGACAGAATGAATGCATATATGTACATATATATATTTTGCAGAATAAAAATGAAGCAGAATAAAATAATATAAGGCCAAAAATGAAAAGATTTTAAAAACAAAGCCCCGACCCGTTTGTTGTGCTGCCCGGAAATAAAAGGAAACATTACATATATATTATATATAAATATATATATATATATATATATATATATATATATATATATATATATATATATATATATATATATATATATATATATATTTTTTTTGAATTTTTTTTTTTTGAAAAATACGAATATTTCCAAGTATATCCGTAACAGTGTTTGAAATGAAACTGTTGCAAGATGGAGGATCATATCCACAAATATAGACACGGATGTTAAAGGAACGCAATATTAGATCATTTAAATTAATATAACAAGCATACTTTAGCCGAAACAAAAGAAAAAAAGTTTTGGTTAATCGGTCTAGCCCTCAATTTTTATTCATTAAAATAAAACGATCTCCCCAAAGAAGTCGCCATCGTGGGTTCTGAAATTGCTCCGCGCCCGAGCGCCCTTGGATAGGGTGCGCGCGTGCGGATCCGGTGACATCCACGCTCCCGCTCCACCCTCCCTTGTTTAGGGAGGACGAAATCAAAAGTGCGGAGGAGTCTTTGTCGAATAGCGCGTTGAATGCGTCTCGGTTGCCTTTAGTGGATTTTTGATCCAATATGGGAGCTTTGGGTTTTCTACGTCAAGTTATCCCTTGTTTAGGGGATACCAGAACATAGGAAGACATCACCTTTCCATTCTCATTCTCCCTTGTTTAGGGGAGAACGTGAAAGTGCAAAGAAAGATGTTGCAGCGCCCCCACTATGGATTTTATGAAAATAGCCTTATGGCTCATTTCGGATCACTATGGGTGCTTTGGGTTTTCTACGTCAAGTTATCCCTTGTTTAGGGGATACCAGGACATAGGAATACATCACCTTTCCATTCCCATTCTCCCTGATTTAGGGGAGAACGTGAAAGTGCAAAGAAAGATGTTGCGAGGCCCCACTGGATCCAAAATGTTTTTAGAGTCGCCATCTTTATTTTAAGACAAAAATAAAGCAAAACCAGAAAAAGAAAACCAGAGATGAAGAAAACAGGTTCGGAGGCTAAGTTACGAGTTGGGAAGGTGCTAGGCACCCAACTCGCCCTTTCGGTCTCAAAACGGTTTTTGGCTAACGTATGTTTTTTGTTATATTTATTTAACAGATAAATAAAGAATTAACTGCCTACAAATACATCCATTACATCTATATTATTTACGGACTTGCAACAATCTTTTTTACAAACAATTACAAATATACTTGAAAATATTTGGCCATTATAACGGCTACATTTAGTATTATTTCCTAAATAAATCCGGGCAGCATAACTGCTTATATATTGATATTGAACCGGACTGGAAATAATACTCTTACAAATAAAGACTTTAATGAATACATAAAGTAAATAATTACAAATCTATCTATTTTGCCATAATAACGGCTACATTTAGTACTATTTCCTAATTAAATCCGGGCAGCACAACTACTTATATATATCTACATTGGGCCGGATTGGAAATAATATTTTTTTACAGAATGAAAGAATTTAAAATAAAACTTAAAACTTAAAAAAAAACTTACAGACAGCCTAGGGTGTGCTCGCTCTGTCCTCTCGGGAGAGGAAGACTTTGTTGTTGTTGTTGTTGTTGTTGTTGTTGTTGTTGTTGTTGTGTGTTGTGTGTTGTGTGTTGTGTGAATTTGGGCAGCGTGACGGCTTATATATGATGTTTTTGGCTCACTCACTCGGGCAGAATGACGGCTTAGTTTTTGTGGTTTTGGCTTATTTGGTTGGGCGGAATAACGGCTTATATGGGTTGTTTTTCAGCCTATTACTCGGGCAGAGTAACGGCTTACTTTATGGTTTTTGGGCCGGGAAAAAAGGGTGGATACCTAGCTGGGGGGTTAAGGTACACTTCTACCGGTTGGATTTGTGTTTGGCAGAGGTTTGGCAGGGTTTCGAGGCTTTGGAGGTGATCTCTCACTATCTCACACCGCTCTCTAATTCTCCAGCGTAACGTTAACACGGAGAAGCTTTGCGAAATATTTCTGTGTTGAATGAAGAGTCGGGTGCCTCTATTTATAGGAGGAAATAGGGACGTCGCAGGAATTAAATTTTTCTCTTCGCGCATCAAACGATTGCACTTTGCGATGGACCAGTTGTGTTTTGCGGCAAGTTTGCGCTGAAGGAAAGCAGTTTGGGCGCTGCTATATAGAAGTTTGGGCGCCATGCCCAAATCAGATGGGAGCCACGCCCATTTCTCTTTCTGTGCTTCAATCAGTTGTACCTTCTTATTTGGAAGAATTATGTTTTGCGTCAAAAATTGGATGAACAGTGGCTGAGAAGTGGGTTTGGGCGCCACTTCATAGAGGTTTGGGAGCCATGCCCAAACCCTTTGGGAGCCATGCCTAAACCTCAAACTAGCTCCCTTTTTGACACTCTAGCCCCTACAATTTGTCCTTTTGCGCATCCTGCTTTGTTCTTTTGCATTTTTGACCCTGTAACTTGACATTTGTTAATGTTTTAACAGTTCTTGATATTTTTTGTCATGTCACATATCAGGGATACGAAATTGGGGTGTCTACAGTTACAATCATGTTCATTAAGCCAAATCATCATTTGGGCATAACCCCTTCCAAGTAACTTCACCAATCATGCTCATAAACATGAAATAAATCACATAGCAAGGATTAATACATTATACTACACATATATAACCTATTAATCAAGGTTACAATCATGTTCATTAAGCCAAATCATCATTTGGGCATAACCCCTTCCAAGTAACTTCATCAATCATGCTCATAAACATGAAATAAATCACATAGCAAGGATTAATAGGCTACTTTACATATGAATTTCATACTAATCTAGGTCTCACATAGGTTCATCCAAGCTAAATCCACATTTAGAAACCTAGGGTTCATGGCATCTCTACAAACCCTAGAAATTGCACCCATTGACCTCACATAGCAAGATGATTGTTTTCCCTAGGGTCAATGGGGCCAAAAGAAAGAGGAAGGGACGTAGTAACTTACCCTTGTTCAGCCCCTACAAGATGAAATCCCGAAATTCCAAGTGATGGTGTTGTTCTCCTCAACCTTCTCTTCAAAACTATGGTGTAGATTGGGGGAAGAAGGTCCCAAGCTATGGCCTCCAAGATTGAACCCTCAAGCACCCTAGAAATCTCCTCTCTCAAGCTCTCCCACGTTTTTGTGGAGTGTAGGCAGAAAATGGGAGGTTTAAGTGGTGTTTTATGGCTTATATGTGTTAGAGAGTAAGTGGGTGTAGGTTAGATTAATGGGGATGTTTCTCTCTAATTAGCCACACTAATCACCCTCTAAAACAACAATAGATGGTTAGGACATGTCTTAGGTTAGTTAAGAGGGTTTAGGAGTGGGTTAGGATAGGTTTGGGTGGGGTTAGGATAGACCAATTGCCAAAATACACAAAAAAATCCCGGAACAGGGCCAGGACACCATGCGGTCGCATGGTGTCTATGCAATGCGAGCGCTTCATAGTGTTTTATGCTCTTGGTGAGTTTTGTGAAGTCTTCGTCGAGTACGGCCCTTCCCGCATGCAACCGAAAGCCTTAAAGCTTCGAAATGGCCTATAATTCAACCTTTAAAGTTCTCGAACACTAAACTAAACCACACAAGTCTCAAACCACTTTTAAAGTAGGTCCAAAACCCTCACAACAACTCCCGAAACAACCCGGAGCAAAACTGACGCAAGGCGCGACATCTCGCTAACGAAACGTCGAATGAAACCACAAACCGACGAGCAACAACCCATGATTGTAAACACCTAAAAGGGCTACAAAATAGGCCTGAATGCCTCTCAGATGATGAACAATAGATAGGAGAAAAGGACTCTCGAAGGGCGAGACGATCACTCGGCTCAATCTCGAACTACGCGATAAGGAGAATTGCTATCCTCGAAGCGTCGAAACTTCACAAGACTTAGGGAATGCATCCAATAAGAAGTCTAATGCATATAAACATGTTATTTAATCATCATGTAAAGATCTAGGACCAAATCGAGGTCCGGAACGCGAAACGCAAGTAAACTCTCAATCGCGTCGCATTTCGACTATCGTCGAGTTACGACTTGTGACTTTAGCAAGTCCACAACTCTATGGCATCTCTTAAAAGTATTTTGGTCTTAATTTGATCTCTCATACACATCTAGACTCTCTCACAAACCCAACGAGCAATCAACCAAAGAAGAAATGCGAGCATTGTACGCAATTCAAGCTAACCGAGAATCGGGGTCTTACATCCTCTCCCCCTTAAAAAGAATTCGTCTCGAATTCTAAACCGTGACACAAACCAACATCGGTCATCACTCAACGACAATTACCGAGACACAACCATGGTGTCTCTCAATCCCAAGTGAACACTCAATGTCCAAAACCATAAACCTAGACTCAATCTCCGAGTCTACCATCACAATAACCAAACCAACTATATGAGGATCAAACTACCGTGATCCGGACTCAGGTTTCAGGACTTCTCAATAGGCACAACAACACTAAACTCTTCAGATTGAAAATAATATGAATCATATTCGAGTCGCGAAAACACATACGAACAACACTAACCAATGTTGTACACAAACCCCAAAGTTTAACATGAAAACAAGTTCAAGCATACCATAAACATTCAACTACCGAAACTATTTGTCTCGGGGCACAACATGAAATTCATGCATAAAAGATCTTAAGTTACAAGAAGTAATAATTGCCTATAGAGCAATTCTCAACCAAATTAGAGACAATCAAGTTGACATTTCAAGCCATGTAAATCATACTCGCAATCTCCCTATCGCGGGTAAGAACACATAAGAGCACAATAATGAAATATTTTGAAAATTCTTTCCATTTCTGTCCATTCCATTGGGTAAGAGGTTTAGTCAATGTTTAACCTACTCACTACCAATCCTAGTCCACCAACGAACCTCTTTTGATCACCAATTTAGGGTACCGGCTAAATTGGATTTCAAAAGCTTTCGTTGCAAGGATGCGAAGGGTTATGAGAAAATCTTAAGCACCCATTAACAGTCTCCTATGCTAATGAAATGAATGAGCAGGAGATAATAATTATGAAATGAGAATTTAATATACTACAATGTAGATGCATCAAGTAGGTGTTCCCTACAACTAATGCACATAACTGAATGAAATAAAGTCAAGTAACAAGGTCTATTACCTTGGCAAACAACAATCATATTTACCACAAAACTCGTGTACCTAACACACACAACCCAGAAAACTTATTGGAAGTCACCACGAACCGACGTGGTTACTAGTAGTCGTATCGCCTACACTCCACAATTCCAACCTTTCTTAAGCTCTAGACCAAGGCCACGACCAACGCATATTCTAACGTCCCCAAAACATTAACACTTTAATAATCGCAGTGAAACACCATACTTGTCCGCGAAACCAAAATCAACCGATAAATCGCAACACTTAACCTTCTCACTAATCGAGTGTATCCTACTCGCATAATGACCATCAACAATATATAATATTATATTATTCGCCACATTAAACATGACTCCATTGGATGTACAAGCATCATCTCAAACCAATAAGTATCATCATACAATTCATGTTTCATAGATATATACATATATATACATGTATTCACACCCCGGCTCTTAATATAGGCCTCTGGCTGTAACCCCATAATACCATTGATTACTATCGCCGTAACATAAATTCATTCCCAATGCTTTTTATATATAGTATAGTCCTATATATACATAGACTACACAAGAATCCACAAACCATGTGTGATTACCTACCGGCAATTCACAAATCAAACAATATCACATACCAACGCCACATTGGGGCCTTATCCCCAATCAAACAATAAACCAATAATATGCAATACACCATGTAATGTATGTATGAATGCACATGAGCTACCGATAAGACGTGTACTCATAATAACAATAATAGTAGTAACGGTATAATATATATTGTACATGGCATAACAATAATAGTAATAACAATAACACTATACCCTAACAATAATGCACATGGCATACTTGTCTTGTGTTACTGGTAGACGTTACATCGCCGTCACGAATTATGAGATTTGTGATAGTGATGGATCGTCGTACCAGAATCATGCACACACCCTTCACTACTGATCATGGTAGAGAAGAGTATCTTGTCAAGGACGCTTCGAATAATACTATCATGTCATGATCGATGTATCAATCACATGCATCTGACAACCCACTCAAGATAACCCCATTCATTTTAGGATCTACGTTGCGGCACCGGTTCTATAACATATCCTACTCCTATGTGATTTACTACAAGCACTTATGTGACAACAAAGTGTTAATTGAAACATGAGATCTAAGTAACCATGTTTATCTTGATTGTGCATTATTGAAATACTTGGTGTGTATATCTGTAGGTATGCATACATATACATGATAATTCTATGAAAAACTTGATATGTATATATATAGATATACATAATTATACATGATAATTATATGAATGACTTGATGTGATTATATATAGTTAAACATAATTATTTTATGAGAATTGCTTTCTAATTCATCTGGTTTGTGTATGAACAGGGAATTCTACCCTGGTTCATTGGGATAGTTTAGTAAATGAGAAGGAAAGGTTATCTTGGGGAGTATTTAAAGAGATACGACACATTTTCATAGGTTTTCATTGTAGTAACGTGATAACATAATTATCTATAACAATGTTTCATAATATGCTATACTGTTAATTGTAGTACCGTACTGGGTCTTTATGACTCACTTCACGCCTTGTTTCTAGTATACAGTTGTCCATTAGCCGCGTTGAGATCGAGTAGATCATGTCTTTGTAGCTGTGAACAGTGGATCGATAGCTGAGTTGAGATCGTGTGGTTCGCGATTGTCACAGTTATTGTTTCTTTCGAGTCGTAGCTCGCGAAGTCCTATCTATTATTGAATTGTTATTATTATTTTGTCCTTCTTTTCTATTAAGGACGTTATGGGTAAAGTTATATAAACTTTACAGTTGGGTAGTATTCTTAGTCATGTTATATTATTTTTGTAGTCGATCTCTGTAATCGAGCTTGTATACTCTAGAGCATAGTATTTATTCAATGGTCTCCCAGGCAAGCAGTAGCTTCAGGGCATTCAATATTCCTATTGTTGTTGTTGTTAACCCCAGTATGATTTAGCCGTTGGGTCATTATTGTATATCAGGTTGGTTCTTTGTTGAAACATCGGTTTGGAGTGCCGATGGTTTGTTCTATGTTTGCAATCTTACGGCACACGAGTTTTGTTGTCCCCTTTGTGAGACAATCGTCTCTTGGTTATATTTTGTTTTGGTTTCGAGCTTTATAGCTTGGGCTTCACTGTGTTAACACTTCCACATCCTCAATTTTTGTTGACCCTACTTAATGTTTTTATTTTGATAATTTTATATGTATTTAGCAAAAAGTTCTGTCCTGGACCCAGATCATGTTATGACCGATTGAAACAAAGCTATAGGTGGCAATAGAGTTAGGGTATAGTGTTTAAAGTCTTTGGGGATGGATTGGCTTTAGGGTGTGGTGTTTGGGATGGACTGGCTTTCGGGTTGAGGATTTGATTGGCCTCTTGCTCAAAGGCATTTTGAGTTGTGGATTTGATTATTTTCGGAAGGCGATCGCAAAGCGATCATTGGCTGGCCTTTTAGGCTGTGGGTTTGGATAGGAAGTTGGTTTCTGGACCTTGTTGTAGGTATGGTTGGGAGATTGGCTTTTGGCTTTGGTTGTGGGTTATGGGGTTGTCCAAGAGTGATTGATTTTTTTTTTTTTTGCGAGAGAAAGATGTTGAGGAAATTGCTCAAGAGAGGCTTCTTTTCTTTTTCTCTTTTTTTTTTATGCATAGGCCACTTTTTTTTTTTTTTTCAACCTTGCACCTTTTGTTTTTTTTTTTTTTGTTGACCTCTCAGAGCAATTTGAGAGAGTGCTTGAAGAGATATCCATCTTCTCTCTCTTGGGATAAAAAGGTGGTCACTCTTGATGGATGTATATATAAGGGTGAAGCAGCCCCAGTTTTAGGAAGTTGGATCCTAGGGATGGTTAGGCTGTGGTATATGGTCTTTTAGGTATTTGGAAGGGTTTTGTTGTATGGTTGGAAGCCCCTAGTGTGCTAATAATAGCTTGGTTGCAATGGGTCAAAGATGACCTTTTATCAAGACGGAAAGTTGCTTTATCGAACATATATTTTTAATGGTTTGTGGGTCCATATTGCGAAATGACTCATTATCAACCCGTGTAGTTTTATCATGTTTTTACATGAGTTGATTCATCATTTTATTTTATTTTATAACAGATACTTAGGCGATAGGTGGTGCTCAAAGATCAAGAAGAAGACTCGACAAGCTAATTGTAGGAGAAGCAAGGATTTACCAGATTTGAATATAGATAAAATACCTTTGGAAAACTCGATTTGAGAACTTGGTTGGACTTTTGAAATCATGGAGACCAAATAGATCAGTGAGCATACTCTGCAAGGATGGGTTGTAGGCATCAATATGGGTAAAAGAGATACCCATGGGGTTTGAAAGCCCATAGTCCTGAATTGTTGCGTATGACCATTGAGTCGCCTTTTCTGGATTTCCCAGCTTTCCAGACTTTTCTGCTTTCTTGGCTTTTAGACTTCCCGAGCTTTCCTTTCTTCCCTGGCCCCCTATCGGTTTTCTTCTTTTTTTTTCATTTTTTTTATTCTTTTTTTTTTTTTGAAATGGTAGACCTTGACATCTCGAAATAGAACTTACTTATTTTTATTTTTATTTTTGAAATCGAGAGTAAATGATGCACTTATCAAGTAGTGATGCATTTTTGAGAGGTTAAGAGGGAAGAGGAATTTGGAGATGACAATTAAGAATAATGGTGAGGGGGATTTTCTGTCTTTACATGTTTTGGAAAACAAAAACACATAGGAAATATCTCCTTCTTTTTGAAGAGTAAATCAAAGCATGTGACCGAACCTGAAGGCGGCCTACGTACCTCATTCTCAGGTCATCATAGTTCAACTCTATCAGAGAAATTTTTATTTTGCTAATCTTCTTTTTTGATTTTTCAATTTGAAAGAATAGAGATTTTTTTTTTTGTTTAGAGAGAACGAAATTTTTTTAAATGATCATTTTTTTTGCGAAAAGAAACGATTATATTTTTTTAAAGGAAAATAGAACTAAGTATTACACATGATTTTTTATTAGAAAACTCTTCTTTTTTTTCTTTTTTTGCTTTTGCAATCCTTGAAATGAGATGTGACGATTACGTATCTCTGGACAATCCTATCAGGAGACTAAGTGGTAAATAATCAATTCTTTTATTTTTCAGCCCCTGCAAAATTGTTAGTGGCACAAAAAAAAAAAACAAAGATCCTGATATGTATAAAAACAATATTGGATTAAAGGAAAGAAAGTTTTTTTTTTAATTTTTTTTTATAGGTGGAGTAACAGGAAAAATGGGTGCACCAAACGACAAAAATGGGCGACCTGATGGATAAAATGGGCCCAATATCGGATAAAATTGTTCAAAATGAGGAGCGAGTCACGTAGGAAACATGTGGCGCCACCCAAAGTCAATGTGGGCGCCGAGTCCAAGCAAAAATGTGAATGTTCACTTTTTACTTTTGACACTTTAATCTTTCAAGTTTTTCCCCTTTTAACACTTAGACCACCTCTTGTTTCCTTCTTGTTTTTGATCCCCATTTAACCCTTTCAAGTTTGTTTTTTTTTTAAATAAAAAACGAATAATATCTTCTTTTTTTTTGGCTTTCTTTTTTTTTAAACGAAATTATTACTATTATTATTATTATTATTATTATATACATGCATACATACATACATATATATATATATATATATATATATTAAATTAAAAACTTTTTTTCAAAAACGATTTTTTTTCTTTTGCTTCGAGAAAATGAATTTTATTTTGTCTTTGAAAAGAGAAGAATTTTAATTTTAGAAAACAAATTTCTTTCTCCTTTTTTTTAAACTCTTTTTTTAATTTCTCTTTATTTCGGAAAACTTTTTTTTTAAACTCTTTTTTTGATTTTTTTTGATTTCGGAAAACGAATTTAAAAAAAACAATTTTTTTTTAGAATTGAAAATTATACACACACAGGAAGCCAAATAAATATAAAAGGAAAAAGAAAAAAAACAAGCATATTGATATTAAAGGAAAGAAGATTTTTTTTATAATAAAAAAAATGCGAACATATATGGATGTGCAAATAATATGATAGAATAAAAGAATATTAATATTTTTTTAAATTTTTTTTGCGCAACATAAATAAAGCAAACAGATATATAGAGAAAAATAAAGCAATAATAAAAATAAAGCCACAGCCCCTTTTGTTATGCTACCCGAAAATATATTTTATTCCTTTTTTTTTTGTTTTTTTGTTTTTTGTTTTGGTAAATATACATGTAACGATAAATGGAACGAAACTGCTGCAAGATGGAGGATCATATCCACAAATATATACACAAATATATAAGAACGCGATATTTAAAATGCTAAAGAAATATAATAAGCATATTTTAGCAGAAACTAAAGAAAACTATTTTTTTTTCTTTTTTGTGAAAACTGAGTCTAGCCCTCCATTTTTTATTTTCTTTAAAATAAAAACGACGTCCCCAGCTGAGTCGCCACTGTGGGTGCCCCGGAAGGTAATCCCCCCAGATCGCGCGCTCCCTTTTTTTTAGGGGAACACGCTGCTCGGGTAGGACATCACTCTTTCCATTCCATCCTCCCTTGTTTTGGGGAAGACGAAATTAAAAGTGCAGAAAGAATGTTGTCAAAAAGTGCGTTGAATACGCCTCGGTCACCTAAGTGAACTTTGGTCCATTATGAGAGCTTTGGATTTCTCAGTATCTCACCCTCCCTTGTTTAGGGGAAGAAAAGGCACAGAAAATACATCACCCTTTTCATTCACATCGTCCCTTGTTTAGGAAAAAACAGAAAAGTGAAAAAAAAAAAAAAAAGGATGTTGCGAGAGCACATGGGAACACGCCCTGCCTCACTATGGACTTTTCGAAAATTACCTTAGGTCATTATGAGTGCCTGGGGTTTCTCCGTATCTCACCCTCCCTTATTTAGAGGAAGACAAGGCACAGAAAATGCAACACCCTTTTCATTCTCATCATCACTTGTTTAGGGGTAAACGGGAAAGTACAAAAAAAAGGATGTTGCAAGCCTCACCATGACCTTAGGCTTATTTTGGATCGCTATGAGAGCTTTGGGTTTCCCTGTATATTATTCTCCCATGTTTAGGGGAAAACAAAGTGCAGGAAATGCATTACTGATCGATGTCTTATTTTAATTATTTTCCTTGCAAATGGACAAGACTATTATAGAATAGTATTGGAAGCAAGGGTCGAACCCACAGAGACAAGAGATCACGAATAGTGCAATTTATTGATAGCAAATTATTAATCTAAGGGGGGGTTTTATAATTATTCTATTCTATTCTACTATTAATATTTAGGTGTTTAACTAATTAGCAGTAATTACAGGTTATGAAGATCTTATGGTAGGTGGCAATCTAGGATTCGGGTTTCACTTGTATCTCCTTTATGCTTAATTCACAATAATTATCATTCAATTTCTTGGGTTCGTTCACAAAAGATAGATATAGTCTGTTGAACTATTGGTTCAGCCTCCATCCCCGCAACATTCATCCATTCTATATCCTAAGCACAAGAACATATGATTTATCTGTCACCTAAATCATGTATGAACCTGGTCCTAACTTATCACTCTCGTGCATCGATAGGTCCAATTTATTGTGATGGTGAGCTAGTGTACGACATATGCACATTGGTCATGCAGTTATCCGCACATCTAAACCTTTATTATTTGCGATTACATTCATTTGTTCAAAGCGAAATAATAGAGGGATTGATAAACACCACAATCAACAAGAATTGAATGAACATAAATATGAATTAAAACATAAATTCGATACAAGTTACCTCCCACCTCCTAGATTATGGATGATTTAGTTCATCATAGACAATGAACAACACATGGAGATGAACGGAAACATGATTTGATCTTCAATACTTGTAATTACACAATCTAAATATGTTATACAACCTAAAAACTATCCTAAAGCTATACAAAACTGTTTCCAGCCGTTTTTCTATATATTAGGCTTTGGCAACCGGTTCCTATTTATACCATGGAGTTGTATTGCAATCGAATCTCTTGTGAAAATACGACTTCCTCGCATTCTGACCACCTTGCGGTCGCAAGGTGTTGGGTACCTTGCGTCCGCAAGGTCTTCAGCATTCCGGGCTTTTGATTCTTGAGCTACTGTCCACCTTGCGGGGGCAAGGTCTGAAATACCTTGCGACCGCAAGGTCTCTAGCTTGGACTTCCTTCGTTTCTTCTTCATTTTTCATCTTGGGCCCTTCTTGGAATTTGCATATAAAACCCTGTACTTTGCATATTTTCACTAAAAACCCTAAAACTTACAAAACTCACTGAAAACACATATCAGTAGCCAAAAGTCTCGTGAAATAGCATAATTTAACTCATAGAAGCATATGAAATCGACGTATAAAATACATCGATCAAATACCCCCAAACTTAAACTTTGCTCGTCCACGAGTAAACAATACTTATAAATACAAAAGCATAACAAAAATGAAAATCATTTTGGAGGGTGACACTATTTACACTTCTGTATAAACCCACAAACTCAAGGAGACTCTTTCGAGTGACTCAACTATGTATATAAATACAAAAATAGATAAATACAAAAGCAGATAAAAACTATTCTAAAATAAAACAAAAATCTTTTTGGCTTCAACCTCAAGTTATAAAAACATGGCATGCAGAGCAGACTCAGTTCGATGCTCACCACATATATGCAGGCTTAGTCACATAAAACCAACTGATCTTTTCTTAAAGCTGCTACTACTGCTAATTTCTCCGTGTGTGTGTGATCACCAGTCTTAGAGAATATCTCAACTAAAACAGTTTTATTAAGCTAAGCACCACATTCATATGAAAATCAAAGTTTAATTGAAAATCACGCATTATGAATTATGAGATCTACCATCTGAACCCGGTTTATTACAGAAAGAGAGGTCACCAAGGATTTCAAAAACTTATACATCCATCCCATGCACTTCTATGTATGACATACAATGTTCTCCTATCCCAATTACTTGTAATAGCTAAGATTATACTAACACAGTGAGCTTTAAGGCGAATAATAATGAACATGAAGTGTTAGATCAATTCTATATGACTCACTTAGCAGAGAAAACACGCAAAAGCATTGACAAGAAGATCATTAGGTCTTTATTTAGCTTGTAATGTAAGGCCAAGGTGATGGGGGATATGAAGGAAATGAATTGGAATTCAAAGTGAGAGAGTAAGACTACCCTTTATCCCTCATACTTCCAAGCAAAAGGAAGTTTCCCTATTTAGGTTAGGACCTGCAAAGAGCACAAGTGGGGGGTGTTTTCTGTTACTTTTCAGTTTTCTTCTTTCCCTCCCCCCAAACTTGTTTTGGGCAATATATACTTCTAAAATTATCTCATCATTCTTATCAGCAATATTTTTCTAACATATTTTCTTTTGAAAGCTATGCTTTCTTTTGAATTTTCTTGCACTCTTCTTCTTTCGTTTCATTTTTCGTCGATACATTTTTTTTCTCTTTTTCTTTTCTCTCTCTCTCTTTTTTTTTTTTTTTTTTTTGATGACGGAAAGAAGAAGTCTTCAAAAACATAGCCTAACTGAAAAGAAATTGTCCTTTATAATCAATTTCCCACCCACATCCTACTCTCTTAAAGGGTAGGCTAAAAGTGTATAGGCTTTTAGGGTTAAGTTAATGTGGGTAATAGAAACGATGTCGAATGGGGGTTTAATAGTGTGCTTAGCACACTCCATTCTTTTTAATTTAGGCTCAAAGGGGACACTAGAGATATTTTTAGTAAAGGTAGGGAATATTTAGGCTCTAACGATCCAAAGATGGCCTAAATCATTTCATGATGCCAAATGCTCATGTAGTTTTTAAAGCAAGTAAGACACACAAAATATCATATCAACTATGGGAATTGTGGAGTTGAATGTTTAGCATCACTGGATTTCACATAAGCATTCGCTAAGACAAATGGTAAGGACACTTGAGACTAACATGCAGACACGGTTCGAAAGTGTGCTTGAGATATATAAATAAGAAAAATCCAAGGGATCTAACTATCATGCAATTGACCCAAAGTCACAATTTAATGCAACAATCATGTTCGAATGGCTATGCATCATATTTTTGTGCATATCTAGTTGTAATGAAGTAGATGCTATAGATTTTATAAAACTATTCTATTCAATCCATAATTATGACTGGTGTGGATGCATGAAGAATTTGGAGAAAAGTAAAAGTTTCGCAAAATCAAGTAAATTCCAGAAGGATCTACGGACTAGTTATACGGTTCATTGCATTAACTCCTCATCAACTAATATTACCACACCTAAACTAGAGGATGAAAATTTTGAAATATTTTAATTTTTTTAAAAGAAAATTGGAGATGTTGATGACCCAATTGATGATGGGTTCCTACAAGAGGAATCCACGAGCATCCAATGTGAGTGTATTCTGGTCAAGGAAACACCTCCGAAAATAAGAAAAAATTAAAAACAGGAAAAGCGGGTGAAGAGTTAAATGGTCATCGAGAAAAGAAAATTTTCCTCACCCTAAAAACGTAGCCCAACTCCATTCCTCATTAGGCTAGGACCTGCTAAGACTCTGGGCTTAGAATTCCCCCCCCCCCCAAACTTAATTTCTATTTTGTCCTCAAAATTGAGGAATATATGAGGGGATTGATGGGGAAGGACAAATATCAAAAGGAAATAGCAGGCCCACCTAACGAAAGAGGATGGAACTTGGGCCTCGACTCACGGTGAGTCGGGCGGAAATATGAATGAGGACGAAACTCGGGGATCGTGCCAGGTGGCAGCCCGTACAGGTTGGAGACATTTTTTCCCACAGTGTTAAACCAGCCGAATAATTGAGTCTGGTCAGCACGCATTTGTGCCAACTGCTGACTCACCATATCAGTTTGGAGGACGGCTTCCTCCAACATGTTGGAGATCTCCACAAACGGGTCCTCCTCCTCTTCTTCGGGTTCCTCCCCATGAGGAACCCGCACTCGCGGCTGCTGGTGGTGCTCAAACAAAATGGCCCTAGTAATGGCCGGACCAGCCTTAAGCCTCTCCGCGTGTCTGGGCCATCTCACGCCAGCCCCCCTACACAACTCGGTGATCAAATGCGGGAACACGTAACCCGCATTCGTGGCACCTCTAATAAGGGTCTTAATTTGGCCGTTGATCAGGCGGCCGACATCAACAGACCCACCGGTCATAATAGTGTAGATCAGGACAGTCTTACCCCAAGTCACCGTATGTTGGTGACTGGAAGGCATGAGACGGGCACAAATAAATTTTAACACGGGCTTGGCTGTGTTCAGCAGGAAGGACTCCTCCATGGTGCGTGGACCGTAGGGTGGATTACGGTTCTGGGTCCACTCAACACCAGGAAGGGCGATGGTCGCATTGACCACCTCGAGAGGGACAAGGGTATGGAGGTGGAGGCTATAGTCGTCGGCACCATCCGCGAAGTTGGATGTGCCGTAATACTCGTTAATGCTTTGGGACAAAAAGTCAACAATAACGTCCCTCAAATTAACGGTCTCTAAAACTCCCCCATCTACGCCAATGCGGCCATTGGCGTAGAACTCACGAACAATAGGCACGACTGCCTTGTCCGGAGAATCAGTCAATAACCCCCACCTACAAGCCGTGAAGTTAGGACGGAGGCCAAATTCTTCAGCCTTGAATCCCCTCTCGGGAACCAAGGTCTTGGAGAGTTTGGCCGCATATTTTTCAGAGGCCTCGTAGGAGATAAATCGGCGGTGGTCATAATGCGGTTCCTCCTCCTGAACAGGGCGGGAGGAAGAAGCACCGGTATTTCTACGCTTACGGAATATTTTTGTTTGAGCAAAATTAAAAATTAAATATTTAACAATTAAATTATTATTATTTTTCAAAATTTTAAAATTAAAAATTATTTCCTAAAGCATGCAAAAATATATCTACGTAAAAATTGTCTAACACCCTAGCATGCAAAAATTTGACGTTAAAAATTAAATAAGAGAGTTAGGGTTACTTGATTGCAGGTTTAGATGAGAGTCACCGGAGTTTTAAGGTTGGCGTCGGCAACAATGGAGTCTTCTCCTACCTTCACTTCTTCAAGCTTCAATGGTGTGAAATGGAAGATAATGGAGAGGTGGAAGTTGAAGGGTTTGAAGGAGGGACGTCTTCTCTTTGCAGATTGGCCGAAAATTTGAAGAATGTTGAGGATCTTGCCGGATTTGGAAGAAGGGAGACGGTTGTTGCTTCTGCTGGAAGGGAGGAGTAGTCTGGAATGATTCTACAGGAGAGAACCCGACTTTGCTTATATAAAGGCACCTTGCGGTCGCAAGGTGGCTTTTACCTTAAGGCTCAAGGTAGGCGATCATGCGCTTTTGAATTATTCGCCGATTCCCACGCCCCGATCGTACCTAATTCACGATAACTCAAGATTTATCGAGGACCTTGCGGTCGCAAGGTCTTCCTCACCTTGCGTCCGCAAGGTGGGCAGAATAACTCCATCTGATTTCTTTTTCATCCTTTTCAGAAAATTAGCAGTTAGGCCCCTCCGTTATATTCCGTTATGTTTCTTTACTTTCTTGCATTGTACAAAAACTCAACACAAAAAATCTAAACTAAAATTATTATCAACATATAAATACAACATTAAGATGCTTTTCTCCCCCAAACTTGAATTTTGGCATATTTAATTTAAAAATTAAATGTCCAAAAATACATTTAACGGAGAATAACATATTTACATTAACTATAAAAGCAATAAAACTTATAATGGTGGGTTTCCTCCCACCTAGCGCCTTTGTTTAACGTCTTTGGCTCGACCTAATTGCAAACCTAATCCTTGGGTGGTTAATTGTCAGTCAAATGAATTAATTCAATTGTTCGTTCAACTGACATCGGTTCAAGGTATGGCTTGAGTCGGTGTCCATTAACTTTGAAAATTTCAATATTCTTTGGATTTTGAATATCAATAGCTCCATGGGGATAAATTGCATAATTATAAAAAGGACTAGCACCATTTAGATTTCAACTTTCCAGGGAATAGCCTAAGTCTAGAATTAAAAAGTATCACTTTCAACCATGGTCGAAACATCTTGTTGGCTAACCCCATATCATGATACTTCTTGGTCTTCTCTTTATACGTTTTGGCATTCTCATACGAATTTAGCCTATGTTCTTCTAATTCGTTCAATTGAAACAATCTTTCCTCACCAGTCAAGGTTAAATCTAAGTTCAATTCTTTAACAGCCCAATATGCTTTGTGTTCAATTTCAACGGGTAGGTGGCATGTCTTGCCATATACCATTCTATATGGACTCATTCCTATTGGGGTTTTAAAAGCAGTTCGGTATGCCCATAAAGCTCCTTAAGTTTAGATTCACAATCTTTACGATTAGGCCTAACGGTCTTTTCTAATACTGCTTTAATTTGTCTATTACTTACCTCTACTTGGCCAGATGTTTGAGGATGATAGGGTGTAGCTAACTTGTGAGTTACACCATGTTTCTTAAGGACATTATTCAATAACTTATTGGTAAAGTGAGTCCCTTGGTCACTTATTATGGCCTTAGGTACTCCATATCTAGCAAACAAATCTTCCACAAATTTAACACGCTTTTACCATCATTTGTCTTAGTTGTCGCTGGCTTCAATCCACTTAGACACATAGTCAATCGCTACCAAAATATACTCACAATTATTAGACACTCGGAAAAGGACCCATGAAATCAATGCCCCAAACATCAAAGATTTCAACAACCATATTAATATGTAAAGGCATTTCGCTTTTTCCTATTCCACCAGCTTTGACACTTATCACATGTTCTATAAAATAGTTCACAATCTCTAAAAACAGCTTGGCCCATATAACCGATTGTAAAATTTTCTAGTAGTTTTGTTTCCACTAAAATGACCTCCACAAGAGTATTCATGGCAGAATTCCATAATACTTTGTTGGTCTTTTTCTGGAATACATCTCCTTATTAAAGAGTCTGAACATATTTTATATAAATGAGGTGTTTCCCAAAAATAATTTTTCGCTTCACCAAAAATTTCTTCTTTTCATAATGATCAAAATCGATTTATGATGTCGACACATAATAATTAACAAAATCAAGATACCAAGGGTCCTAATCTTTAATTGCTACAGCTTGCTCATCGTGAAAATCTTCATTTATAGGAACTGGTCATCAAGAAATTGACGCTCAAGCAAGGCTGAAAATTTAATCTAGACAAATGGTCGGCATTTTGCTTCCCTTTTTATCTTTGATTGTAATGTCAAATTCTTGTAACAATAGCATCCACCTAATTAGTCTAGGCTTAGCATTTTTCTTACTTAATAAATATTTTAATGCATGATCGAAAATATTATCACTTTTGATCCTAACAGATATGATCTAAATTTTTCTAAAGCATACACAACCCGCAAAAACTCTTTTTCTGTTGTTGTGTAATTTAATTGTGCATCATTTAGAGTTCTACTAGCATAGTGTATTACATGAGGCTTTCTATCTACCCCTTTGTCCTAACACGGCTCCAATTGCAAAATCATGCATCACACATGATTTCAAAAGGAAGAGACCAATCAGTTTGATAAAATAAAGGTAGTTAATTTTTCTTTCAATAAATTAAATGCATCCAAACATTCTTTATCAAAAACAAACTCTCAGATCTTTGCTAACAAGTTACATAGAGGCTTCATGATTTTGGAAAAATCTTTTATGAATCTTCTATAAAAACCAAGATGCCCTAGAAAACTTCTAACACCTTTAATGAAGTTGAGGAGGTAGTTGTGAAATAACTTCAATTTTCGCTTTATCAACTTCAATACCTTTATTTGACACAACATGCCCTAAGACAATTCCATGTTTGACCATGAAATGACTTTTCTCCCAACTTAAAGTTAAATTTGTTTCACAAAGATCTTTTCAAACCGATGTAAGATTTTCTAAGCAATGATCAAAAGAATTTCCAAAACCGAAAAATCGTCCATGAAAACTTCAACACATCTTTCAACTAAATCGAGAATATAGAAATCATGCATCTTTGAAAGGTGGCTGTGCATTACATAATCCAAAGGGCATTCTCCTAAAAGCAAAAGTACCAAAAGGACATGTAAAAGTTGTTTTCTTGGTCTTCAGTGCTATAGAATTTGATTGTAACCAGAAAAACCATCAAGAAAGCAATAGTACTATGACCGGCTAGTCTTTCAAGGATTTGGTCAATAAATGGCAAAGGAAAGTGGTCTTTCCTAGTTGCCGCATTTAGTTTTCGCAAATCAATGCACATTCTATAACCGCTATTGTTCTTGTAGGGACTAATTCATCTTTTTCATTTTTAACAACCTGTAATTCCCGAATTTTTAGGAACTACTTGAACAGGACTAACCCATTTACTATCTTATATAGTAAATTATACGCATCTAGAAGCTTAAGAACTTCTTTTCTTACGGCTTCTTCCATATGTGGGTTAAGTCTTCTTTGTTTTCTCTTGAAGGTTTACTACCTCTTCTAGATGTATTTTATGCATGCACATAGACGGACTAATACCTTTTAAGTCGCCTAGGGACCATCCTATAGCTTCTCTATGTGTCCATAAAACTTTCAACAGACTAGCTTCTTGCTCTTCGCTTAAATCGGCTGCTATAATAACAGTAAAGTTTTACCTTCCCTTAAAAATGCATATTTTAGATGGGTGGTAATGACTTTAATTCTTCTAATGGAGGAGATTTAACAGATGGCATAAATCTCTAATTTTCCGCTTTAATTGTTTCTTCTATTTTAACCTCCCTTGTATTTCCTTCTTTAACATCTTCTATATTTTCTACTTTAACATTCTCTATCTTCAATTTCTTCAA